>JAGKPW010000431.1:1200000-1542802 GCA_019926035.1 Melaleuca alternifolia | reverse complement strand
AACCCTAAACCCTAAACCGTAAACCCTAAATCCTAAACCCTAAACCCTAAACCCTAAACCCTAAACCCTAAACCCTAAACCCTAAACCCTAAACCCTAAACCCTAAACCCTAAACCCTAAAACCCTAAACCCTGAACCCTAAACCCTAAACCCTAAACCCTAAACCCTAAACCCTAAACCCTAAACCCTAAACCCCTAACCCTAAACCCTAAACCCTAAACCCTAAACCCTAAACCCTAAACCCTAAACCCTAAACCCTAAACCCTAAACCCTAAACCCTAAACCCTAAGACCCTAAACCCTAAACCCTAAACCCTAAACCCTAAACCCTAAACCCTAAACCCTAAACCCTAAACCCTAAACCCTAAACCCTAAACCCTAAACCCTAAAACCCTAAACCCTAAACCCTAAACCCTAAACCCTAAACCATAAACCCTAAACCCTAAACCCTAAACCCTAAACCCTAAACCCTAAACCCTAAACCCTAAACCCTAAACCCTAAACCCTAAACCCTAAACCCTAACCCTAAACCCTAACCCTAAACCCTAAACCCTAAACCCTAAACCCTAAACCCTAAACCCTAAACCCTAAACCCTAAACCCTAAACCCTAAACCCTAAACCCTAAACCCTAAACCCTAAACCCTAAACCCTAAACCCTAAACCCTAAACCCTAAACCCTAAACCCTAAAACCCTAAACCCTAAACCCTAAACCCTAAACCCTAAACCCTAAACCCTAAACCCTAAACCCTAAACCCTAAACCCTAAACCCTAAACCCTAAACCCTAAACCCTAAACCCTAAACCCTAAACCCTAAACCCTAAACCCTAAACCCTAAACCCTAAACCCTAAACCCTAAACCCTAAACCCTAAAACCTAAACCCTAAACCCTAAACCCTAAACCCTAAACCCTAAACCCTAAACCCTAAACCCTAAACCCTAAACCCTAAACCCTAAACCCTAAACCCTAAACCCTAAACCCTAAACCCTAAACCCTAAACCCTAAACCCTAAACCCTAAACCCTAAACCCTAAAAAAACCCTAACCCTAACCCTAAACCCTAAACCCTAAACCCTAAACCCTAAACCCTAAACCCTAAACCCTAAACCCTAAACCCTAAACCCTAAACCCTAAACCCTAAACCCTAAACCCTAAACCCTAAACCCTAAACCCTAAACCCTAAACCCTAAACCCTAAACCCTAAACCCTAAACCCTAAACCCTAAACCCTAAACCCTAAACCCTAAACCCTAAACCCTAAACCCTAAACCCTAAACCCTAAACCCTAAACCCTAAACCCTAAACCCTAAACCCTAAACCCTAAACCCTAAACCCTAAACCCTAAACCCTAAACCCTAAAAACCCTAAACCCTAAACCCTAAACCCTAAACCCTAAACCCTAAACCCTAAACCCTAAACCCTAAACCCTAAAACCCTAAACCCTCAACCCTAAACCCTCAACCCTAAACCCTAAACCCTCAACCCTCAACCCTCAACCCTCAACCCTAAACCCTCAACCCTAAACGCTAAAACCCTAAACCCGAAACCCTAAAACCCTAAACCGTCAACCCCTCAACCCGAAACCATCGACCCCTCAACCCCAAAACCCGAAACCCTTAAACCCGAAACCCCGAAACCCTCAACCCTCAACCCTTAAACCCCGAACCCCTCAACCCTCAACCCTTAAACCCCGAACCCCTCAACCCTCAACTCTCAAACCCCGAACCCCTCAACCCTCAACCCGAACCCCTCAACCCTAACCCTAACCCCAAAACCCTCAACCCTCAAACCCCGAAACCCCGAAACCCTTAAACCCCGAAACCCCGAAATCCAAAACCCTCCAACGTCAAAACCCCGAAACCCCCGATGCCCGATCCTCAACCCTCAACCCCCAACCCTCGACCCCCGACCCTCGACCCTCAACCCCCAACCCCCAACCCTCAACCCTAAAACCTTGAACCCTAAATCCTAAACACTAAACCCTAAAACCCTGAAACCATAAACAAAACAGTCAGTCAAAGTGATTAATTTGAATTGAATCAAATTTGACTTCTCAATGAGTCAGTGTCAACCCTCCAGGTGGTTTTTGGCAAGACACTAAGGAGAATACAAGAAATATACATACCGCGGGATACTCCATCATGGCGAACAATCATCCGGATGCGTACTCAATTTTCTTGGCGGTGAACACATCAGTCTTCCTTGCATCACTCAGCATCATGCTGTTACTCGTGAGCGGCCTCCCATTGAGATGTAGGTTGTTTATGTGGATTCTGATGGTGACATTCACATCCATAGCACTGACTTATGGTCTCTCAACGACGGTCTTCACGCCCCTCACAAAACGACCCTAATCTCTGAGATAGTAGAAGACATAATCATTGTGTGGGCTGGCTTGATGCTTCCTGCTCCTCATGGGGCATACAATACACCTTCTGCTGAAGGCGATTCGCAAAGTCGGAAATTAGTCACACGAAGAAGATCTTTTGCCTTCAGTGGTCATCCCCCAAACAGAATCTGATAAAATGTCTTTAGGTAGGATATGTAGTCCAATGGCTAAAGCTCTGCCAGCTTCTTGTAGACTGAACTCTCTTCTTTTTAGGCTTGGGGATTCATTCCTAGCAATATATGCATATACAAACATAGGTGCGACTGTGTTTAGCCCTCGATATTTGTGAAGTTCTTTATAATTTATCGAATGGTGGTTCGAACTTTGTTCTGTCCTATCTTTTTTTAGTGCTATGAAAGTTTTCAAGTTTTGTTTCATTTGTATCCAATTGAAAGTTTCTAGGTGGATTCACATCCATATAGAAGATACTTAATGGCGTTTCTATTCAGTTCACATTATCGTTACATATTTCTATAGTTCTGCATAAATGTAGTTGTAGCAAATTGGATGACCATAAATTGGCAGACAAGAGAATGGGTGCTATTTTTCTTGAGATATTCCCAGCTGGTTCTCCTCAGCCCCAACTTCCTCTTCTTGCACCTTCACCATTAGCTCCCTTTACCAACACTACTGTCTGAGGTACATATTTTATCCATGTTTTGTTTCTCGAATTCATCTGAGCTTTGCCTATGATGTCCTGAATGCTACCTTGTGTTATGCTCGTCTCAAGACTCTCTACGTTAAACTTCACTGTAGCTGAAAACTTGATGAGCATGACCTCCATCGATTGCTGGGCCGTTTTTGCACCATATCTAGCACACGTGATATGCTGCCCCCAATACGAGGCCATGCTTACTATTCTCATCGGGCGACTGTCAACCCCCCCCCCCCATTTTCATTGTGCAGGTGATCCTGTTCCCATTGTTACTTTCCTAGTCCTAGTATGAGTCGGGAACCATTGTGCAATGACCACAAATTTTAGTTTTATCCAGAGAGTAGTGTTGCTTAGAACCAAAACTGACCGGTAGCCGTCTCAATTTTGAAAGAACTCATTCACCTTCAAAAGTATCAGAGAGCACTTCCCAACATGAGATTTCAAAAGGTCATGCAGATTCTAAGCTTCTTTTTTAGGAGCAAGAAAGGGGAATTCAGATGGAGTAAAGGCAGGAGAGGAAGGATGTCTCTTGGTCTCAAGTTTGTGTTTTTCGAGGCTTGCTTGCTGTTTCATTGTGAGTGATCTTCATATTCTGTTTTGGTGTATGCAGGGCTCTGTTTTACATCTCGCATCATCTTTGAATTGTTAGCTTGGTCGTAATTTACTTCTCAAGAGTTTATCTGGGGTTGGTTAGCATTCTAATCAAATGTGTTAATTGTTTGTGGAATTCTCAGGGTTGTTATTTTGAGCTCAGAGTTGATGTCCATTGGCTGTTTGATCTGTAGAATGTGTAAAAACTTGTTCAAAGCTGTTCTCGTTAGAATTAATCGAGCAAAGTACCAGTGAGGACAGCAAAATAGTGTTGCGAGCTCAGAATAGTATGGCATCATTTATGAATTGGGCATTTCTCTCTTCAAGCTGCCTGCTCACGAGAACAACTAGATTTGAATGGTGAATTGCAATTCAGCACATTTTGATTCAACAATCTATCCCTTTGGGTCGTGAGTTGCAACTAATATTGTGACTTTAAGTATGTCAAGTAGCTGAGATATTAATGGTCGATGCCTTGATGGTGTTAAGTGCACATGCGACATGTAAGTTCTTACAAAATCTAATGTCAAAAAGGAGGAGTCAATAATAGAAACTGATATATCTAATGGACTCTTATGTCAATTGCTCCATTTCTTAGCAAAATTAGTCCGACTATTTGTCTATAAGCTGGCCCTTTGTGCTTCCTTCTATAATATCCTTCGGTTGTGATAACTTACAGATTGCATCTTAAGTGGTCATTTCTTTTTGGATGCAACCTTGTCTTTGTAGCATGTTGAGATTGAAAATCATGAAACTGCCCATGGGAAATGATCTAAAACCGGACAACAGAATCGTCAGCAAAATTCATGGAGTACTCTAGAATTAGAAGAAACATAAGAAGAAATTCAGCATAAAGTATGAAACTCTGCAACCAATAACCATCAGCAGAGCTTGCATCAGGGACTACGCACTTCTGCACGTGCTCGCTGGCTATGTTTAGTCCTCGATGTTTGTGAAGTTCTTTATAATTTAGCGAATGGTGGTTCAAACTTTGTTCTGTCCTATCATTTTTTAGTGCTGTGAAAGTTTTCAAGTTTCGTTTCGTTTGTATCCAATCGAAAGTTTTTAGGTGGATTTGCATCCATATAGAAGATACTTAATGGTGTTTTTATTTAGTTCACATTATCGTTAAATATTCCCGCAGTTCTGCATAAATGTAGTTGTAGCAAATTGGAGAACATATATTGGCAGACAATAGAATGGATACTATTTTTCCCGAGATATCCCCAGCTGGTTCGCCTCAGCCCCTACTTCCTCTTCTTGCACCTTCACCATTAGCTCCCTTTACCAACACTACTGTGCCCAAATTATCAGGTACATATTTTATCCATATATTGTTTCTCGAATTCATCTGAGCTTTGCCTATGATGTCCTGAATGCTACCTTGTGTTATGCTCGTCTCAGGACTCTGTACGTTAAACTTCAATGCAGCTGAAAACTTGATGAGCATGACCTCCATCGATTGCTGGGCCGTTTTTGCACCATATCTAGGAAACGTGATATGCTGCCCCCAATATGAGACCACGCTTACTATTCTCATTGGACAATCCAGTAAAACCACCGATCTTCTCGCTTTGAATGGAAGCCTAGCCAAACATTGCTTGTCCGATATGGACCAAATTTTGGCAAGCCAGGGAGCTGGGGATAACTTGAATCAGATATGCACGATTCACCCACTGAATCTAACTGAAGCTTCTTGCCCGGTGAAAGATGTGTTCACGTTTGAGAACACAGTAGAATCATCAAAGCTTCTTGCCACTTGCAAGAAGGTCGATCCCGTGAAAGAATGCTGTGAACAAGTCTGAAAATGCTATACTAGAGGCTGCTATTAAAATTGCTTTGAAGGCTTCTGATGATCTCTTAAGTTCGAATGACCAGCATATTGTGATGGATCATTCAGCCATGATCGATGATTGTAGAAACAATGTCCTCAGATGGTTAGCAAGCAAACTCAATACATCTCAAGCGAAGAAAGTTCTTAGAGGGCTATCGAGTTGCAAATTTAACAAATGTGAGTTCGAGTGCCTGCATAGCTCGTGCATTTGTAAACTTGTGTGAAAACGTGCTTGTACATAAATTTGAATGTCTCTGTAGTTCCTCTGCACATGGACACTTATACAAGCACATGCTTGTAGGCCCATATAACCCCAGAAGTTTTACGACACCACCATGTGAATTGTGACACTGACAGCAGAAAAAAAATGTCACAATTGCTGCAGTGATTGCCTTGCTGGGATTTTGAGCAGGAATTTTATTTTTTTCTCCTTTATTGAACTTTTGAGCAAAAGTCCACCGACTTCACTATTTTATACTCCTGATCAGACTTTTCTTCTTTCAATTTGTCCTCCGGTTTTTCCCAACATGAAGCATGTTGCAAAAAGCTGTGCCAACAACATAAGCGACCAGACAGCGTGCTGCAGTGCGATGGAAATCTACGTCTCGCACTTGCAAAAGCAGACCTTTGTGACCAACCTGCAGGCAGTGGATTGCGCTATGTCGATGGGAGTGAAATTACAGAAAATGAATATCTCTAGGAATATTTATAGCCTGTGTCATATTACTCTCAAGGACTTCTCTGTTCAAGGTTGACCTTGTTCCTCCGGTCTCTTCATTATTTTAGCACGCTTCTATCTCGTTACTCAAACACAATTCTAACATATTCTCTTTTTGTTGAATGGTCTTGCGGATCGGCAATTACAGTGGCAAATGAAGGTAATATGCATGTCACATTTCCACTTTATCTGTTCAGCACTATCTTTTCTTTCACATAGCAATCAAGACCGGTGTTTGGATCTAGGAATTATGCCCCTCACTTGTGATGAGCCCGACAATTGTGGGATATTTGACACACTGAACTTAAACTGATCATGCTCCTGTGACGACCCAGGCGGAGGTGCGCGGGGAGGAGGGATGGCGGTGTGTCTGCACCTCGGTCCTTGGACACGCGCAAAGGGGGGCACTTCTCTTGTCCCACATCGCCTAAGGAGAAGTCTTGAGGCCAACTCATAAGACATTGGACCCCCTTAATAGCGTTTTCTCAGATAAACCGAGAAGAACAAAACCGTGAGGACTCAGTGTCCAAAGCGGACAATATCCATACTGTGAGTAACGCCGGGGCGTTACAAGTGGTATCAAAGCCAACTCTCGACTGCGTGTGGAGCCACAGTGGGGTCGTTGTGCCGTTAAGGGGGGGGGGGGAATATGTAACATTCCCTAGTCCCACATTGCCCTGGGATGGCTTATATGTGGGAGGTCTACCCCTAACCATCAACAACGTGTTTTCCCAGGTTGCGCGCTCGTGAGTTGCCGCCGAGGGCCGCGAGGATATTGGACCCAAGGAAAAACAAAACCGTGAGGTCGAGGCCGTAGATGGGATGGCGGTACGTCCACACCAATGCGGTAAGACCAAAGCGGACAATATTATTGGTGGTGAGGATGAGGAGGACGTTACATAATGGTATCAGAGTCGTCTCCCGACTACATGTGGGGCCATAGCGAGGACAATGTGCTCCTAAGGGGGGGAGAGCATGACAACCCAGGCAACGGTGCGCGGGAAGGAGGGATGGCGACGCTTCCGCGCCTCGGTCCTCGGACGCGCGCAAAGGGGGGGACACTTCTCTTGTCCCACATCGCCTAAGGGGGAGTCTTAGGGCCAACTTATAAGGCATTAGGCCCCCTTAATAGTATGGACGCGTTTTCTCAGATAGATCGAGAAAAACAAAACCGTGAGGACTCAGTGTCCAAAGCGGACAATATCCACACTGTGGTAACACCGGGACGTTACAAGATTATCAAGGGTTATATAGTGCTGAGAATTTATTAAGGGCTTAAAAGTATTATGAGCGATGCTCATTTTGAATTTACGTAGTTCTATTCTACATGTGGTGTCTATTTCAAGATGAGGTCTATTCGTGGGTCATTCGGATTTTGGGGTTTTGTGGGATTACATTCTTGGTTGTATGCTGTCTATATGTTATTTGAGGCTCGTCGAGTGATGATCTAGGGGTTATTTTCCATGAAAGGATTATTCGTGGGTACTTGGGTGTTGATGCCATTAGAGTTCAGGGTTTATTCTTGAGGATTGCAAGAAGTCGCTGGATCGATTGCAGGAGTATCAGATTGAACACATGTACGAAAGCAACGGAAGCACAGACGCTTTGGCATGACTGAGCAAGAATCAAGACCAACTATTTAGTGTTAAATGATGCTCCGATTGTTGCTGGATATCTATTGTATAAAAACTCCTCTAGTTGCAGTTACCTTATGAATGGTGTACCTCGACTTGCGTTCAGTCGATGAATTTCTGTGGCTTACCAGGCAGAAAAAAGGTTTCTATGTGACGGAACAAATAAGTCAGCTCATGATTTTACTTGCTCTCATTTCATTGGTATGCTGAAAAACCAGAGACCCCCCTTAACATGGGAAGGCATCCACCACAAGTTACATACCTCACGATGAATCAGCTGTTTCACGAACCATACGAATACCAACAATCACATTGCCTAACAGAATAACGTCAAGATAAGGTCAAGAATATCCTTAAATCATCAACAACAAAAAAGAGAAATCACATAACCTAAAAAGAAAATGTACTTCATCAGAGATATTGACGTTGCTGACGAACCCATTGTTCATAATCTTGCAACAGCTGCCCCAGAAGAAGTGGTACGAGCCTATCCACTAGAGCTTGCATCACTCTGTTCGATACCAAAGTGACGTTATTTGAGTGCAAAAGATATAAAGCCAGTGGATTAATGGAAGTTGTACAGAACAGAAATCATTTTTGTTGCTGTGATTCAGAGAAATGCCACGATGGTCATGTCCGTAATATGCTTTGGATCATATTAGGTAGCAATTTCTAACACGATACGAAATTAAAAGATTTGACATAAGACTAATCGTCGGATACTAAAAATAATCTTGCCATGTTAGTGTTCGTGTCCAACCCACTAGACATGACTTGACCCACAAAACCCATTTAAATTAACGGCTTAGTGTTAACACCATCTATATATGAACTATTTAACATGATTAGCTAAAAGACTACTATTTTCAAGTCTATTCACAATTGACATTTTATATTGATCATATTTCATTAACCATGAACATGTTTCTTAATGTTATAAGATGATATTTCGTGGACACTTTTTACAATTTGTAAATAGATCTTTTGAAAAATTTGAGCACATTTAGTTAATGATGGTGGGTTGATTTCATGTCATGCCGGCTCATGCAATCCTATTGACCCATCAATCCTTTATTTAATATCGTTACACGGGTCCTATCGTGACAATCCATTAATTTTCAAGTCGTGAATGTGTCTGGCAGGTCATCTTGTCATGCTCAGATTGACCTGTTTTGCAGTATCCCATTACACCAACACAACGCAATGCAAACATGTCACCAGAACATGAATTGCCACCCCTAGATTCTATGACCTAATCACAGCCATAAAAAATGAAGAGTCGCGGTTGAGATTATGCATGTCGCATTATCCCACTCAACGCAAACAATGTCTCAACTATGGAGAAGATAAATCTAAATGGTGCTTTTGCCGCCATACAGGTTGCCCCCTCATGTGCCAAGCCAAAGTTGCCTTCTTATTCTCCACCACTGAACAGTGCCAAGAAGAAAGCAATTTCTTTGGCCATCTTTTTTAATGCAAACATCTGCTCATAGCAAGTAGCTGATCCAAGTACTATTTCTAATTACAATCTATCACTATTCTCCTAACTTGCTATTAAACATCCTTTTAAAAACTCTAGAGTTAGTCCATGCATGAAGCATACGTCCCAAGGCTCATTCATTCATATTAACCTCGTGATTTCAATAGGTTCAAAGACAAATATGGATTAACACACTCTGTACGACTAAAGGTCATTCCATTCTCTAACTTTCCTGACTAAACATAAGAAAAGAGTGATAGGTGAGGAAAGAGGGTAGACGAATCCAAGTGTTAAGAGACGGCTTATTGTCTGTTTGGTACTAGTTGGGGTTCGATGTGTCACAGAGCTTAATCAACAAATAAATTTCTGGTAAATTATTTACTTACACATTTCCAGGGACTTCAACAGCTGATAATGGCAGCAAAGCAAATGGTTGAGTGAAAATCTGCACACGATTTATTGATTACGAGTACTCAGTAATTTCATGAGACATGAAAAAACAATGATGAAAGAAAAGCAATAATTGAATAGGGAAAGAGGAAATCAGTTCACATAAATGTCTGTAGACTTGAAAGCACCTACGAAAATGTCTAGCAAGTGTAAAATTCCAACAGCTGGAGAACTTTGCAGAGAAACTGATGATATTGACCACAGGTCCCTAGGAATTGAGACTCGATGCATCACGACTATGACAGACCACGTTTGGCCTCAAGGAATAAGACAACCATGCCACAACTAAGAGAGGCCTTAATTTGAAGCACCTAAGACTTTCGTACTTTTTGTTCCAGCATTGACATTGAAGAAGGCAAAAGTAAACATCTAATAACGTTGTACTCTTCAACGGCAAGCAGTATTGATGTCCAGAACATAATGATATAATAATTAATTGCGTACTAACACCTAAGAGACATTATAACATAACATGCTCTTCAAAATTCTTTCATCGCAACTACATCACGAAGTGTTCATTAATTCAAGTAAGAGGCACAAGTCAAAAGCTGAAATAGCTCCGTGATACAACTTCTCCACTAACGATATGTCCATGCCAAATATTGTAAATTAAATTAAACATCTCTCCCAAGGAAAAATATAGGCAGTAATTTTGAGAACATCAGTGATGCAAGTATGCTCTCTCAAAGTCAAAGTTGCCATATTTGAAATAGCGTCAATCACAAATATCATAAAGACAAATGCTTAGATCATTAAGATGACATTAATGAGTACTAAAGACCTCAAGTGTAACACCCAGCTTCACATCAACCTCCACTGTATTCCCAGAATCATTTGTATCCCATCTCATGTGATTTGTCATGAATGCTGTCAGAAGAGAGAACAAGAAATAATGACATCATTCCAATATGCTTTTATCCCACGAGTAGCTTTAAGCACAGAGAAAGCATTGACATTCAGCTGAAATCTTCTCCAGAATACTGTCAAACTCCGGTGTCAATGCATATTATCAGCCCCATGTCTTATCATGATAACCAAGAAGTCATAAACCATAATGAGTTAATACATCAAATAAAGGTCTCACTATTGATAAATAGGGGTTACAAAAGATATACATTTGTAAATTCCATTATTATCAGGAAAATATTGCTCAAATGAAAAGTTTCATTTACTTCGATTTGAAAAAACCCAAGGTTCTTATAGCAGTCCTGACTAAACCACTTCGCTAACTAGAACAATTGCAAAGTAACTTAGTCCATGTGTACCTGAAAAATGGTTGTTTTGGCGTTCCACGACCTTTGAACCCTCAAACTGCATATTGTTTTTCAGATACATTTGCTAAGATGCTAAGCTCAGAAAGAGAGCATTATCAGCCCTTGAAAGCATCGTCCATAATGAGAATCTCTCTAGATGTACAGTGGATGCATCTATATATCAGAGTATGTTGTTTACATGCTCTATTTTGCTAACCAGGAAAGTCAATTTAGATATATGTATGTCTGCAAGCCAGAGAGTATATGTGTAGGCAGTTGAACATTCGATGAATCATCCCAACATAAGAAAAATTCCCACTATAAATTACACTTTTTCTGAAGTTCCTATCGACCTTGGGTACAGTGAATTGAAACAGTTCATCGTCATAACATCCACATCTCTTGTTCCTTGAGCGCAATCTCTAGGCATCAGAATCTCACCTTGCAAGAGAGCATCTCAACTTTACAATCTGTATCGGTCAAAGTCATTCTCAAGTCCATTACTGGAGTTGCTTCGAAGTTCAGGAGTTGGATTTTAGGAAGAGTACACCTTCGCATGTACACAAACGTAAGAGATTGTATGACGACAGAGAGGCAAAACACAACGTGGTCCTGGGGTCCAGAGAAACCGCTGAATCATGAATTAGAAAGAGGGGAAGAAGTGAAGAACCTGTAGGTGTCAGCACCGAGGAAATGAAAACTCTCAAGAGCTCTTGTGTTCAGTATAGCTTGAACGCCGGATGGATGACTCAGGAATTGACTGATGGGATATTGCTCGTAATTCGGCAACTGAAGGACTTCCTTCCTAGACGCAGATAAATTGGCTGTCTTCGCAGCCGATTCTGACATTTCAACCCTTTGCATACTGATTAAACCAACCCGTCCCCTGACCAACATTTCAGAACCAAAAAAAGCAAGAAAATGTACGGCAATCGAAGAAAGAAAGAGAGCCAGAAGTAGAGACGAAGAGTCAATTTGACACCTGAAGCTGAAACCCTTTGCGGCAAAAGCGGCGTGGGCTGAACATCCGTGTTGTGATCTGGCACCGTGCAGGATCGCCATTGGAGGAGAAGCAAAAGAGGGGGCTTTGAACATAATTAGCGCCGAGGAGCAGCAGCAGCAGAGATTTTCTGAATACAGCCCTCAATACTTCCCTCGATCAACTTCTCTTCTGTGGGGTCTGGCCTGATCCTAATCCCGTTTCCAGTACGACATCGATCGAGCTCTCACACGTTCACGTTTACGTTCACTGTCAGACTCAGACCTATTAACCACAAAATGGTTGAAGCGAAGATGAGACTCTAGAGCTGTCCAGCGCATGTGAGCCCCGGGAAGCCCATCCTCACTTCTTTCTACGTCCCACATGTGAAAAGAGAAAACCGAGTGAAGCCAATTAGCGGGATGTCGGACTTGAGATAATGCCTTTCGAGGATATAACAAAGGAGAAATATTGCAGTGTCCTCGACCTTAACAAGCACGTTTTTGCGAAGATGAATTAAATATTTATAATTCTCTTTTTAACGGAAAACTAAAACAAATTAAAGGTCAAAATGGATTCGATTTGATTGAATGTTAATGGGAGGCTTACCTCACCGTCATCCGATTATATATAGAATAATTTCCAAGGAACTGTCTTCAGGGTACTCTTCCGACCAAGTGTGTTTCTTCATTTTCTCCCTTTTCTTATGTTCAGGACAAAAAATCGGTGGTCCATATGCATTATGGCTTCCCCGTTGACTTGTGTTTGGTGTTCATTTTGTTATGTCTCAACCCTTGAAACCAAGGCTCGCCGTTGCTGTCAGGGAGCTTCCAAGGTAGAAGCATTGAGAATAAGCGACGAGAAGATAAGAACTCTGGTAATTCATCGGCTCAGTTTCTATGAGAAACGCGGCACTAAGTCCTCTAGGAATAAGGAAATGGCTCTTTGGTTGCATGCTGAAATGAATTTCCTTTGAATGCTGATCAACTTTATACAGAGATGTTAGTCATTGATCGGTGACATTTATTCCTCAATTTACATGTTCTGCTTCAAAGTCCACCGACAATAGAAAGAATGAGATCCGGTCAAAGCACAACTCCTAGAGACGAACAAACATCATTATGGTGCTTTTCCAAGTTTTCCATAATAGAAGATATGAAACATTTATGCAACGGGAAACGATGACTCCCCCTTTAAGTCCACTGCCAGGACCTTATCATACCCCTTGTCACTGCTATCTGTTTCACCAAAGTAGTCCTCACGGGCGTTGTTGGCTAACATTAGGGCAACCAACCACAATAGGGATGCGTCGAGGGAGAGGAAAGCACCGCCACCAAGGAGACCTGTCTTTGCAGTTGCACAATCGGTGTCAAGATTGTGGTGAACATTGCGCGTCAGGTGAAGTTGCTCGGTGATGGTTGGCCATAGAAGAAATGTTGCCGCTAGCCCAGTCCAAAACCTTTTTGTGAAGGTACGTGGTCATGTCCAGGAAAAACGGAAACTTGATCAGCAGATATGCTCTTTCACATTAGCTAATACAATGCACTCGTCTACCAAATCCATCCCAATGTTCTACTGTTATCGTGATTATTATATTTTGATGGAACCTAACCCATCTTAACTCATCCTATCTACAGTTACTACAAGATAATCAATAAAGAACATAACCCATCGAAATTTCATGCCTTATCCATAAGACCAGAACACAAAGTTCTGTGTTCAGAGATCTAAACAACCAGTGAAAGCTAGAAGCAATATGAATGCTGTCTATCCTCTCCTCACTCGTAATGGCCAAATTTTAGGAGCGGTATCCATGACAACGCTAGGAAAAATAGAAATATTAGCCGATGTTTTTTCACAGCTATTAAGTATTAAATGAACAGAATTAGATTGGGCCAAATAATCTGAAATTTCCTTAATGCGCATCACGCTAACTTCTTTTTCATAAGGATTGCGCCGTGAAAGTTTGTGTCCTAATAACAGTAGATGTGTATAATTCTGCAATATTTAACCACGAAAACAGACATATAGTCTACTGTATCTACGTGATGCTAAGGCCATCTGTTATTAGGGGAGTAAAAAAAAACTTCTAAAGTCAGTTGACTTTAGAGTTGCCAAACACGCAATTATAAGAGGCGGATCCTCACGGTTAAAGGATGGGAACATCCGCTTGAGCCTCCCTAAAAAAATTGCAGTTATATAATGATCAGTCACCCAAAAGATCATGCAGAATGAAAATTCTATGTGGCTTTAATATCCACAGAAGATGGACAGATGGTACTCGAGGTTACTCTCTTACTGACTCTATCCTCCTATCAATAGCAAGTTAGATCCCAATGGAAGTGCTTTAGAAAACATACTTCCTGGGTCAATTGCTTCTGAATGCTTCGATTGTCGGGTTATAAAAAGGGATTAGAAGAACAACTTATTCCAGCCAACTTACATAAACTTCTTTTATTGATGACACAATACGTTTGAAGAGAATTCTCCCTGAGAAGAGTTGTGAAATTTTGAGGCCAATGGCCCGTTCAGTTGTTTATTGCCAAAAGTTGATTAGTACATGAAATGTCTGCTATTTAACCAAAAAATAGGACATGACATTAGAATCCGCCATTTTAGCTGAGGCATTAATGTTTACGTAAGAGATAGAAGTTGTAAGATGATTGCACAATGCCAAATGGTTTCATTTCTTGGAAACACCCACAACGAAGCATAAGACAAAAGGGTAGGAGGGTGCACTTACAAAGCAATGTTGAAGAATACCAAGAACGTGGTATTCTGAAAGATAGCGGATTGGGGGACAGACTTCCCTTTGTACGGATAAAACAGAGAAATGTAGCCTGCAACCGTAGATGCAACCAGAAATACAACAGAGAGGGATCCTAAGAGGACAGTTGGATCAGATGGATACTTGCATATGACTACATCTTTTCCGGCAATAGGAGTCCCAGATGGTGGCTGTTGAGTTCATGAGGAAAGATCACAAATAAGAACCCGATAAGCAATCTGAGAAATAAAGAAAAAATAGGAGAGTGGATGCACAGCCATGAGGAGAGATGGAACTGATGTAATTCGTTCAAGTGACTATCAAACATTTCATTTTTTCTACGATTTTTCATTGCTCAATGCAGTTGGTTGAAATGCTAGGAAAGTGGAAGGGCCTTGATAAGGTTGAACCGATGCCTAGTCATTGAGGCTGGGTTCATGAGATGGCCAGCCCTCAACCTTAAAAAGAAAATATGACTTTTTGACATATGGGAGGCAGAAGAAATGTTGTATCAATCAGGAGACATGAATCTCACATCATTGGTTGTTCAATGTGAGAAAAAAAAGGAAGGGCTAGTCAAAGTCGAAGATGCAACAGGGGAAAGTCGGAGCAAAACCTGCAGAACTTTGTTTGAACTAGCAACAACAAAAGACAGAAGAAAAGGATAAGAGTTTTTCGGCAGGCTATCAAGGAGGAGGAGGCACCTTCTTGTTCTCCGCAATGACACCAAATATGAAGGACAAAATGCCCGCCGTCGCCACAATCAAGGACATCTGCTTCATCGTGAAAGCCATTTGTGCTGCAACAATGCAAGACATGATCGATTCATCACAGGCGCTAAGAGTAACAAAGGCAAATGAATAGATGGATCCAAGTCTCAACTTACGTTGATGGTGAAGGCAGGGGAATGATGGTGGGAGGGTTCTTCTCTCCCTGTGCCTCAGCCGTCACACCATACGAAGAAGCGAAAACTCTTTCTTTTTATCATGTCCCCAGCCCCTCTCTCTCTGACTATATTTGGTAGTTCTGTGTTGTTTAAAGGAGGGGAGAGGAGAGACGCTTGCTGGTATCTCGCCTCATCTTACGCTTTGACCCCCTTTTCCATCTGGGATTCCTAATTCCTCACCTGCCACCTCCTCAACTCCTGAGGAATCAATTAAACGATCTTTTCTCGCATTGTAGCATGCCTACCCTTGTCGCATTCGTGCTTGGTACAGCTTTTGTGGAAATATTCATTATATTTCGAGAAGTTTTTGCAGTTGGAGTGTCGCTCCTTCCAAATTCAGAGGCTGAGTTCAACGTAACAACTCTATGTGGACCCATCTAGATACATTATAAGTGGAATATAATTGATCAAATTGTTATATAAGTAAAAAGTGAATCTAACCTAAAACTTGGTTGATAATCTCGTTATGTGTTAAATAGAATAAAGATGCAACACTTAACGACATTAAGTGCATTTGATGGCTTTGAATGAACACACTGCTTAACTAAATAACTTAGTTCAACTAGGATGTGTAAAAGCGAAAATGGGAGTACCCCTAGTTAAAATAAATTGTTAAGACCAACAAGTGTTGATCTCTCATTTCCCCTGCTCTTTCTCCCTCTAATATTAATCAAAAGTTTCTTATGGTCACGTAATCATCATGTCTTTGCCATCTAGGCGTCAGCATGGCACCTAATGGCCATGCCACCATTTTCTCCCATTGTTTTTGACAAAATGACTAACATGTCAACGTGGGACAATATCGCACTTTAGAGAGAGAGAGAGAGAATTTAGAGACCTCTTTTGCCATTGTTACCATGAAGAAATGATTTGTACTGGCTCAATTTAACATAATTTCGTCCCTTTCAAGTGTCTATCCAATTATCCAAAAACCCTAAAGAACTTTTGAGTTTGTTTGTCATATTGTAATCGCATGGCTGTACGGATTAATTCATAGGTTTTCAATTAACATGGCCGGCGTTCTGCAATAGCATATATTTACAAACGTATCTTTTGCCATATAGTTAAATTTCTTTATGTTATTAGCGTCAGTAGCTTTTAACATGTATTTTCTTTTGGCTTGCTAACCATTAAGTGTAGAAAAATACTGAGTAAATAAGAGTTGAAGTTACTGTGTGCAATTAAAAAAGTAGAAAAGAAGAGTTTAAATACTATGAGTTTCTTCACAAAGTCAATCATATTTCTCTTTTAGTGTATGTAGATTTTCTTATGCAGTGTCATATTGTTTAAATAAAGCATCTAAAGAATCTTATCTTTTTTAGGTCAATTGCGAATCTAGTCAAGTTCAATTTTTTCCCTTTTCTTTTTAAAAATTGCTTTAAATGATATGTCCTACGCTTAAGATAAGTGGGCTGAAAACATAAAAAAATAACTATGAATCTTCCAAATAAAATATTCCGTTATTTTCTTAAATTATTTTCAACTAAATAAAGCATATTCTTTTGAATTAAATAAACTAAATCATATATCCTTTCATAGTTTAATAAATTTAGTTGCAACAAAGAAATTGCATGATTTGTAAATATATTATTAGTTTGATGAAATTTGATAATTGAAATAATTTTTAATCATTTATTTTATTCTTTGTTGTCCTTTTACTTCTTAAAATTTAAACTCATTTAGAGATAGACGTTTGGGATGACAAACTCATAAACTTATTGATCGAATTTTTTACCAAGTGGCAAACCTGTGCCACCACATGACGAACGTTGGAGCAAGCACTCACTAAGTGAAATGCCATGTGGCTAGTATAGGAGCAAATACTCTTTCAAGTTTTGGCTTTTAGCATGTGTTTATGCACAATTAATTACTTCCAATATGAATTTAGACCAGAAAATATACATAAATTGGATTGAATATCTGCAAACGTAGTACAATCTGGATTGTAAAAACACCCGCCGCTCTCTTGTCTCGAGGACGATATAATGGTCTTGATTCAAATCGAGCATCGCGAAATTTGGAACCTTTTTCACGAACTGAAGCCCTTGATGGCTGGGAGTCTTGATTACTTGAACCCGACGGATGGCTTAATCTCAAAGTCAAAAAGACGGCTGCGGTTTTGATGACTCAAATCGAACAGAGCTTTGCGGTTTTGAAGAAGTTTCAGTCTCCAAGAAACGACAACTTTGCAGACCTTCGCTATGTGCATGTCACTTAGGTATGTCGAAATAAACGAATGGATCTCCTACTGTAGATGGGAATTTCTTTATTCTCGTACTTGAACAGTATTGGCATGGTTTATGTACTGAACTAGGTTATAAAAGTTTCAGGTTGATGACTCATTAAATAAATGCCAATTGATTGTTAATTAGCCACAGTAGCACGACTAAGTCATTGTGGTTTGTCACGATGCAACCATGGACTTAAAAGTTAAGTGCTGCATAATAAATGAATGAAACAACGTTCTTTCGGTTCCAACTCATGTGGACACTTATTGAGAAAGCTACTACGCCTCCTCATATATATATATATATATATAATTTGTTTAGTTCAGCAAGGATGTAGTTTCTCACAACTAGTTACATATTGAGTTAATGTAGGGGTTTAATTGATAAATGAATCTTGTTTACAGTTATTGAGCTAGACGACATCAAGTTAAGACCCCTAAAATTAATTATTTGGATTTAGAAAGAAGCAAATATTTCAAGGGTTCATTAAGTGTTGACAATATTAAAAACTGTTGGTAAAAATAAACATTAATTTAGTGATCCCCTAATAGCTAAATGCTAAGAATATGATCGACTTGTTTGCCTTGGGGATAATTAATATTTTGTTGGTCTGTTAAACTGAACAATACAATAGCGGGTGATGTAGGTCCAAAAGTCTCGTTTAAACTCTTTTGAGACGAAAATGATTGGCTTGTTGATGTTTATAAAAGCTATGGATATAATTAATAGTTTTTTTTAGTAATATTACTCAATAACCATCTAAATGCTACGCGATATATCAACTCAATGAATTATCCATACCTCAAAATAGTAAGAGAAATGTTGGTCTATGGCCTATTATTTCTACTTAACAGGAGAGCACTCATCGCCACTACATGTACATGAGCAATAACTCATGTACGCATATCAATCCAGATAGTTGGGGGTGGTGTGGTTACTGGAAAAATGAGTACATGCATAGAAGAAAACACAATAGATTGATGGTTGCATACATAATGGAAAAACAGCTGCTTTTTATGCGGAGAAAATGAGCGAGAGTAGTTGTTATTTAAGAAGAACAAG
Organism: Melaleuca alternifolia; assembly: GCA_019926035.1. NCBI lineage: Eukaryota > Viridiplantae > Streptophyta > Magnoliopsida > Myrtales > Myrtaceae > Melaleuca > Melaleuca alternifolia. The sequence continues at coordinate 1,523,819 of JAGKPW010000431.1, read as the reverse complement.
TGGCTGCTTGAATTGCAGATGGAATTCAATCGGTTGTTAATTCTTTCTTATTGTTTCATTGGAAATAGTTTGGGAAGGAATAAAATGTGAATTAGTCGAGTTATTTTTTTCAATGTACATTGTACATAAACATACAACATAGTTTGACAAAAGATGGAGAGACATCAATATGCGATATATCCTTTAACAATAGTAATAGATAAAAATACTTTTTTCATTGTTACTTTCCTTCAAATTCTAAAATTTATGTTTCAAAAAGTAATGGAAAAAATTATCAGTATGAATCTAAAGGTCAACATCTTTGGTGAAGTTCAAAATAATGAGCGCTTGGATTTCATTGTAAGCGGGGGATAAAAATAAAATCAATTTAATCTCCAGGAAACTCTCATCCACTCAGCATGTTCATTGGACCGGCCCAAGGAATTTTTTCGGGCCTGGCCCAATATTTTCACTGGAGGTCGTCCGGTAGGGTTCGGATTAGAGAGAGAGAGAGAGAGAGGGAATCATTCATCCGGGTCGGTTCCATCGGGAACATTCCGATCCGCCACCGGTTTAATCGAGCACGATACATACCCCCACCATCACCACCGCCTCCGTTCGCTCCTTCTCTCTCTCTCTCTCTCTCTCTCTCTCCCTCCTTCTCGACCCCTGCAAAAACCATGGTATAACATCTACCTATTAGACCAAGCGAACACGCATGATACGGCGCGACATCCCGCCCTCCGCGATTCCATCCCATTAGCTTGAGTCCGGTGCCATTCGATCGAGAAGAAGGGACCGCCGCCATGGAAGAACCGACGAGGCTATCTGCTGCGGCGGACGAAGCGAGGAAGGAGGAAGAGGAGGCGGTGGCGAAAGCTCAGAGCCTCATGGACAGGGTCACCGCCTCTCCTGATAGTCCCAGCCCTGCCCTCCTCCACGCTCTCTCCTCTCTTCTCGAGACCCACGAGTCCCGGTATCCCTCTCTTCTTCCCTCCGTGCCCTACGTCCTGGCTCGTGGCCATTCCATCTTTTTATCCGTTCATTACTGAATGTGTTGGTTTTCTTCTTGGCCTTGCCTGTCTTTGTCCGCTCCTATCGCAGATACTTGGAACGAAGTGATCACTCCTCCAATAATGCTCGCTCCACTCACACCATTGGGCGCCTCGGCAATTTACTACGTGTAACTTGGACATTCTTTACCTTCATAGTTTCCCTTCCTTTCTCGGTTACTTGAGACTTGCATTGCAGTGAAGACTTCCTTGGCACTATGACCTTTCCTTTTGACGTCCCTGTGAAAAATTCTCCCATAATTGTTCTTCTTTTGCTCATCCATGCAGGACAATGATGAATTCTTCGATCTGGTGTCTTCCAAGTACCTATCTGAAAACACATTCTCAACCTCCGTCCAAGCAGCTGCTGCTAGACTTGTTTTGGCCTGTTCTCTCACTTGGATGGTATGATTTATCGGTCCTTTCCAGCTGGAGATTTCTGTACCTCAGCACTTTCTTCACTTCGCAGTAGTTTCTTTTTTTATTTGACAAGCTATATTAAATGGAACACAGTATCCCCATGTTTTTGAAGATGATGCTTTGGAGAACATAAAACGCTGGGTGATTGATGATACTGAAAGATGTCCCGCTGATGAGTCTAAGTTAAAGCTTGATTCTGGAAGAAAGGAGGCCTCGGATAATGATATGTTGAGGACCTATGCCACTGGACTTCTTGCCATCTCTTTGTCGAAGTATGCTTCTCAAATTTAGTGGCTTATGTGTGTCTAGCTACTATAATTATTATTCGTTTTTTCCCTTTTCTTATAGTTCTGACCTTTATGATTGATTAGTGGTGGTCCATTGGTGGAGGATGTGTTGACTTGTGGACTGTCTGCCAAGCTTATGCATTATCTTCGTGTACGGGTCCTTGGAGATGCTGGACAGAGAGATGCTACTCATCTGGCAGAGAGTAAAACTACTTCTGTGTTCAATTCTGTCAGAGGTAGAGAAGAAAGTCGGGGGAGAGTGCGGCAGGTTGTAGAAGTGCCGCATTCAGAGGATGTTGGTCGGCCAGATGAGAGATGCTCGGAGGATCAAGCTTCTGAAAGGGACCAGGATGGAGGCAGTGGTTGGCAAGCATGTGGCGAAGACAGCCGAATTGTTAGGGAACCACTCGATAGTCTGGCCAATGAGAAGTCAAAATTTGGAGATCTCGATGAAAGTGGTAGGGATGAATCTTCTAGGCGTAGAACACATCGTGGGTGGGCAAAATCAAGAGGAAAGGGGAGGGTTGGTGAAGGGGTGGTGGAGAATGAACAAGTTTTGAGCCCAGCATCGGGTACTCGGTTAGGTTTAGGGAGGAGTATCAAAGATAAGAGCTCCTCAAGACATCTTGATGTGAAAAAAGTGCCTGAAACCCGGAAATTAGCAATTCGAGGTTCTGACGGTTTGTCCTCAGAAAGAGATGATCTTTTGGAGCTAATTGGAGAATGCAAAGTTGGTAGTAGAGATATCTCTGATCTTGTGAAGGATGCAGTCAGAGCAGCAGAAGCTGAAGCGAGAGAAGCAAATGCACCAGAAGAAGCCATTAAGGCAGTTGCCGCAGCTGCTGCTGAAGTTGTTAAAAGTGCAGCTTTGGAGGTACTCTGGCATCTGCAATTGTCTTTTAATTTCCCTAATTGCAGAAGACAAATTTTAACTTATGGTTTATAATGTTATTACAATTTTCATTTGCTTATACTTAGGAACTTAATACCAAAAATGATGAAGAAGCTGCAGTTTTGGCAGCTTCAAGAGCTGCATCTACAGTAATCGATGCTGCTCATGCTGTGGAAATCTCCAGGTTAGTGATATCAACTTTTATCGTTAATCTGATAGTTTTTCCATTAGTGTAGGCTGCACACTATTAATAAGGCTGCCACTATTTTTCTAGTATGTTTAGCTCTTTGAATTCAGTTCATAATTCATCTACTACAGGAAATCTATCAGCACTGTGGTTGAATCGACAGATCAAGGTGGTACGGACGAAATAGATGAAGATGTTGAATACTTTATTCCTGAGATGGAGTCCTTGGCACAGCTGCGAGAAAAGTACTGCATCCAGTGCCTAGAGATTCTGGGCGAATATGTTGAGGTTCTTGGTCCTGTATTGCATGAGAAGGGTGTTGATGTCTGTCTTGCTTTGCTCCAGAGGAGTTCCAAATATAAAGAGCCTTCAAAGATTGCGGCGCTTTTGCCTGATGTAATGAAGTTGATATGTGCTTTGGCAGCTCATCGGAAATTTGCAGCCCTGTTTGTGGACCGGGGTGGCATGCAAAAGCTCCTTTCTATTCCTAGAATTACTCAAACCTTCTTTGGTCTTTCCTCTTGCTTATTTACTATTGGTTCCATCCAGGTGACTCCTTAAGCATTTTGGCTTAGACGATTCTTCCGTTACTGGGTTGAGTCTATTTTCTTGTGACGTCATATACCTGAATGTCATTATAACTAATTCATCTCTTTGGGTCTGGTCATTTTAGGGCATTATGGAACGAGTGTGTGCTCTTCCTTCAGATGTTGTGCGCCAAGTTGTTGAGTTAGCTATCCAGCTTCTAGAATGCCCCCAAGATCAGGCAGCACGAAAAAATGCAGCCTTGTTTTTTGCTGCTGCTTTTGTTTTCAGAGCAGTCCTGGATGCCTTTGATGCTCTGGATGGTTTACAAAAATTACTGGGTGTCTTAAATGATGCTGCCTCAGTAAGATCTGGAGTTAATTCAGTATCACTAGGACTCACTGGTTCAAGTTCTCTTCGGAACGACAGGTCACCTCCAGAAGTGCTTACGTCATCTGAGAAGCAGATGGCTTATCACACATGTGTTGCTTTACGGCAATATTTTAGGGCACATCTACTATTGATTGTGGATTCAATTCGTCCATCTAAGACTAACCGCAGTGCTCCCCGGAATATTTCGAGCATGAGGGCAGCCTACAAACCCCTTGACATTAGTAATGAGGCTATCGATGCTGTCTTCCTCCAATTGCAGAAGGATCGGAAGTTGGGTCCTGCTTTTGTGAGAACACGGTGGCCAGCAGTTGATAAGTTCTTAGCCTGTAATGGACATTTGACGATGCTAGAATTATGTCAGGTAATTGGCTTTGTTCTGCCTTAACCTCCTGTTCTATTTGTGGGCATTCAATGCATCTTATTTTTCTATGTTCCCTCTATTCAGGCCCCACCGGTTGAGCGCTATCTGCACGACTTGCTTCAATATGCCTTGGGTGTTCTACACATTGTTACACTGGTACCTCAAAGTCGTAAAATGATAGTAAATGCCACATTGAGCAATGAGCGTGTTGGCATTGCAGTTATATTGGATGCTGCAAATATTGCTAGTACTTATGTTGATTCAGAGGTGAGTGATCATTTAATGCTTTAATGATGATGTCACTTTTATGAAGCCTTTATGGCAACAAAAGTCTTGAGTCATGAGCCTTCTGATCTTCGTATGGCTTTCTTGGTAGTAATTCTTATGCATGGTTCCTGCAGATCATACAGCCTGCTTTGAATGTGCTAATTAATCTCGTGTGCCCTCCACCTTCAATTAGCAATAGACCTCCTATGTTTGCACAAGGTCTGCTGTCTGCTGCTGCCCAAAGCTCCAATGCCCTTGCTATGGAATCTAGAGATAGAAATGCAGACCGCAGTAACACGGATCGGATTGCTTCTGTGACAGGCCTGAATGATTTAAGGGATCGGAATGGTGAATCTAGTGGGGTTGATAGAGGGTGCGCAACATCATCTGGCACTCAATCCAGTACAGCTCCTTTGACTCCTGTTTCTGCATCAACTTCAGGATTAGTTGGAGATCGTAGGATATCTTTAGGTGCTGGAGCAGGTTCTGCTGGTCTTGCTGCGCAGCTGGAGCAAGGATATCGTCAAGCAAGAGAGGCTGTCCGTACTAATAATGGCATAAAGGTTCTTCTGCATCTCCTCCAGCCACGAGTATACTCACCTCCTGTTACTCTTGACTGCATGCGTGCTCTAGCTTGCCGTGTACTACTTGGTTTAGCCAGAGATGATACAATTGCACACATATTAACCAAGCTCCAGGTGAGCAGCTTCTTTTCTCCAGACTTGCAGATTATACATTTGGCACATTTGGATATTACTTCGATGCTTAGACTGCGAGTTGTTTGTTTACATCCTGAGATGTGGATTCTGTCGGACAGTTTTTTATCTTATATGCAACTTTTTAACATGTCTAATCACTTTGAATATGCACCTTCCTTAGTACAGAGAAGTGGCACTGCACCTGTCTTGAAATGTTGGATAATTGTTTTGCAGAGTTTCCAAGTCTTTGACTCATGGAATCTTATGAGTCAGCCACCAATAATTTTATGTTGGATGATAGTTTTTCAATCGAAAGTTGGATGATAATTTTATGCACACCTGTCTTGAAATGTTGGATAATTGTTTTGCTGAGTTTCCAAGTCTTTGACAAATGGAATCTTATGAGTCAGCCACCAATAATTTTATGTTGGATGATAGTTTTTCAATCGAAAGTTAAAATTCAGTTCGTCCACAGACACAAAATTCAATCTTTCGTGTAATATGGAATTTATTTTGTTTTTATCTTAGGTTGGGAAAAAACTTTCAGAGCTCATTCGAGATTCTGGAAGCCAGACACTTGGGAATGAGCAGGGTAGATGGCAAGCTGAACTAGCCCAGGTTGCCATTGAACTAATAGGGGTAAGTGGCTGATTTTCCTCATCTCTATTCTGCATTCTGTAAGATTCTTTTTTTCTTTTTTTTGGTGAAGATTTGAGAGAATGAGACTCAGGTGTATGAGATAACAACTTCAATAGTATATTAGTTCTAGTGTTTTGCACTCCAGCTAAATAACGATTTTTTACCTCTTTCTTAGCAAGCAAACTATGTAGAAACTCTTTGTTGTTAGCTCTCAATATGTTACACTTTCCTTTCCTAGCATGGAAATCTTGTTTTTTATAAAAGGTTTCCTGGAAGCCCTGAACCTTTAACCTTTGTTACAAAATGCAATGGACTCCAGAACGACTCAATTAGTGAAGTCAAATTTTTAAACTAAGCAAAAAACAGATAAGTGATTCTACTGGGTTTAAATATGTGAATATTGCACTAATGGGAAGGTTTACAAGTTGATTGCATTCCTTATACAATGTTACTTCCCCCCAGCTGTTCTAAATAGCGATAAGCAAACCTTCTGTGGGAGTAAACACTAAGGATACCCATGTTTCATTGCTTTTATAGTGCCCGATGAGCCCATAGGGTCTCTGCGTATACCTGCTCTCATGATTACTCATGCCCAAATATAGGCATCATGTTTTAATGATTGCTATAGAGAAAGGAGGAAGGATTTTTACTCTGCATGTCTTGGTAGGTCTTTAGAAGTTCAAGTAAATTGTGGCCAGCATCTAAGTGTATCAGTGGCAATGTAAAAGAAAAATGGAATCAATCCTTATGGCTATCAAACTTGTGCAATAGCTCATGTATATTGGGACATCCTTACACCCCCCACACACACGCAGAGAAGCGCTGTTGTCTCTTCTTTGGGGGAAGAGAACAAAAAGGGAAAAGAAGGAAGGAAGGAAGGGGGGTGGGGGGTGGTTTGGATGTCAGGGCTCACCAGCTCTAGGATGCCTCCCATCTGCCTTGTTCCCAAATCCCCTTTGGTTAAAAAAGGAGGAAGGAATTTTGGTTGGATTGTAAGAGGGGATCCGTATAGAGTGTTTTTGTTTCCTTTTTTTTTAGTTCTTGTATGATGCATCTTGCTCTAAATGGCTCAAATTTGCTTTCATTGCAAGTTTGTTTATGAATATGTAGATTGTGACAAGTTCTGGCCGTGCTAGTACGTTGGCAGCTACTGATGCTGCTACCCCTACCTTGAGGCGCATAGAACGAGCAGCTATCGCCGCTGCCACTCCTATTACTTATCACTCCAGGTGTGCTTTGACTTCTATATTTTATTGATGTCAGTGATTAATGACACGTTAATTGAGCCTCTGAATTGTCTTGCCCAACCAATATCAGGGAACTGTTACTCCTTATCCACGAACATCTGCAAGCATGTGGTCTGGGTGGGAGTGCTGCTATGCTGCAGAAAGAGGCTCAATTGACTCCTCTCCCATCAATGGTGGCCCCAGCATCTCTTCCGTATACAGCATGCAGCCAAGAATCAGCCTCTGTACAGCTTCAGTGGCCCTCGGGTCGCACCCCATGTGGATTTCTAGCTGAAAAGTCAAGATTCTCTGAACATAATGATATTTCCAGACTGAGGTGTGACTCGGCAGGATCTTCAATACGGAAGAAACCGCCAGTTTTCTCACCTAGTTTTGTTTCACAATCAAGGCAGATGTCTTTTCATGATGGGAGTTCACAACTTAGTAAAAAGCTATCCAGTGTCATAAAACCCCCTGCACAAGTAATGGTACATGAAACTCCATCAGAAGCAACAGGGAAACCTATTGTAGATACTGATCCCCATTGTAGAACTCCTATTATTTTGCCAATGAAGAGAAAACACCATGAAATAAAGGATGGTGGGTTTGCAATTCCTGGGAAGAGGTTGCAAACCACTGAGCATGGGCTGGGCTCCCCTGCTTGTGTGACACCCCATACCTTCCGTAGAAATGGGACATCAACTGATCCCTCTGGATTTTCCACACCTATCTCAACTAATAGGGACTTACAAGGGCGATCAACATGTCTTTTATCTGACGTGGAAGACAGTCCATATGTTAATTGTCAAACAGTTCACATGACTTCCACTGACCATGGCTTACTAAATGATCCCCATTCTAGCAATAACGTGGAGAGGTTAACTCTGGATTCTCTTGTTGTTCAATATCTGAAGCACCAGCATCGGCAGTGTCCTGCTCCAATTACTACTCTTCCACCTCTCTCACTCTTACACCCACATGTTTGCCCTGAACCAAAACGGAGTCTTGATGCTCCATCAAATGTTACAGCGCGTCTTGGCACGAGGGAGTTCAGAAGTGTGTACGGGGGAGTCCTTGGAAATCGCAAAGATCGTCAATTTGTTTTCAGTAGATTTAGACCATGGCGAACATGCCGAGATGACAATGCTGGTCTCTTGACTTCCATAGCTTTTCTTGGGAACTCTTCTCATATTGCAGCTGGCAGCCGTGGTGGAGAGCTCAAAATCTTTGACACCAATACCAATAGTGTACTAGACAGCTGCACAAGCCACCAGCCTCCTTTGGTACTTGTTCAGTCATATGTCTCAGGTGATAAACAGCTGCTGCTCTCATCAAGTGTTCAGGATGTTCGCTTGTGGGATGCCTCTTCTATAGGCAATGGACCATTACATCCATTTGAAGGGTGCAAGGCTGCTAGGTTTAGCAATTCTGGTAACCATTTTGCTGCATTGTCATCAGATTTAAGCAATAGAGAGATTCTCCTGTATGATATCCAGACCTATCAGATGGAGCTAAAATTGTTGGACACGAGTTTTGGCTCTACAGGTCGGGCTCACATTTATTCTCAGATACACTTTAGTCCATCAGATACAATGCTGCTTTGGAGTGGTGTATTGTGGGATCGGCGAGTTTCTGGCCCAGTTCATCGATTTGATCAGTTCACAGATTATGGGGGTGGTGGCTTTCATCCTGCTGGCAATGAGGTATCAAAACTTTATATTGTCTTTCTGCGCATGCTGGTATATGTAAGTGCAGATAATTAATTGGCTGTACAACTTCACATTACTAGTAATATTTATAGCTCCTTTGATGAGGATTCATTTTCAGGTGCCTCTCTTTCTCTCTCTCGCACGCGCACATGTGTCCACTTGTAATTTTAATCATGTAGTTGAGGGAATCTTAAATTTATGAGCTTTTAATATGAATTCAATCTTGTGGGGTAGTAACTAGAACTCGTATAATGTGTGTAGATGCTGTTGTAATCTAAATATATGCTATAAAATAATGTTTTTGGTGGGACTTGACTGAGTTACTAGGGGTTGGTACTGCTGCTTAGGTAGCCTAATTGTTTGTGAATGATAATTGTGCCTTTAAGTTAAGAGGGGTTGGTCCATTATGCCCAGTTTGTCTTGTGGGTAGTACTCGCTCAATTGCTGGTGGGTCACACTCAAGTTTGGTTCCATTGCAGTCATTGATTACTTTCTATGATTTGGTTCCTATTTACTCAAAACATATGCAAGTGTGCTCAGCTTTATTTTGCTTACCATCTGAACTTTTGCAATTATCCCACGGTTCAGGTCATTATAAACTCTGAGGTGTGGGATCTCCGGAAATTCAGACTGCTCCGGAGTGTTCCTTCCCTGGATCAAACAGCAATAACATTTAATGCACGTGGTGATGTAATTTATGCAATCTTGAGGAGGAATCTTGAGGATGCAGTGTCTGCTGTTCATACTCGTCGTGCCAAGCATCCTCTTTTTGCAGCATTTCGCACGGTTGATGCTGTCAACTACGCTGACATTGCAACTATTCCGGTAGATCGCTGTGTCCTTGACTTTGCAACAGAACCGACAGATTCATTTGTGGGGTTGATCACGATGGACGATCAAGAAGAGATGTTATCTTCTGCAAGGGTCTATGAGATTGGTCGACGGAGACCAACAGACGACGACTCTGATCCTGATGATGCTGAGAGTGAGGAAGATGAGGAAGAAGAAGATGATGATGCTGATATAGATCCTATATTGGGCCCAGGTCTAGATGGTGATAGCGATAGTGACCCTGATAATATGAGCAACGATGATGATAGTGTGAGTGATCTTGAAGACGATGATGAGGAAGATGGTGATTTTATAATGGATGATTTTGAATTTGATGGTGGAACTGGAATATTGGAAATTGTGACAGAGGGAGATGACGACGACGATGATGATGGAAGTCAGATGGTTGAATCTTTCAGCAGTGGTGATGAAGATGATATCGTGCGCAATGGCTTTGGCTTCTAATTGGTGCCAAACATTGCGGTGAAAGTTTGATTTTTCTTTTTCATTTTTGTTGTAGTAGTTGAAAGTGTAGGAGGGATTTTTTTTTAGTTTTTTTTTTTTTTGGTATTACTGGATAGGTGAGGATGAATTGAATTATATGATGTAAGTAATGAGTATCTCATGCAAATACCTACCTATCCATCAAGAGTCTGAATTAGTTCAAAACATGAACAGATTCATACGTGGGTAATTTTCTTGTTGGCCATTGTACGCAGATGGTTAAGAGTTCAGAGCTCTCTACGACTGCAACTCCCAATCACGCGGGTAATGGTAGCGATTTCATCCTTGAACTTATTATTAATGTACCAGGACGCAGTGGAATGATCGCTGATCCTATTCCTGGAACACGTATGGTTATCATCGTCTCATCTGCAATAATTGTAAGGTAAGCTCATCACACTAATGAAATTGCTCTCTAGATTTTGTCTCCGTAAGATCTCCCTCTGTACTCTGCACGGAGAACCCTTGTAATAGATTCTCATCGATTTCGGGCTTAAGAAATCCTAATACGGCATGACAAGTCAATAAAAAATCAACTGCTTGGCCAGCTCTTAATTATAGACAAATTAAAGTGGCTCCATGCTATTTATTCTTATCAAGATGTCAGGTAGAAATCCGAAAGCGCTGTAAGATGGAAGTTTGTATGCGCCAGTGAGTCAAAACTGGAGCCGAACCCATTCTTTATACTTCCACCTCCATCACATAAACACTGAAGAGGAATCGGGTACTTCAATTATTGCATGTAATACAACAGATTCTATCTTACCATGTCAGCGTCATTTAGGGAGTTACATTTGTCATCGAGAAACAAGCTAATGGAAATATAACTATTTCATCCCATGCTCATGTCTATCCGTTCTCTGGGGCACCCACCCACCCACCCACACATACACACACACACACAGATTCTATCCGAACCCTTATTCTCATTGTTCGATTTAATTTGGCAGGGACAAAAGAAACAAAAGGTCTAAGTTACAAATGGCTGATCATAAAAAATTATTTAACCCAAAAAACCAAAATCAAGAAGCACCGCATGATTGCGTCAGAATGCAACCCAAGTAGCATGGCATTACTAAATCTGTTCTCATGGGGAGATTCTAAGTGGATCACGAGTGAAAAGAGAGGTTTTCCTGATATTGTTAAGACCACAAAAGAGCATAATTACCCGCTCCAACCCCACTCCGAACCGCCATGTGGAGGTGCACTATACCTCACAAACTCACCAATTACGGAGTCTCGTCATAATGGAGAGAAATAGTCATGTTCACCTCATCAACTAGCTGTCCAAGCACCGAATTTAGATCATCAGGGTTTTGATAAGCTAACGCAACCATTTCATTATTGACAGCACAAGAAATTGATTGCCTCTAGGAGAAAAAAGGAGACCAAACTAGATTACCTGAAAGAGTCGACGTATGTTTCAATAGTCTTCACATCAATTCCACATGCCTCTGCACGCTTGGTAAGAAATTCAGGAACATGGATGCGCTGCGCTCCTGATATGATCTCCTCGTCTGAGACAAAGTAATTCAAATGAGAAGTTCACAGTCAAGTATGGGTTAAATGCAAGCTTTGCTGGTCAAAAGCGACTCATATGGGCAACTCTCAAGGATGGATAGCTCGATTTGAACAATATGAACATGCATATTTAACTACTTCAAACCATCAACAAAAGAAATTTGCTGAGGTATAGAATGGCCAAAATACCTCTAAGAAAAACATCAAATGAATTACTATAGGCGGGATCATCATAGCATGGCATGGTGTAGAAAGTCCTAACAGCCAAAGGATAACGGTGAAGTATATAGAACTCGGTGTCATACCTAATAATAAAAGAAAGCTTGGTAAATTAATTGTTCACAAAAAAATTGCAATAACAATTAGAAACCTAACTTAGTACTTTAGGCACATCAAAGATTATTTAACTTATTACTTTTCAAGAACCAGCTGACCCAATTTTCTCTCTACTTCTGTGTTCAAGTCCCCTAGAGGATTAATCTCAACGCCGGCATCCTGTAAAAGCATAGCAATGTCAGAGCACCAAGGTAAAAATTAGCACATGTGAAGGCATGGATATTTAGAGCCAGACTAACTAGTTCAAGAGCATTAATCCACAAGCTGCTAACCGTAACAAAAATATAAAGAAATGGACCCTACACTCAATGGAAAAAGGAAACCTCAAGGATTTTGGACTAAAGGTGATTAGTGTGAGGACACTACTGACTTTAGTATTCAACCTATTAAGTTAAATCCATCTACACATACTATTGGACATGAATTGACTCTAGAAACCCAATGCACTCATTCTAAGGGAGACAAGACATCAAACTCCGAACAACAATAAAAAAAAAGCAAACAACCCTTTGTTCACAAGTTAAATATTGAGGGTGCTTTAGATTTAGCTAATTGTAAGAGCTTACCGCTGAATGGACATGATTTTCCCTTCACGATCTACTATAAAGTTCACTAAACCAAAGTCACACCAGAAAGCCATCCATGAGAACATATGCTGAAAATTGGCCCAAAACAAATGCTGGAACTCAAAAATATAAAGTGCTTCTGTAAAATTCAAAGCAAATTATTTATAAACCAGCATGCATCAAGCTAGGGAATAAGGGTAATTTTGGGAATGCTTTGACATCTGGAAAGCTAATGTGTTGAGTGTTTAGAAAACAGTATCCCAAGTGCCAATGAACACATATGTTTCCGTTCTTATCTGTTTTTATATTTCAATTAAATCTTGGCAATAATTTAGCGGCAAGAAAATTCCTCCTTACCTTGAGCATTTGAACCCTTTCTTGAAATGTAAGCCGCAAGGTCTTTCTCAAGTACTGAAATTATAAGTTATTGCCCATGAGTTGCACTATGCTTTTGTAGACATTACCAACTGTTATGAGGATTGCAAAAAAAAAAAAAAAGCAGTAGATCACATCATAACCTTCAAAGGTTCAAAAGGATATTGCCTTCCTACAGCTTCGAGTTCTTTCTTGCAACTTGCATTAAGTGAGTCGAACATTGTAACAAACAACTGGTCCACAATGTCCTTTAACTGCACATAAAAGTCTGGTTCACTGAACTGAACTGAAGCACAACATAAATGCAAAAGTTGTTGGGTTTATTACTTTCGAAATATTAGCAAGTTTGGGGTATTTGTGTAAATGTATTAGGCTTAACTCTAAGCCTATAAATACTCCTTATTATTTCAAAATAAGGGAGGTTATTCTTTTATCATTAACATGGTATCGGAGCCTAGGTTAAAAAAGCCCTAAACCCTAAATCTAAACACCTCACACATCAAACCCTAGTTGCCACCGCCGCCATATGACCAGGGCCAGCGAGCCTCTATCAGGTGTCGCCCAGAGGCCGGCGAGCCTCCCTGCTGCGTCGTCGGACGACCTCTAGAGGCCAACGACCTCTGTCTGACATCGCTCAAGGCCGAAGAGCCTCTCTCTGGCCTCGCCCGAAGCTGGCAACCCTCGGTCGTGATTGATGCGTTGTTGTTGATGCGTTGTTGTGTCGTAATTGATGTATTTCTATTGATGCATTGCTATTCGTGCTTTCTGATGAAGTTTATGTGGGTTGCTTGAGTGGTATATGGTTTGTTTTGGAGATTATTGTGGTTGCTTGGTTCACAAAATTGCCTGAGTAGTATTATGTGGGTGGTTGCTCGTTTGATGTTTTAAGTCTCAAGAAGGGTCAAGTTTCCAGTGATTAGTAGTTCGGGAGAATGTCTATTGGTTCATCTAATTCACCGTCTATTACTTCAAGTTTGGGCTCTTCTAGTACTTCTTCAAGTACAATATCTTTCAGTTCATATTATAGTATGGCTTATCTACACAATAAAGTCAAGTTGGACGGTATCAATTACCCTTATTGGTCAATGGCTCTTTCGACCTTTATTTATTCTAATCACCAATCTAGATGGCTTGAAGTAGAGCCACCTGTAGATTCAACCCCTTTAGAAGAATGAAAGTACGTAGATAATACATTGCGTACACTTTTATGGGGAAGTATGGCTGAATGTACTTGTCATCTTTTCATAGATTGCACTACAGCTTGTCAGATATGGACAAAGTGTGATTCACCGTATTCTGGACAGAATAACATAAGTTGAGTTTGTGATATGTGAGAGTCTTTATTTGAAGCTAAAATTGGCAATGCTAGTTTGGCTGAACATTATGCTCGTTTTGCATCTTTGCATCAGCGTCTCAAGTCTTATTTTCTACCTGTTACCATAATTACTCAAATGCAGCAACGAGAAGCGAACATGATAACTGTGCTTTTTCTTCGTAGCCTTGGTCCAAATTATAGTGCTCTTCATCAACAAATTACCTCTTAGAGTACTCTTCCTTCCATTGAAGAAGTGTATTCTTGAGCTGCTCATTACACTTCTAGTCCCAAGACTTCAGCAATCTCAAATAGTAATGTTATGGTGGCTCGTGGAGGTCAAGAGACTCGTGGTTGTATTAATGACCGTGGACAACATAATTCTGATAGTTCTTACCGTGGTCATGGCCTTCCAAGCCGAAGTATTGTCTGTGGTGATGGTAGTAATACTCCTAGAAGAGCACATGGTGGTGGTCGAACGAATCGTTTTTGTATTCATTGTCAGCTTTCTAGGCAAACTATTGATTATTGTTATGACTTCCATCCTAAACTGCGGGTTTACCTGCTTCTATTGATACTGAGCATTAGGCTCATTCCCTTGGATATTCTTTTGGACAGGATACAATACAGTTGACTTGTGCAGAATATGATGAGTTGGTCAGAACACGACATAGTGAGAGTGGTATTGTCTCTGATCCTACTACTACTTTAGCACAACGTAATGATCCTACATGTTTAATGTCCAGTACAACTCCTCCTCATTCTTGGGTTATTAATTCGGGTGCCACTCATCATATGTTTGGTGACCCTAGTATTCTCGCATCCACTTCATCTGTTCATTCTATGTCAGTCACCGTGCATATGGTTCTCAATCCAAAGTTATTAGTACATGTTGTGTGTCATTAAGTTTCTCTATCTCCTTACGTCTCGTTTATCATTTTCCACACATTCCTTACAATCTATTATCAACCAGCTCTATTACTCATGATCTTGATTTTAATATTATATTTTCTTCGTCTTTGTGTGTTCTTTAGGATTGGAAGATTGGACGCCTAATAGGTGGTGGGCATGAGGCTGGTGGATTGTATGTCTAGGAACCTGAGATTATTGCCGCTACTACAAAAGTTTAGACTAAAGCTGTGGATGATTCTTATCAATTACATTGTCGTCTTGGTCATCCATCAGCAGATATACTTAGACAATTTCCTTTCGTGTCCAGTTCAAGTCTTCAGTTTAATTGTGAAGCGTGTCAGTTAGGTAAACACCGTTGTGAGTCTTTCCTTCCTCGTGCTTTGAGTCATGCGTCATGTCCATTTGAGTTGATTCACTCCAATGTGTGGGGTCCTAGTCGAGAGTCATTTGGTTTTACGTATTGTCACTTTTATTAATGATTGTACTCGTACAACTTGGTTATATTTAATTAAATATCGTACTAAAAATTTTCATTCTTTCTGCCAGTTTTATCATGGAGTACGTACGCAGTATGATTATTCTATTAAGTGTTTGCGTACTGACAATGCTCGTCAGTACTTTTATTCATCTACCTTCCTTCCATTTCTCAAATCTCATACACTCCACAACAAACTGAAGTTGCTGAACGTAAGAACCGTCATTTGTTAGATGTTACTTGTTCTCTTTTTCTTCACACTCATATGCCTAAATCATTCTAGAGCTATAATCATCTTCCATCCTCTATGCTGAAAGGAGCTATTCCTTATGCTCTTCTTCATCTTGATATTCCTCTATGGTTTGTTCGCCCTCGTATCTTTTGGGAGTGTTTGTTTTGTTCATTCTTTGTCTTCTAGATTAGAAAAATTATCACCACGTGCTGAAAAGTGTATATTCGTTGATTACTCCCATACTCAAAAGTAATATGTTTGTTAACTCGTTGTCGGGAGGATGTTTCTGCTGATGTGACTTTCTTTGAGGATAAAACATTCTTTGGTGATGATCGTCCTCTAGCACCATTAACCTTAGATTTTCTGCCACCCTCTGCACCTACATCTCGGCCGGAGCCACCATCTGTTCCTTCTGATGTTGCTCTACCAGATTTAGGCTCTACAGGACCAACTCCTCTTCAAGTCTATACATGTGGTTCTCGATTTGTTTGGGGTACTACATCTTTACTAGCCATCATTCCATCACCACCACCAACTTCAATCTAGGCTCCCGGTCCTCTTCCACTGTCTCCTATTAGTTCTCCTATTGCTCACCGTACTCAATCTCAGTATCATCTCACTAATTTTGTGTCTTACCATAACTTAAGTCCTTAGATGTTTGCTTTTGTGTCCTCTCTTGCTTTTGTGTCTATGCCTAATAGTGTCTAGGAGGATTTGGCCCATCCATGGTGGGCTCGTGCATGAGGGCTTCGAGTTCTTCTTCCACCAAGTGAGGTGGTCTTGTGAAACTTGCATTGAATGGGTCAAAAAATGGACCATACATCATAATAAGACTTCTTGTCAGATCATAAACAAGTGGTCGGTTGTTACTGGGTATTGGTTGTCAAACACCATCTAGATTGTTTAGTTGAGTGTTTAAAGGTGTGTCTTGTGGCAAAAGGCTATACTCAAACCTATGATATTGACTATGATGAAAATTTTTCTTCGATAGCCAAGAATCCTTTTGTTCATATCATTATTTCCTTGGCTACTCGGTCTCAGTGGACTCTTCATCAACTTGATATCAAAAATGCCTTCCTACATGGTGATCTTAACGAGGAAGTATATATGGAGCAACCACTTGGATTTGTTGCTTAGGGGGAGAAAGTATGCCAATTGCGAAAATCTCTTTATAGGCTTAAGCAATTTCCTTGTGCTTGGTTTGGCCAGTTTGGTGATGAGGTCATTACATTTGACATGTATTGATATAGTGTGGATCACTCAGTATTTAGTGTCATCGTCCAAAGGATGTGTTATCCTTGTTGTTTATGTTGGTGATATCATTGTCACAAGCAACGATGTTGAAGTCATACGACAACTCAAATAGTTTCTTCAAAAGAAGTTTAACACTAAAGACCTAGGTCGTCTGCGGTATTTTCTTGACATTGAAATTGCCTATGCCAGTGGTAGCATTGCTCTCTCCCAGCGGAAGTATGTTCTTGATATTCTTAAGGAGGTTGGCTTACATGATTTTAAGCCTAGTGATACACCTATGGATCTTGGAGTGAGGCTTGATAATGAACAGGGAGAACTTCTTCATGATCCATAAAAGTATCGTCGGTTAGTAGGCAAGTTAAATTATCTTACCATTATCCGTCCGGATATTTCATTTGTTGTTAGTGTGGTGAGTTAGTTTATGAGTTCTCCTCGTACTATCATTGGTAAGTTGTCCTATTGTTCGATATTTGAAGAGAGCTCCAAGTCAATGACTTGTGTTCCGTAATCAAGGTCATCTTCATATAGCTACCTTTGGAGGTGACATGATATTCTGATGCAGATTGAACAAGTTGCCCTATGGATCGCCGGTCTACTTCGGGATACTGTGTATTTCTTGGTGGTAATCTTGTGTTATGGAAAAGTAAGAAACATTATGTTATTTCTCGTTCTAGTGCAGAGGCCGAGTATCGTGCTATGGCTAATGTTACCAGTGAACTTCAATGGGTTCGTATATTATTAGTTGAGATTGGACTACTGATGACCATATCTTTTATTCTATGTTATGGTAGTCAATCTGCTATTCATATTGCTAGCAATCTAGTGTTTCATAAGTGAATGAATCATATAGAGGTGAATTGTCATTTTGTTCAAGAAAATGTGAATTGTGAAGACAAACGGTTGGTATACACACGTTCTGAAGAGCAACTAGCAGACATTTTCACAAAACCTCTTTGAAGTGGACAAGTTTCATATATTTGTCATAAGTTAGGGCTTTTTGATATGTATGCTCCAACTTCATTGGGACTGTTGGATTATTACTTTAGAATATTAGCAAGTTTAGGGTATTTGTGTAACTGTATTAGGCTTAACCCTAAGCCTATAAATACTCCGTATTATTTCTGAAATAAAGTGAGGTTCCTCTTTTATCAGTACCCAAACCACCTCAAGATAATGGTTCTTTATCTCCATTTCGACATCAAGCCCAGTAAATTCACACAAATGCCTGTGTGTGTAGGAGTCTTCTGCTCTAAAAACAGGGCCAATCTAAAAAACACGCCCAAAATCACCACAAATAGACATTTGCTTGTGAAGCTGCGGTGACGGAGCCAGGCATGCAGCGCGCCCTTTATAGTCCAGCTTAAAAACAGCAGAACCTCCTTCACTGGATCCAGCTATCATTTTCGGCGTATGGATTTCAATAAAGCCTTCAGATAACAAGAACTACCTAAATATCTGAACAATGTGGAATCGTATAAGTTTAGGTCTCAAACTCAAAAATGGGTACTCAAGACAAACATATATTGCAAACTAGGATGAACCTTGGCCAATTAATGCATAACAGCCAGAGAAGCAGCATCTTATCTTAAGAAGTTGGACAATCTGTCATTTGGAGATTGGAGACCATGAAAATAACCCAAATATATTTGAAGTAAACAGAAACAATGGAAACGAACTTCCCTATTTTGCCTGTCCTTTCACCTCATGTATTATAGAGTTCCCCTACGTTTTGAGCCATGTACTCCTCAATGATTTGAGGAAGAACATAGCATCAGGTAACTATTTCGGAATTCAACATTGTACATCTACACATCTTGCAGTTATTCACTGTACGTACTGAAAAGACAAAATCAAAGTCATTTTTATGGGCTAGTTGTTGATCAAGGCATGCTCTGTGGAAGAGGGGACAAAAGAAATGCAATGAATTTGAAATTTTCATCGGAAATGGGATATGGGGAAGCTCACATTGCTAACTTGACTCTGGGTTCGAAATATTCCTTGATTGGCAGGCGTTCTTATGTCAAGGACTCTGAAAATTAACCTCGTATCCTGATTAACACGGACGACCTGCTCTCCAGCCTGAAAATCATGCAAACACGGAACATAAATAGGATAGCCTAGGCTTGACACGAGTCGAAAGATAAAATGATTAGCGAGAGAGAGACAGAGAGAGAGAGAGAGAGAGAGAGAGAGAGAGAGAGAGAGACCTTCTCGATCTCAGCTTCGCTACGAGCGGCGTCCTCGAGATTGATGGGAAGGGTGGGCAAGGCCTTGCTGACACAATAGAGCTTGTTGACCTGAATCTCCGACCTCCGTGTACGGCTCCCTGACCTCCTCCTTGGACTGCAAATCAAACAGCGGAACCTCCCCGTAGTTCGCCGCCAGGGGATCCTCCTCATCGGGTGCCGCTGCAGCTGAGACGGCGGCGGGCTTCTGCATCTTGGCCTCCTCCTTCTTGGCCGCCTTCTTGCTTAGTTTGGGTTGCTCCGACGGGTGGGCATCGGCTTCAGACGACGTCATGGTGGTTTTGGAGGAGGAATTGATGAATGGTAATGCAGAAATGCAGTAAAATACTAAAGAGAGAGTTGAGTTGGGGGAGAAGAAGGACGGAGAATTAAGACTGGAGAAGAGAACCGTAAGCCTCCACGCCCAGCGCAAATTCCCCTCCCCTTTTACCCTTCTGTGCCTGTTCCACCGGACCGGGGAAAATCCCACTCCAATTGTTATTTCATGTCTTTCAAATTCATTCATGTATATACGCACAAGTTATTCATTATCGAGATTACTAATCAAAAGAGAGTAAGCTAACCACACATTGCGTGGGATTTCATTTTACTATTAAACTTCCTGGTCCCCCTTAGTGAAATTTTTCAAGAGGAAAAAATTGCCCTCTACTGCGGGGCTCTTAATTATTGCTGCAGCCCAATCCTAAAATCTTTTGACAATTTTTGTCAAACCAAGTTCCAACCTCACCACCAATGTAACTTGTATGCATTGCTGGTCGACATATGAATCGTAATCGAAATTCGCGCCTTGTGCACGTTTACAAGAGAGTGGAAAAATTTACGTAACACATGCATCATGATTATCAATTATCTCCATAACTACTTCAATTGTAGATCTCGAATTTACGTTTCTCTTGTCTTAGTACATGTTAGATTTACCTCATATAGATTGGTTTACATTCTTAAACATTTACCTCTCCAAACACATTTAACTTTTCTCCCCGCGTGCATATGCGCTTTGCTTATTTGAAGAAGATGCAATCATACGAGGCTAGAAAAAGGCGAGATTAAGTGTACTGAAAGTTTTCAAACTGTGAAAAATTAAGTGCGATCAAGTTATTGGGACTGATGAAGCCTCTCTCAGGGCTGGTGAGTGGTGAGGGCCGGCCACCCTCAACCAAAGGGCAGCTGGGATATCGAGATAACTCCAAAAGTTTTAGAACTCAATCGGCTGTATAGTCGTTGATGACAAAGGCATGGTGCCACATGATTCAGTAAGAGGTCTTATATAGAGGGAGTGCAGTAGCATTTATGAGGATGCAAGGGCACCATCCATGAGTTAATATTTAATCCAAGCAGGAGGGATGCAGGTCATAGTTGCAGTCTTCACAAGACAATGCCCAGAACCTGCCTCCTCTTTTGCACAAGTCGCATACGTACGCCTTGGCCATTCCCGGCTTCAGTACATGCTCATGCCTTGCATCCTTCACCTCCCTCCCCAGCTTCTCCCCTTCCTTCCTCAACGCCTCTTCTATTTCTCTCCTCCTCTCCTCTGTGAATGGGAACCCCATCGCTCCGTACTCCGACACCATCTCTCTTCCCTCTCTGCTCACCGTCTTCCCATCTCGGCCTATGATTATCAACACCGGAATCCTCCGGATGTTGAAGATTCTGCACAGATCTCTCCGGTTCTTATCCTCATATGGAATAAACGGCCACGGCATGCTGCTCGTGCCCACATCAAATTCTTCCTTACTACCATCTGTCGATACGAATACGACCTCAAAGCACTGATCTCTAGTGGTTGCTTTGAGCTCCGCATAAGCTTCCATGAGTTGTTGAGTGAAATCAGAACATGGAGGACTCCAACTTGCCCCGAAGTAGAGCCCTATCGTCTTACCAATAAGATGGGAGACCGACAGCTGAAAATAGGAAAGATGCGTTACTCATGCAGTAGAAACAACGTGTGCACTAAAAAGACTAACATCGGTCAACCGTCAAACATACCCTTCCAGCTCCACCATCGGAAAGGAAAAGACAGTCTCGACCGTCCCCTGCCAACAGGTGCTCCAAGTTCCCTCCTTCGCGCCTGGAAACATCAAGAATCTTGAGTTCCTCCAGTCTTTTTGTCGTGAAAGGGAATGCTTCAGCTCCGTAATCTTCTACCAAACCAATCAACTCATCATGACCCGGCAACTCTTCTGAGGTCAAGGGAATAAGGGCTGGAATGCGATGGACGCGGTAGTGTGTATTGAGCCGTCCGTGCAAACTCACATCGAAGGGGACAGCGAGCCAGGGCATGCACTGGAAGTGCTCATTGAAAGCATCCTCATCATGATCCAACGAAACGAATATGATCTCGAGTGGATGCTCACCAGCAGCATTTACAGTCTCATACAGCTGCGCCAGGTGAGGGATGAAGGTTCTACAAGGCCTGCACCAATTTGCAGAGAAAAGGATGCAGATTGACCGGTTTTCAAGGGATGAGAGGGGAACCTGATGTGATGGCCCAAAGAAAGTAAAAAAATTAGTGCAATTCAGCAAGGATGATCCATGACCACAGCAAGAGGTTGACCGAGTGGTTAGGGTACGAACCTGGCCGTGAGAAGACAAGAGACAAGTGACCCCATGAGAAGCCAAGACGTCGAGAGCAATTTGATCGGACATAGCGAGTGCAAAGTAGAGAGAACCGTGGAGGGGAAGAGCGTATAAGTGTTGAAGTGGGGGATAAGATCGAAAGAAGATGCTTTGCTTGCTCCCTGGAATTATACTTGAAGTATATACCTTTGTGGTTGCATGGGTCGGCTCGGTTGTCAGGCTAGCGTTTCATTTGGGTACGTAACAGATAAAAAGGGGGCGTGGGGAGGAAGAAGTGACGTGCGAAGAAGGTCGCTCCAGAGAAAGAGGAGGAGAGGACCGCATCTGGGCATTTGGGTGGAAGAATGAGATGCAGATGCCCGTAAATGCGGACACGGGCCTGGGCCCTCAACAAAGCCCACGTTCTGTCGAAAGGAATGAATGATAGGGGGACGATGACGATGACGATCATGATGGTGATGGTGATTCATCGTCGACGACGGAGCCAGGGAAGGTCTGTCGAAGATGGCGGCGACGCTGAACGTGTTCGTATACGGGAGCCTTCTAGCCGACGACGTTGTCAGGGCCGTCCTCAATCGCGTCCCTCCTTCCTCCCCAGCCCTCCTCTCTGACTTGTGCGTTCTCTCCCTCCCTTCTTTCTTTTCATCTTCCTCTGTTCTTTCCTTTGGTTCCTCAAATGGGAAAATTCGATTCGATTCGAATCTCACTCTCTCTATCTGTCTGTCTGTGTGTGGTTGTTGCGAATGGAAAATGAAACAGTCACAGGTTCAGCATCAAGGGTCGGGTTTATCCTGCTATTCTCCCCCTCCCGAAACACACCGTCTCCGGCAAGGTCTGTGTCTCTCTCCTTCGTCGGTAATAATCGTCGTGATCATTCCTCTTTGCCTCTTATTTGGTAGACACAGGATGTATCAACTCATAAGACTAAGGACTAGCATCTTCAATTACGAGTTTGCTGCCCCCACTAAAGTCGTCTTCTTGCTTCTTGCATGATTGCCCTTGTTCCCGTTTAACAGCGACCTGGATGTCCCTTTTCATGTGATATTATCCGACATCTAGAATTGGTACCTTCTGGTATGATAATAAGAGTGCATCCTCAGGGGTTTATGCATCCATGATCAACTGTCCTCGACCCCGCAGTGAACCACCGCTACTTTTCCTCATGGCTTCATGCAATTTTTCCTCTTGCAGGTATTGATGGGAATCACTGTTCCTGAACTGGATGTCTTAGATACATTTGAGGATGTCGAGTACGCAAGGACCACTGTGCAGGTCACTTTGTTGGTCAGTTCCCTCACTTCTTATAGTTCATTGCTTTTGTAGCTTTGCGTGGATCCCTTCTTCATTTTAGGCTCCGTTTGCTTTGCGGAAAATGGCTGTTTTAAAATATATATATTTTTTAAAATTGATGGGTTGTATTAATGAACAAAGTTTTTTTCCACTGGCCACGAAAATATTTAGATATAAATTATTATTGAAAATTAAAATAGTTTCGGTTGACTAATAATTATCTTAAGTGATATAAGTTATTACTTCTAGGAAAATATTTTCCAAACTATCCATTTTCCGCAGAACAAATAGAGCCTTAGATTGTGCGGATTCTCTCTACTTGTCAAGAACTAAGATGCTCCCACTCCTCCCGATGATTATTTCAGCAAAACATATATTGTCTTCTCTGTATATTTATGTCATCATTTTATTGCATTTGATTTTTCTTTTGCTTTCATCATGAAATGCATCAGCTCCTTAGATGTCTACATTAATGATCTAAGGGATGATATTGAAGCCTTTGCAGGATAGTTCTGACAAATTGGAAGCTGAAGCTTATGTTTGGAGCAACAAACATGATCCGGACTTGTATGGAGACTGGGACTTTGAGGTAACTCGGTTTCATTTTTCTTCATGTGGTTAGACTCTTCTTCCGCATAGGTGATTGTCATATAGGGTTAAACTACAAAATCTTGCACAATTTGAAGTTGTGGCACCTTCTCGGCAACTGTATTGTTTACTATTATCTAGCAACTGAAGCTATTCTCCTTTGTTGTTTTTCCTTTTTGAGTTATCTACTGTTACTGTAAGCTCTGATTGTCTTATTTTGCTTCTGTCCATTTGTTATAAAACTTATTTGTTCATGCTTCTCTAAAGGAATGGAAACAAAAACACATGGATGACTTTCTTAAGATGACCATTGGTTTCATGGAGGAACTAGAGCGGCCTGAATCCAAGCCTAGGGTGGCAACCTATGAATCTTTCTATCGCCAGGATGGTGATGATTCCCCTGCACCTTGATTTCTTCTCCAATATGTATATTCTGAATTATTTACACAAACTGCTGGTATCATGATCCTGCATCAATTATCTCTGTGAGCAGCTACCTAAATTATAGTTGCCAGGACGTGTTACTGCTGTTGTGGAGATGCTATTTATTCCTTGGATGCAGCAGATGTTTCGCAAGACTATTTCCTGTCCTTCATGATCTGGTTCTAGATATATCTTCTTTCAATGCAAGTAGAGCGTTTTTTTATAATACAAGTCGGATCCTTATTTGTTTCTGTGCAGTCATTTTTATGTCTTTCAGTTGTCTTTCTTCGCTGGCCTTTTTTGGATGAGTTGTGCATATGAAAAAGGCAAAATCACACACAGAATTTGACGAGATATGTTCTACACGATGATGGTGATGTCAATTGGCTTGTGCAAGGAGTCATTGCTGTTCAATCTCATAGATCCCAGTCCAGGATTTGTCCTGTTTTTACAGTTCAAGGTATCTGAACACTTAATAACAATGAAGGGGAAGTGTTTTCCTCATGAGTCTAGTATTGATAGGCTTCCTGCTGTCATTGTAAACCCTGGATTATCATTTAACTGCAATCATTGATATGATTCTTTTGAATAATGTAAACTCAGGTTTTCTTAAATTTCTGTCATCATCCATTTCCATGTTTTCACTGGGGTCATTGCGTCATGCATATTTGTAGTGAACAGTTAATGGTCATGTCATGGTTGGCATGAATAATGCATACAAGATATAGAAGACAGACTTTCTCGAAGGCTAGATGTCTCCAGTCAGGCAGGTTCTCAAGATGGTTAAATTTCAAGGCTCTTGGCATTAGGTCTTGAGTGGGGTTCTGGCTTTTCTCTGCTTTCCTGGTCTTAGCATGTTTGTTCCTCTGGAAACTGATGAGTTGGAATTACTTCGTAAGTAGTTTGTTTGAGAAGGCAATTCCATTGCCTGTCAAGCTGGATGATATTCATGACTATTGCTAAGTGGTTCTTGTTTCCAGAAGAGATTTGACAAGGACCTCCGAAGTTTGGAATGGAGTTGACTTTTGAGTCTTGGTTGTTTGTCTCTCTGTTTCTCACTTGGTGGTGACCAAGGGTATGTCATCAGTTGTGGCGAGCTTGGGCTGATACCTTGTCTAGTGTATTGAATTATGCTATCGATTGAATTTACATGTAAATCTGTTTTACATGTGCTACTTGATTTGCTTTACAAGGACCAGATGTAATTCAGGAAAGGGATGAAGTGAGTTGGTGGTTTGTACAAGCTACCATATGATAAAACTCAATCTCCCCAACAAATGGAGGTGCTATGGAGCATAGGGAAAAGTGACATCTCTCCACTTTGAAAGTGGAAGGAACCCTTCTTTGGCATTCGTGTCAATGTACTTTCCCATAAAATGGACGGCTATAAGATAGCATTGGCACATTTGTGAGTTAACACCAGC
This sequence comes from Melaleuca alternifolia, assembly GCA_019926035.1. Taxonomy (NCBI): domain Eukaryota; kingdom Viridiplantae; phylum Streptophyta; class Magnoliopsida; order Myrtales; family Myrtaceae; genus Melaleuca; species Melaleuca alternifolia. The sequence continues at coordinate 1,498,318 of JAGKPW010000431.1, read as the reverse complement.
CCTGCAAACGTCCTTTCGCTCTGAACACTTGTGGGGGAAGCATTTCTAATTGCTGTCTGCACTGTCAGAATGCGCTGTCATAGTTGATTACTCTTTGCTGAAAGTATTTGGCTAGCATGCTTTGTTTAGTGGCACTCCGATTAGAGCTCCATGTAAGAGCCTAGATCTTGCTATTGTCTTTATCCTGGTTACAACGGTGAACTTGAGGGATATAGATGGCGTTGGTCCTTTTCCCGAATTTATCTGCCTGTCTTATTCTTCATATCTTCTGCCCCATCGATTTACTTGGTCCCTCCATGAAGTTGTCCGTGAAGGATACTAATGTAGGTACCTCTGGTGACTCTCTTCCGCTTCCTCTGTGACGGTTTCTCCTAGTGAACTTGCTATGCCTGCAGAGCCAAACTGCACCCCTTGGACACGACACTTGAGTTGCCCATCTCTCTTCAAGAGTAAGAGAACCACCCACTCATTTTTTGTGATTTTCATTGCTAATTCGTCATCACAAGTCATAATGGCAAGCAAGGAAGAGCCATGACCATCATACTGCATTTCAAATTGCCTAGAATGATGTTTTTATGAGAGAACCCAACAACTTGAGATCGATTATGCTATTGTTCCTCAACACGGCATTGTGCAACTGTTCCAGAATTCTTCCAAATCAACTTGTGGATATCTCCATGGAATCTCATTCTCTTGGTAGATGACTTGAATCCTGAGCTCAAGTTGGTTTCCTTTGTTCCACTTTGACTTTGAGGAGGTTAGAGATATCATAGTTAGAGTTCTTAGAAGATGCAGCTACCAATGGGTAGACATTGGTGGTATGGTCAAATTAGATTTAGGCGTTGCCTTGCATAATCTTCATTATCTTGATGTACTTTGGTCATCCCACTGAACAATTGCTCACCAAGGGACACCGGAACCTCGCTGTGGCTTGGGCTCCTTTGCTCCACAACACCAGCATTTCCTCCTCTTCTGCTTCTCCATCTCTTTCTCTCCCATAGTTAGAAGAGCTTGAGCCATTAAGTTGAGAGAGGTTGAATATGTTGGGAAACTCCGTTTAACACCATCTGCACTCACTCCAGCGATGAAAGAGTTTTTACTCTTCAAGATATGTCATGGGCCTGTCCATTTAGAAAAGTGACCTTTCCCAATCATGGATTGATCCGTCGTGCGATGTCACCGAGCACTAAGACAAGGAAAATCACAGCGACACGCCCGAGTGTTGTCGGCTTCCACTACATGGAAATGCTGATTCATCTTTTCATCTTTTGTAAAGCCAGAAGGACAAAGTATGGCCAGCAAATCAAATACAGCAGTTGCTCCTCAATTATTTCGTGAAATCTTTAGCGTTTTGCTTTTCAGCCATTATTTCAGAATCTCTTTAATGAATCAATCGTGAAACACAGGTATCCGATTGTAGATGCGATCGAGCTGTCAAGTCCGGTCAAAGTTAAGTAGTACATACAAACAAATCAATATGATTGAATTATGGATTTGCATCTACCTCTGTTTCTCTTTTTTGACCAACACCCAAATGAATGTAAAGAAGGGATACATGTCATGTCCTTGGAATCACTTTAAGATATTGTTCGCTTTGGCCCTGCTACGTCAAACATCATTATTTTGTCCTTTGGTTTGCTCATTGTTAGATGTTGTTGTTACATTGAAATGCATCCTTTATGAATTAATTTCAATTTCACATGTACAACTCAGCAACATTTTTCCGTCATTTAATATGTACTTCGGTTTGTTCTTACCTTTTCACTATCCTAAAAACCTGTCAGAAATTACTCTTTATCTTGGACGGTTGAGGATGGATGAATATGATAGTGGAAGTTCCAAAGGCAAATGCTTCCTAGACTTCCCCAACAAGACTATACAATCATGTACCCACTCTTTAAATTCAAAGGAGCTATCTTTTTTTTTTTAATAAGTGAAGTAATGATAAGGAAGGGGGGAAATGACAAAAAAATCGTAAACCATTGCACTTATACCTATTCAGTTTTAAACCTTAAATTGTATTGATTTAGCTCTAAGCATTTTTCATGTTTTGCTAATATGATCAATCTAATTAATCTTAATTAGAAATCACTAATGCGGACGTCAATAATGTTATGTAAGATAGCTGGAGTTGACATAATAATTTTTTTAATATATACTTTTAAATATTGAATTTTTTAATAAATTTTTTCTTTTAATTGATTTCCTACCAAGTCATGCAAGGGGCCAACTGACCTTCACTGGCCGTGGCAAAGGGCAGCCTTTGCCTAGATCTGATGAGCCTTGCAGTTGTCACTTAGTGATCAGCGAAGGTCAATTAGTGACTAGTGGAGTTTGACTAGCGACCCTTGCCAGACTTGGAAGAAAAAAAAGGAAAGAAAAAAGAAGAAGAAAAAAATTGTTCGCATTGGTGCCACCCGTGTCAACAGCTAGTGTCTACGCCAGGAATTTGTTATTAAAATTGGCTGAATATACTCAATCGTCAAATTAAAATTTTTATGATTGAATTGGCATAAGCAATAAGGTTAGTTTTTTTTTTTGTGTGGTAATTTTCTCAATGATAAGGTGGTAAGTGACACATATAGATGGGAGGGGGGGGGGGGGGGGGTTTAACTGAAATGAATTGTACACGGCATCTCACTACACATTGTCATGCTGTTTACACCCTCTATCACTCTTCTATTTTAGGACGCCACGCAAACATCCCAAATCTGTGAAAGGAAGATTAACCCTCTCTCTCTTCTCATCTCTTTCTCTGTCCATACAAATGGAATCGACGTGATTTTGCTTTGCTGTTTTCTTCTACTTTCTTTGCGCCTAGACTACCCGCCCCCCCTTCCCCTTCTAATACGCCATTTCCACTAACCTCAAATACGGAAGAAAACACCACATGCATCAAGTTACTCTATTCACCATTACGTTGAGGGAGAACGAGGTTTTTACCAAGGGCCTTCGTTGGAATATCATGAGCAGTTTTATTTAAAAGTGGCCATGAAAATAGAAACTTCACGTCAACCACAGTCCTTGTGCGTTAAACAGACGACTGATAATCAACGAGGAACAACTCGTTCTTGGGGTTTGAAGTCGAGGGTTTAGAACGATTTGGACACTTGATTGCTACCTCTTGAAACTGATGGCCAGAGACCTGTCTTTTCTACCTGCAACTTCTCTCATATCCAGAGTCATTCTGACCTATCCGTAACATCTCTTCAATCCCGTTGATCTCCACCTAACACTCCATTCCAACAATGTTAGACGCTTACTGTGAAACAAATCATGTTGTTCGTGAAATAATTGTCTCAGTCAGAATGCAAAAAAACTTCATACTTTGCAAGTCGGAAATTTGTAGACTTGGGATTTACGTGGAAACAAAAGCCCCCCCACCAAAAAATATTCAGTCATGAACTTGCTGACTTGCTTCACTGTTGGCCTAAAGTTACTTGACCGCCTTCTAAGGATACTGATGATTCATTTCACGTCTATACCAAGGTAAAATATCAGGAACAGAATTCGGTAATGGTGGACACAAACCATGTCAATGGTGGAACGAAACTGGTTTAAATCAATGTCCAGCTCTTCCCATGTCTACCCACTTCATCTCTTATGAAGTCACTCGTGTTGACGAATGAAATAATCAGTGAGCTTTTGGACTTCAAGATTATCTCAAAGAAATAGGCCATTGGATGCTACTTTTACATTTCACTTTCTGTATAAAAAACGCAAAAAGCAACTTCTTTTGTCTTCTGAAATCCTACATTTAAAATTCTTCAATCAATGTATTATATCTAAAAATATCTAGCTCATACTTCTTTTTAGAAGTTAAATTTCTTTCCATTACTTACCAAGTGCCAAAATTGGTAATTAAACCGCAAATATTACTGTAGGCTGTTTTAGAAAGTGATAAACAAAACAGCCTTGATGTGATACGAATAGGGAATCATTGCCGGGGTTGAAAAAAGGGGCAGCGCCCGGCAAATTTCGCGAAAAGTGGAGGAGGCAAGAATGGACTGAACCACACATTGAATAAGGGGAAGATTGCCGGGCAATATGGGGAGACCACGGAGAAGGACATAAGTACTTAAGTGGGAGAGTTAGTAACATTAGATGGGATATTAAATGATATATAAAACAAGATCCAACTCCACGTTTACAAGCTTGTACGGTCAATCAAAGTACTCTCTTAGGATCTTGACCCTTGTAGAACAGATTGGGTTGTTACAATCATATGGTCAATGGCGCCGTGCCAACAAATAAATTTGTTGGAATAACCCATATGTATTGACAAATAGAGTTGGCTACAGTGAAGATATTACATATATATAACCGAACACATGCAATGCATGCCTTGACTGAGAAATATCAATGTACCTAAACTATACAATTCTGAGTCAGCATTGAATCAATTCTATAGTGTGTCGACTCTCGAACATTGGCAATGTCTGGTACTTCTTGTTAGATGAAAATGAAGGATCCATGTGACTAGCGAATTGACCTAAGTTTCTAAGCAAATATCAATATAGAAAGACTCTTGACCAGCACTCTACAATGAAGTCTTTGAACATATCATATCACGCATTTATTTACACTTTCTAGTAGAGAGCTGAGTCTCAAGTGATACCATTCTATCGTGGGCCACCAAAGAAGAACGGACGTCTCTATATGATTCTCTACAATATTCTCAAGGATGAACAATATTGTAATTGTACTCTATCTTTAGTATATGATTGGCCAAAAGAGTGGGGGAACCTCATTAGTCAATAAGGAGGTGGTATCTCCACTGTAAGATCTATGAAAGATCTAAGAATACGGTTTACCTTGTACTTATATAAAAAGTACTCTCCTCCCCCTCATTGTAATCGTCCTCGAGCAATATACTTTAGAGCTTTCCTCTCTAAAATTCTTATGAGCATGGGAAGTAGGCTGACTTGAGAAGAAATTCTTAAGGCTGATGGGATAGGGAACAATAGATCAATTGCCTTGTGAAATAAGCCTCTCACAATGTCCTTTGCATGTAAAAATCCAATGCTGGATGGAAGGATAATGTACACGTAAGACTTATAAGGGAGCATCATTCCCATCTATGAAAGATTTAGTAGAACCATTGTTAAATATTTTAAAAGTTTGAGGTTTTAGATGAATGTGTGATTTATTATTTAAATATTCTAATATTCCTCGTCATGCGCTCATGATATAATTTTTGGTTATAAATTGAGTTCTGGAACAGAAATATATTTTTTCTATTTTTATTCCAAAATGAGTTTCTGAGGAAAAAAATGCGTTTGATAATGACAAATAATTTTATTTCAAAAATAGAAATCCATTTGATAAATAAAGAAATTTTGTTTATATCTTTGTTTCATTTTGGAGTTTGCAAGATGTTCATTTCTATTAATTTCAAATCGTCATTACTTAGTGCAAAAAATTGACAAATTTCATCAAAATTTCTATTGTTGTATAATTTCAAATTCACTTTAGACGCATTGATCTTTTCGTAGGAAGTGGTACTTGCACCAAAAAAAAATTCAACCTAAAATAACCCAATTATGAAATACATTGCAAAAGTTGAGATGGAGGGAGGTAATATTGTGATAAAGTTGCATCAATTGTGTGTATAATGTGCAATTCAGTAAGAAAAACAATTTATGAATTTCTCATTCTAAAATAGAAACCACTAATTTTTTGTTTTTAATATCTTGGCCAAACCTGTTTCTGGAACAAAAGTTTATTCTATAAATTAAAAATAATAATTTTTTCTACTAAACGGATTTCTGTTCCAAAATGAGACTCATTTTGGAACATAAATTAACCTTTATCATGTAGGCCCTAAGCCTGAACTTTGACCTCAGCCTAAAACGTAGAATTGTGCAATTGGAGAGGCAAATAGGCTTTTATAAAATTCGAATTTGGTACCCCTTAACTCTGATATCATGTGAAAGTTTTAGTGGGATTATTGTTAACTATTCTGAAAACTTAAAATTTTATAATGAATGTGTGTGGTTTATCATTTAAATATTCTAGCACTTTTTATCAAATTATACGTTCCCATTACGTTATGCTATATGTCTGCTTTAGGACAGTAGAACTGCATGTGTATAAATTTACCAATAATCGATGGTAAATATTGGACATATGCGCGCAAAAAGATGCTAAATAGAAAGCTTCAACGGACAAAAGGGAACGTAAAGGACATAAGGAGACAAATGACGTCCCAAAGTTGCAACGCGCATTACGGGCTCGTCGTATCATCATTCAAAGGGGCATTTTTTTGGTGAATAAGCATGAAAAGAGAGGAATGCTTTTTTCATGCTGGGTTTGTGGACCGTTGAATGGGGCGTATGAACAAGTCCACATTCATACCTCCATACAAGTATGGAAAAGCTTATGAAAGACTAAAATATTTGTAGTTGGGTCTCGTTCTCTCACGTCTTTATAGGAGGGAAAGAGGGAGGAAAGCATAGTTCACTGATCAGGTGAAGCAAAAGCAAGAAGAAGGAGAGTTGGAAGCGTGAGGGATGGATGTGGAATGGAGGAAATGGTACATGGACATGATGCTTGTGCCCCTAGGGTTCCTGGTGATGATAGGTTACCATGTCCGGTTATGGCACAAGGTTCGCATCCACCCTCTCTCCACCGTTATCGGCACTAATGCTCGCGCCCGCCGCTTCTGGGTTTCCACCATGATTAAGGCATGTACCCCTCATCTCTCCATTCCAATCAATATCAGTCGCACTAAATCTCTCTAATAGATTCTTAATTCGTTGGTACAAATTAATTATATCATTACAAAATATATATCTACAATCACTGCTAGTTGATCCATTCCTAGCTAACTAGAGGTTGCATATATCGAACCCGCAATAAATTAGCTCCAGGTATATCAATTCCTTGCTTTAGTCAGTGCTTGGTTGTTTGGCTGGGTTGTTCGTGAGGAAGAGCATTTGCGTTTTGAAGCAAAATAAAAACAATACAGATATCTAATATAACCGATGAGAGGTTATGCTTTTGAGAAGAAACTAAGCATTTCCATATGAAATTAACTCAACCTTTACCACAGACGTGAAATGAGTTGCAAGAAGATATACATGGCTTTGCTTGTGGAACATATATAATCCGATGCTTGCTAATAATTTAATTACAAGTAGAATCACGTTTTTTTCAACACATATCTAATGGACTTGAGCTTGAATGGTGAACTGATTATGTTTCAGATTCAGAGGATAATTTTATGATGTAAAAGTTACTCCTTTTGAAAGAATGATGCTTTTTAGCTCATTTGCGTTTGATGACTGACATGTCTATCCGATCTTTGCCCCCATCTTCTGTCCGTATTCATTCCTATTTTTCCTCCTCTCCCCAGCCAAAGCTACGCAAACTTGACGTCGCCACTGCCACCAATAGCCTTCCTCGAGTCCTCTCTCTACCAAGAATTGAGGTTGTGATCCCCGATCTGAGGTTGCCGACCTTAGAATTGGGGGGGGGGGGGGGGGGGGAAGGAGAGAGAGAGAGAGGCTATAGCGCGCGGCAGCTTCTACTGAAAGGAATACTGGTGTTTCTGTGAGATAGCTATATCCTCTACATATATGCTCTTACATGTGCGACTAGAAGCCCGCACACGTGCATATGCATCTTCTACCATATGAGTTACCGGGAAGACTCTTCCATCCTTGCCTTTCACCTCACGGTCTTTTCTTAAAAGTCATCTTGTCTAACGATACATATACAATCAAGACTTCAGCTACAAATTCTGTGGGTCTTTTCAAAGTTCTGTAACTAGTTCTCACATATTCGATGTATATGCACGTGCATCATTATTTTTTAGCAATTTGTACTATAATTCCTATATGTTAAATGTACCTAGTGTTATCATGCCAAGGATAAGATGAGAACCCTCTTCTGTAGGAGGGATCTTATCAAATTGTATAGATTGAAAAATTACATAACGACAAATAGTGTCCCCACTTTTTCATCATTGTGCAAAGTGTTAGCTAGAAACACAATGTTGCGTTTGCCTAATAATATGTATGGATGGACATAGATAATATTAGAGCTTACGACTAACATGTAACCTGAATGCTAACTAGCTTGGGTTGTGGTGATACATGCACATGCAAGCAGGACGACGAGAAGAAGAATATACTAGCGGTGCAGACGCTGAGGAACACGATAATGGGGTCGACGTTGATGGCGACGACATCGATACTTCTGAGCACGGGGCTAGCCGCGGTGATAAGCAGCACGTACAGTGTGAAGAAGCCTTTGAACGATACGGTGTACGGGGCACACGGGGAGTTCACGGTGGCCCTCAAGTACGTCACCGTCCTCACCCTCTTCCTCTTCTCCTTCCTCTGCCACTCCCTCTCTATCTGCTTCATCAACCAGGTCAACATCCTCATCAACTCCCCCCAGGACAGTGATGGGGCGGTGTCGCCGGAGTACGTGGCAGAGCTGCTGGAGAAGGGATTCGTGCTCAACACCGTGGGGAACCGCCTCTTCTACGCGGGCCTGCCGCTGCTCCTGTGGATATTTGGGCCGGTCCTCGTCTTCCTATTCTCTCTCACTCTCGTCCCTATCCTCTACAACCTTGATTTCGTCTTCCTCAAATCAGATCACTCCAAGCCCAAATCCATCAGCACTACTAGCGCCACAAACGTAACCATCACTAGCACCCACTTTGCATGAGCCAACCTTTCCTACTAATCCTACTATACATGAAATATTGGATTTATGTGCTCATCACGTGTATGTGTTGGAGTTACTATTTTTAGTACATGTCATCCTGCCTCCATCTTGAGTTGTTCCGCTCACTTCTCTAACACTTCGCAGTACAAATCCTTTGCACGCCCTTTTATTAGAAAGAATTACCATTAACCACTCTTAAGTTCACTACATTTGGGTCAAAAAAAGAGGAAAAAACAAATTTAACAATCCACTCTGGTACATTAATTTTACATCTGAATTTTGTTTAACATCGTTACATACTTAGGTCTAGGATCATTACTAACTATTCTAAAAACTTAATTAGATACTAAATTGAGGGGGTCAAGGCACATATGAATCCTGTATATGAGATACTTTAACACCCCATTTCAAGCATAAACTGGGCTGAGAACAACACACGGAATTGACAAATGGGGAATAAGAAATACTAGAAAGATGTATGAAACAATAAGTCGACTGATTACAAAAAAAAAAAAAAAACAATCATGAAGAGTACTGGATGGCTCTAAAAGTTAAAACTTGATCTAATATTTAAATGTTGCAACCTTCACAACAGTGATATTAAATATTATATTTGCTATAACATAACAAATATGTCTCAGTTGACTACTTTTGTTCCGGGATGTAAGGTTTAGAATTATTTTTGCTATAACGTAACAAATATTTCTCAATTGACTACTTTTTTCCGGGATGTACATAGGGTAGGTTTTCGTGATTGTAGTTCAACTTAATTAGAAGCCATATTAAACTGATCGAGCGCATGGGGATGATAGAAGCTCTCTAGACGCACAATCTTCCCACTCAATAGTCAAATACAAGAGAAACTCATGCCTCTTTAGCACTGTGAAAGTGAAAACCACAGTGTTTTCGCGTATGCACCGTTAGGCCGGTTCAGTCAGTTGGACCAGGAAGGGAACCCTAGTTCTGTTTAGTCTTTCCGATCCTCCCATGCTTGTCAAACCGGGTCTTGACCTTGGTTAAACCGTTTAGCCCGGTCAACCGGCCACGGATTAGACCGGATCTTAATTTGTCCAAGTTGTTGACCTGGGGAAGAAATTTAACGAGCTAAGGCATGGGGAGATCAACCCCCTAACCACCTGCACATTAAAGAACACCTTATCCATTGAAGTAAACGCTCATTCACTGCTACTGCACATACTTAATGTGCATATTATAAGAATTAGCAAACTTTTATCGATCCCGCGATTCAACTTGATGACTTGCAAACCGAAATCCAGACTAATTCTTTGACCCGTCTGAGTTTAAAAACATTTGGTTGGAACTCTCTTTTCTTTTCTTCCAACAAATGTCCGATAAATTCTTCATTTCTTCCACATCTGAGTGTAGAGACTTTGCCCATCATGGAGAAAGGGGGACCTCATATCGGAAATATAATGAAACTGAGGCTGAATTTGGCCGTTATTTTGAAGAATGGCCACTGGCGATATGATTGCACCTTTGGGCATTGCTCATTGTCTCCTGGATGCGATTCAGTCGTAGCTTCATTGTTTCTGGGGTCGGTACCCCACCGTTGCAAATTGCTATGGTCCTGCTTTACGTCCTGGATTCACCTTAACAGTACATTCTCATTGCGAATCGTTCCCATGCCGTGGCCAAATAAAACAAATGGTCCCCAAATCTTAGCTTAGTTTGCAATATCATCCATAAACTTTTGATTTATTTGGTATAGTCCTTAAACTTTAGTCTAGTATTCGATGTGATCCTAAAACTTTTAAACATCTTCATATTTTTTAAAGACTACATTATTGAACAATGAACTAAAGTTAATGGACTATATTATACAAACTAAATATTTAGGGACAACATCATAAGTTGTGCCACAGCTAAGGGATCATATCATTAATTCAAAGTCAAGATATGACATTGCATATTGAGTCAAAATTCAAATATCATTTGTATTATTATATTGAGCTATGAAAAATCCCGAAAGAAGGGTAAGGTTGGCCTTGGATGAGGCTTCAATGTGGTGTGTGACGCGATTAAGAAAGTTAGGTAACGGGTCACTCCATCACAATCCGAAGATAAAGAAAATAAAGGTAAAAAGAATCTCAAAGTTAAAGCCTCGTAAGCTTTTGTATTTTGGCCAGGCTTGAATAAAAGAGGCAAAAAGCTAATGTTTTCTCTCTCTCTCTCTCTCTCTCTCTCTCTCTCTCTCTCTCTCTTTAAAAAAGAAAAGTACTTAATCACTCCCTTTAGATAGCACACCAGAGCCGGACAACAGCCTCCCCAACTCGTTTTAGTTTGGAGGCGGGATCGTTGCCAATCCAATCAACTGCGGCTTTTTGCCTTTCGTCCAATTGATACCCCCGCTTTCGTTTTAGTCTAATAAGTAATCTCTCTCTCTCTCTCTCTCTCTCTCTCTCTCTCTCTCTCTCGCCTCGTTGGTTCATAAGATTTCATTTCTCGGACTCAATGAAACAAATAGATTAGTTCTTAAATTCCTTGAGCTCGATAGATGAGGCAATGGCATACAACTTTTATTTCTTTAAAGTGTCTCCTTCAGCAAAAAGAGAGGGAAAGATTTTTCATACTGAAGTTCCTCCTCCTCCTTCCTTCGCCTCTAAGTAACTGCCTTCATCGACTGTATCAAGATAAAGAAAAGTGACTCTTTTCATGCTTTGAAAAGAGTATTTCTAAAACCCAACGTGCCATCCACTTCATCTCCCTATAAAGGTAGGAGTGCAAGGCATGGCTTTGAACCCTTCTAGTCCTCCCGGTACTACCTAACCGAAACTTCGGTCTGGGTTGGAATAGGAAGTCCAAGTGACTTAGCGAATATGGAGGAGGAAAAAGCAGGGGGAGGAGGAGCTAAGAATATGAAGAGAAGCGCATCAGAGTTGGCGCTGGAGGAGTGCCTGCGGATCATGATTATCGCCCCTCCTCCTGAACATCACCACCAGGACCATCCTCCACGTCATGACTATTGTTATGACAGTCCTCATAGTATTAGTACATCATGCATCACAGATGCTCCTCCTCTCTTGCTTCACAGTTGGGTTAGTCTCAGTCTTGACTCTTATCTAGTCCTAGCAGCAGACTCAGACACTTAATCAAGAGCATTTGCATTTGCCTTGCAGGAGACCAGTGATCCTGGTAGTGATCATCAATATGAAATGCCTGTCACAACCTCTCTCTGGCATCACAATCTTCTTACCCAGCACTCGCCTCCTGATTCTAACTCGTCCATTTTCGGTAGGAGTTGGACCTCGGTAGACATGATCCCTTATAATGCTTGCTCCAATTACTCATTTGTTGATGCAAACTATCCGATGTGTAACTAAATGCAAATTGGTTTCAGTTGGAAGCAGTATATCATCGGCTAATAAGCCTAAATTCAGAGATACCCAAGCAAGAGAAGCCATGAGTGGTTCATCCCGCCAACACTCGGATGAAGATGATGCTGCAACAGAGGCAGATCCAAGTGGACGGAGCATGGATGCTACTGATCTCAAGCGCAATAGAAGGTAATGAATTTTTCGAGCCTCTGTTATCTGGATGTGAGAGTGAAATCATGCTCGTGTTGCATTATTCTTAAATTGTTTTGTCGCAGGAAGGACTCCAACAGGGAGTCTGCTAAAAAATCACGTAAAAGGAAACAAGCACACTTAGCTGATCTTGAAATACAGGTAAATTGCACTCTATCAGCATCATCCAGACTTATAAGTAGGACATACAAGGCATCACTAATAGCTACTCACATCCAACCTTTCTTCGGCTGACTCAACTTGCGCTTGCTGTTAGGAATACTTACTTAAGTCATATTCCTGAGTTTTTCTCAGGTTGAGCAACTTAGAGGAGACAAATCTTCTTTGCTTGAGCAGCTATTAGATGCTGCACAGCAGTACTGCCATGCTGATACAAATAACCGAGTGCTGAAATCTGATGTGGAAGCCTTAAGAGCTAAGGTAATCAACCTCTCAGTCTCTGTCATAAGACTCACGACAACTCCAGAAAGATGAAACTGATTTAGGTGGAATTTTAGCTAATTTTTTCATTGTACTCAAAGATTTTGACTGATCACCTAGCAAAACTTCCTAAGATTGGTAAAATCCACTTACTTTTTAGCATACTTGTGCCATATTTCTAGGTGAAGCTGGTGGAAGATATGGTGGCTCGAGGCTCTTTTACCTGTAGCTTGAATAATCATGTTTTGCAAACTTTGAATCACCAACATTCCATTGGTACTCGTGATCTTAGTGCTATGGCTAACGTTTCTCCTACAATCACTGTCCACGGGCATAATGACTCTTCAACTGGGTTGACAGTTCCCATGCCAAATTCATTCCTAGGATTTGAAAACAGCAATCCTAATAACAGCAACTTCACAAATGGCGTCATCCATGATTCTGTAAGCTGTGTGTCTGGGACTTGGTCCTAAAATTTCTCATGTTCCTTTCTGTTTCAATTAGGTAAGTCGTTTATCCTGCCAGTCTTAATAGTCCTCTTAAAAGATTTGGCTTAAGTGGTTTCTTCTTGTACTCAGGCTGTCCATTAAGTTCAAAACAGTCTCCAGGGCAGACCTGAGATGTCAGAAGACTGAAGGACAAGTTAGCATTTTCCTGTCTGTTGTATCAATTAAGCGAGTTGCGACTTTATGGTTTTAAGAAGCTCCAACTCTTGTGATGTTGAACTGTTTCCGTCTTTGAACATTTGAATTTTCTTTCCACATTAATGTCACAGAGTAGTCTATTTCCAGGGCTAGACTCTGTAATAGACTTTTTATGCATTAGCAGCTTAATCTTAGCCGGAAACTGTCTCAATGCATCTTATACAAATGCAGTAGAAGCTTAGAAACTTCAGATCTTGAGCTGAGACATGAGTACATACAGTACCAGATGAGTAAGGGAAATCTCGCTTACTGAGCCTATACGTTTGAAGGGATACCCAAAAGACGAATGCATTTATGAGAACACATGAAAAAGTGATGATGTTTGCCAATTTTGTTCTAATGACAAATTCATCGAGTCAAAAACTAGTCGAGATAAGAAGATCAAGGTAAAGGAGTCTTGATTGGAGTTTGATGATATGTAACATTAACTGTCACAAGGCTATCATCAATTTGAACTCACTAAAATCAACCTTACCATCCAAATTCAAGTCAACGACCGAACCATTTTCTCGATATCTCCAATATTCCAACCTCCGTCCAACCAAAGACATTCGAGGACCCTCTTCAGCTCAACTGCTTCTATAAACCCATTACCATCCTGGTCAAAAATCTCGAAGGCTTCGTGAAGGAGCTCACTCCGTCCTGATGCATCCTCCAATTCACCAATGACATCTTCAGCGTCAACTTCTTCCTTCAGGCCATCGCATGGGTCAGGGAAGCTGGGACTATTCTCTTCACCCCCTGTCAAACCAAGTCTCTCGATGACTATACGAACCCTATCCTTCTTTATCTTCCCATCTGCTTCCATTCCGAAGACGGCAGTTAAGGCCTGAATGGTCAGGCCATCATGTAGGGGTGGTTTAGTAGTCTTGCAAGCTGGACCCAGATCAACTTTGGATGGTGCGAGTTCCATGTTAACGAAGCCAAAAGCATGCCCTAAGTTCATAAGAAGACATTGCCAAGCTCCCCTCACGCCCATCCCACCTTTGCGAATATGAAGTAACTGCGGAATTAGTGGGCAGAAGAGTGGAAACACAGATGACAATTTAAGTAGGAGCTAGGACCAAGACTGTTTATATGCCATATGCAGAGCAATGAGATGTGGCACAGTAAGAGCATGCATTTCAGCCATTGGTTTTCTTAATATTCCGTTGGAACAACAACTGATCGTATACCTTTAACGAAGCTGATCTGGCGGACAGCTTAAGTGAAAAATATTATAAATAAGCAAGTTCACAGTCGAATGCACCTTCAAGTTGACTCGGAACCTGTCTTGCAAGGAATAGGCACCAGTGTTGGACAGCTAGGATGACAAAGATGAATCAACAATTTGTAAAATTTTAGCATGCCCCGGCCATTACTGCACGATCCGGAAAATGTCAGTTTTAGGCAATGGGAAGATGGGGGGACAAATTGCCAATTTGGTCCTAAACCTTTTGCTACTTTGCCAAATAAGTCTTAAACCTTTTTTTTGTGCCAAATAAGTCCTAAACCTTTTGCAATTTTGCCGAATAAGTCCTTCCGGCGGATTTTGGCCGGAATATGCTGACGTGGCGGATCGGACCTAACCGGAGACTCGCTGGCGACGACGTGGAGGCAACGTGGCATAAAATTTTTTTAAAAATTTTCAAAAATTCCAAAAATTCAAAAACATTCAAAAAAACCTACTTGGCCGGGCCGGCCCTCGCCGGCCGCGGGCGAGGGCGGGGGTGGCCGCCCCCCCCCCCCTCGCCCGCGGCCGGCGAGGGCCAGCGAGGGAGATCTGCAGCGAGGGAGCTCTCCCTCGCTGCTGGCAGAGAAGCAGCGAGGGACCTCCCTCGCTGCAGATCTGTTCCACCCTCGCGGCCGCGGCGAGGGAGAGCTCCCTCGCTGCAGCTCTGCGAGGGAGCTCCCTCGCTGCAGATCTCCCTCGCCGGCCTCGGCGAGGGTCTGCCCGGCCACTGGAGTGGCCGGCGAGCTCCGCCGGCCACCGGAGCTCGCCGGCCAAGTAGGTTTTTTTATTTTTTTTGAATTTTTTTTCGAATTTTTGGAATTTTTGAAATTTTTTTTAATTTTTTTATGCCACGTCGCCGCCACGTCGTTGCCGGCGAGGTCCGGTCCGCCACGTCAGCATTTTTCGGCCAAAATCCGCCGGAAGGACTTGTCACGCCCCGAACCTCGAGCGCGCGCACATCCCACCATGGTCGAATGAAATGCGACGTTCCCAGGTGGCGCCGCCGACCCAATCTTCTATACACATGCGGAAGCGTAACTAACAATCCCGGACAACAACAAACTTGGGATAGGAAAGTAAGACAGTCAATTCACACAAAACACATCTTATAAAACAATCCCGGGTTCATGTACAAATGACTAAACCCCAAAGAAAGGTTCGTCTACTCCGGGATCTACAGCCACTAGCTCCACGTCCTCCAAAAAGGCGTCCTTCCAAAAACTATCGTCTACGAGACCCCACGACGTATGTGTCGTACCTCCATCTATGTACCTGAAAAACAGTTCACCGAGTCAACTCTCCAAGCCCTTATTAGGAAGAAATCCACCCAAGGATAACTTATTCACACCAACAAATCAGGGTCTGGAAAACAGCAGACAGAACATCGGGTACTGTCAGAACATACATCGTCTGGTCGGTTAGAACATGCATCGTCTGGTACATCGTCTGGACACATAGACGATACATCGTCTAAACACACAGACAATACATCGTCTGGTCAGTCAGAACACATAGACGATACATCGTCTGGTACAGTGTCTCTACAGTTCATATACATAAACATGCAGCAAACATCTTTAATAACCAGTATACTTCACATCAGCCATCATCAACTTATCAACAGTTTAATCCTCACTCAATAACAAACTCATGGCTATAATAACGTCTCGCCTAGAATCATCTTAGCGTGTAGCACTTAGTCCTTGACTGCGTATGACGATAGTACAAGGTTCTAGAGGTGACTCACACGGTCTTTGGCACAAGGTTCTAGAGGTAACCCCCGCGAAGTATACGTATCGCGTGGCACTTAGTCCTTGTCCAGAAAGCATAGTACTAGGTTCTAGAGGTGACTCCCATGAAGTATACGTTATCATGTAGCACTTAGTCCTGTACTTGCTAGCCATGCATCTGAAGTTTTCACACAGCCCATCATCTTTCAATAATCATTACATAATCACATATCATCTTTAATCAGTCAGCAAATATCATATTTCATCAATTACCACATATCATCCTTCACCAGCCGTCACATAATCACACACCATCCGGTCAATAACCAGGAGGTCAATCACCCAGCCTCGCTGCACACGTCCCATACTGTGCCAACTCAGCTAAATGTGAAACCCACCTGACTGGCCAAACCAAGTTATTTGCGTGTCTCCACGTCTAAACCCAGAAACATAATCAAATAAGTTCATAAAACCCTCAATTTTGAATATGTCATAAAGGACACAAAAGCCAACATTTTTCATGAAGACACCTTAGTCCAAATCCTTCCATACAAAGAGCAGTAAATCGCTCAATCTATTACAAATACTGCACCAGTTTTCAGAAATCATGTTCTCCAGAATCAGTTTAGTTCGAAATCCAAAACTCGTCCGTTTGGTCTGAAATTCGACTATGTTGTAGTAAAAGATGTTATAAACAAATTTTGTGAAGGAACTCTTTTGAAATTCGAACTCTAAGAGTGGGTAAAAATCCATAGAACATCAAAAGATCTCAAGTTCCAGAGAAAACAGAGGTTCTGTTCTGTTCAAAACGAAGTTGACATAAATCCCTTTTAACTCCATAAAATCCTGAGTAAAATATATGTCATAGCTGAAGATGTTTAAAACACTTTTCATGAAGGAACTAACTTCATAATCTCATCACATCTCGTTCCACAAATTCAGCAAACAACAACAGTTCAGTAAACATACACGAGAGAAATCCTCTGTTCTGAACTAAATCACCATTACTTGTGCTAATACCGTCTAACACATATCTTATCAAGCTGATCAACACTCAACTAAACCTCTAAGTGTAATCGCAACCTAAGAAAGGTTTGGAAGTTGACTTACCTGATCAACAAACAAACAAGTCCACGACAAAGATGGCGCAAAGGCGAAACCAACTCACTCTTACTTCAACTTCGAAAGAGACTCAGAAGGTGCTGTAAAAGCCTTGGAAGTTGCTTTCTGAGGTGCTGGTTTGAGAGCAACGTAACTTAGCTTGAACAATGGAGGTGTCGAAAGTGAGAATGTCTAAAAGAGACTGAAGTAGAAGCAGTTGTCTTCTCACGTTCAGCTGTATACAGGGGAACAAACAGCCTTGAAAAGTCAACCTAAAATATCTAAACACTTGAGTACTTGCCCCAAAAGTCTTTTACTTCATCCAATAGCAATTTTCCCCACTCAAACTTCTCCAACAAGCCAAGTATGAAGGCTGTAATGCAGTAGCCCCACATACCTACGAATTTGCACCCATTCAACTCAAGTCACATTCAACTTCTCATTGATTCAACTTATACTCATTCTGAAAATTATTGTCTTTGAGAGGTGTTGAAATTTAGGATGTCACAGGACTTATTCGGCTAGGACTTATTTGGCACAAAAAAAAGGTTTATGACTTATTTGGCAAAGTGGCAAAAGGTTTAGGACCAAATTGGCAATTGTCCCGGAAGATGGGTAATGGAGAGATGAAAAGCTGAAGATCTATGTGGCTTTTGATTAATATACAAGTTTCTAGATCGGATTCAGTGGGATTGGAAGCCACTAAACGGCATGTTCAAAGAAGCAGGGTGGGCGCTGAGTCGGGGATCACTACCAAAATAGCGAAAGAAAGAGAGAACCTTCCAGCTGTTTTCGGAAAAGAAAAAAGAATATGAAGAGTCGCAGAAACCGTGTTTAAATTTGGCAAATCTGCATTCCTCTACTGCCTCCTTTCCCACGGACCAGTAATTGACTTGTGGAGAAAGATATAGGAAATTTCAGTCACTTGAATTGGTATATTCGGCAGGAGTTTACTTTATATCATTCAACTTATCTTTATGGATTCGCATTGAATGTCATAAACGCAATTCTATCTCTATAAAATTAAATATTTCCTTGTGCAATGAGAAAAAGTGGAACATTTTTAAAATATCAAACGTAATTGGACAAACTACACTCTCGACTTATTTAGTGCAAAGAATCATGAAAAAGGTAGAGATCAATTTATTATGATATTCCTATTTTCGCATGTCAAGTTGTACAATCTGCATGCGTAACTATATAACGATAGTGAATGAGAGAGAGAAAGAGACTAAGTATATGTCGTAAAACCAAATAAAAAGAAATATGGAAGTGTAGAAACATCAGAAGGAAAAATAAAAGAGGAATGGAGGGATACATTGCATGTTTGATGGGTCTGTACTCAGTAATTACTGCAACAACTTACCCACGTGTAATCATACAATATATAACAAATTGTTATCGTTTTAGTTTACATTATATATAATGAGTCAATTGATAATTTGCAATATGGCGTCACATCAAATGTAGGCATGTGTCACACCACACGATGCAACCACACCAATTCATGCACAACCATCGACACATAAGAAATTGCACATATTTTATTAAGAGAACTAGCCTTTTCTGTTCTTTTATTAGCCGGAATATACTTATTAATCAACATACATAGTTTATTAATAATGACCTTTATATACATTACATATGTAAGGAAGAGAATTCATGTAATTATTGCGAACCTTCATTAAGTATATATATAAAGAGAATTTTATGACTAAATCTGTCAAAGGCCAAACCGATTAAAATCAAGTCTCACTGCTTTCCCCCACCAAATCCAAGTTATAACCTCTCCGAAGGGGACCCAAATCACCTGACCTTGTGCTTTTTTTTATTACTTTTTTCCCCTAGCCATCCGATTTCAATCGGACGGCTGAGGGTACATGAGGTCACCCCTGCCCTTGAAAGTACAAAGGCAGGTGATCCATTTCCCTACGGAGGGGACCACGCAATGATGGGCTCCATACGAGCATCACAGCGCCACCCCGGTGCACATTCTCTAGGTCTCAACCGAATGCGAACTGCACCATAAATAACATTCATCATACGATCCGATAATTCCAAAAAGTTACAGATGCCCAACTGCATCATTCAAAAGTCTAATGTGGTTGTGTTGTGCATTATACAAAATCACCTTGTATACAGATACAGTTAGCTGGTCTCAGTTAATTAGAGGGCTCTCTGTGTTGGGCCCTCTGTCAGTTGGTGGGGCGAAGTCCTGTGGTAACGGAAGATCAAGCTCTGAACACACAAGTTCAATGATACTTCTGGTCACAGCCCCGAACGACATCTTATTCACTGTCACTGCCATCGCAAACCGATTGTTCATGTCACAGAAACCTGTTGACCCGCCCATCCCAGTGTGCCCAAAGCCATTGTAGGATCCCTCTTTCGATCTAGATCTCTTAAACCCAAGTCCAAACATCCCATCAGGCAGGGCCATATTTGCATAGTTACCAGCACCCAAAAATGCATCACAAATTTCTTTGCCAGAAAAAATCTTGTGATGATCACTGTTTCGACGCTCATCATCATTACCTCCGCTGCCAGGGGTATTGATACTGCAACCGCTGCTCCTGCAATCAAGCCCAGTGGTATTTTGTCCAGTAGTGCTTATACCGCAATCACCATCTTGGGGATCACTGGGGCGGGTTGGGATCTGTTGATATGGGTTCTTCAGGAAAGAGAGCACTCCCTTATTTCTGCGCCCTCTCTGCCTTCTGGGGACTTTCAAGGTGGGGAATTTGGGGATGTGGACATGGCTACCGAGATTTGGTTGAAAGGAAGTTGAATGTAGTGGAGGAACCAATCCACCATCAGCCAAAGCTGCATAGTAACGTGCCAGAGCCCTCGCAGAGCAATGTCCGTTAGCAGCAGGTATAATTGCACGGCGGATATTAAGCATGTTGAATAAGGCAGGTAAGGTTACAATACTTTCCATAATGGCTTCTGGCTGGAAAGAAGATGGTAAGTCAGGACGATTGCGGATCTGAGATACCTTGGTCAGGTCATTCCGATCTACAGTGAGTGTAGCAAGTCGAGATTCTACACCTGAAACCAAAGACAAAGCAATGGCAACAAATGAAGTTGGAATATTTACATGGCGTTTTCAAGGACCAAAAAGAAAGAGTTCATCTCCTATCTAGTTCCTTAGTTCCTGTTAAGTAAGAAACATAGATACAAGAACCCAAGAAAACATTAGCTTGAGGCATGCCTGGAGGAACTCCAATATATAGTTCTCCTTCAATGTTGAGGGGGTGAATAAAAGCTTCTTCCAGAATCTCTTGGAATTTCTTTCCTGATGCGTGCTATGTTCAACACATTAAAGATGATAAGTACGGGTATAAATTTACTCAAACCAATAAGGATATCGAAGACAGGCAACTGGTTTCTATCAAGCAAAATTATATTGAAACTTCAAATTTGGGCAAACACTAATGCAATGCATGTCGAAAAGCAAATACATGCTGATTGGAACATCTCAGCCAAACTCCTGGCTACAGAGAGAGAGAGAGAGAGAGAGAGAGAGAGTAAACTGATGGATTCTTAAAGATGATAAGTACGGGTACAAATTTACTCAAACCTATAAGGATATTGAATACGGGCAACTAATTTCTATCAAGCAAAACTATATTGACACGACTTCAAATTTGGGCAAACGCTAATGCAATGCATGTCGAAAAGCAAATACATTGCTGATTGGAACATCTCAGCTGCCAAACTCCTGGCTATGCATGCCAGTTGCGCACAGACACCTAACACATGCATACAAGTGCACATACAAATGGGCATGACTAAGAACCCGCTCACCACAAACCCACACAGGCCCATGTAGAGAGAGAGAGAAAGAGTAAACTGATGGATTCTTAATGCTGAATCCAATAGTAGAGGACAAGGAAAGTTGAGCACAAAGGTTATAAAGAGTTCCAAGAATGATAACACTGATGGCATAGAGAATAACCATAAAGAATCCAAAATCATTGCATCACACTTATAACAGGATATCTAAAGGACAAAGCAATATGAATATCCTATGGAACCATCAGAAATCCTCTAAAACATGACAACAAACAACTAGTCTTTAAAGAATTATCCTTTAATCAATAGAGAAAGAGCCAGCTAATTTCAATTCTAAGCAGTCTCCTGAGTAAATATTATCATACCTCAATAATTCCACCACATATCCAGCCAAATGATAGATAATGATAAAGCTGGTGCTGACCAGGTTCAGTTTCTGGTACTGAAGCAGCAATGCGCTTCAAACATTCATTCCAATCACTTATTAACAAAGGTTCACTTCTGATTTCACTTAATGCATTATGCAGACCAGCTGTATGGTTAAGCACATGATGGACCTGAAATGAGCAGCAATAGCACCAATGAAATCAAATTTCGAAGGACCACAGATTATCATAATCAAACTATGAAAACCTTAATAAGATCTTTTCCATTGCACCCAAATTCTGGCCAAATATTTGCTACGTTTTCTTCTAGTCTGACCTTTCTGCAAGATGATAAACAACTTTAGCAGTTTAACACCCATCAGCACTAGGATGTCAAATCTCAGTGAGTAGACAGGAAAAGAGAGATACAGATCCTATCATTAACAAATATAATACATATACAGCTAAAGTGCCTTACCCCTTCTCAACCAACCAATGCACCATCCCTGCAGTGACACCTTTTGTGGCCGAAAAAACAGGAAACAGGCTATCGGGCTGCACTGGACGGGGATCATACTTTCCAAGCACTCCAGCAGCAGTATCAATTATAACTTCCCCATCTTTGTAGGCGCAAACCTTAAAGCAGGGCAATTGATTACATCATAGATCTAGATTATATAACCCCACAAACTGATATCATTTGAATGATATAAAGCAGCAAGTTCCTAAACAATTTTACCATAGTTACCACCAAAAAGTATCAGTCAGATATTTGGGACACATTTGGTGCTGCTAACAGGGTCAGAGATTCAACAATTCAAGTGCAAAGTCACAAAAATCATGGAAGCTAATGACACTCGAGTATAAACAAAGTCCGCACCTACCTTGACAAGAGCACTAATTTAACCAGTTACAGATAGTGAAGAACATTACTCGGTCTCATCTAAAGAAAAGAACAAAAATTTGAATGATGGATGGGATAATAAAAAGTAATATGAATGTAAATAAAGTACAATCTACCTGGATCCCCAGTATCTTATCATCATTTCCCAGATCAATCAAGAGCTGTCTCAGCTTAGCCTCCACAGCAGAATGAACAGGTGTATCACAGACCCACTGAGCATTAACTGCAGGTGCCTTATAGATGGTTCTGACAATAAAATGCAGAGTCGATTAGAAAGAAGGCAGACATGAAAGTGAATGAGTAGTGGACTAATGTTCAAGATTACTCACCCTTGCAAAACATGCTCTGCAAATGGTCTCATCACATCATGATATACTATACGGACATTCATTACCGAAGAAAGCCCTGGAAAAGTTAGTTCATGTAAAATTAAGTACACAATCAACAAATTACAAGAAAAAGGTCAATAAGAGAGGGTTCTTATACAAACCTCTCAGAAGATTCAGAACCCGAGAGAAGATTACAATATCACCAGGAAATGCATCAACCTAAATGACAAAAAGATTGTTATTGCTAACTGAATATTCAGAAGCATCTTTAATTAAATACAGTTCAAGAGGACAGCTTACTACCCTCTATGATAAGGTAAAACATGGATATTCCCCATTCATGCCACACAATAAGTCATTTCCTTCCCACAAATGACAAATGTTTGATGAAAAATATAAATGCGAACATTTCCATAAATATGTAGCAACATCCAAAGTTTGCATATAAACCCAATGGTTGTTGAATCCATGTCAATCTCTGTTCGTGGCGATCAACTTATGTGATGTGCTCACGTCATCAATATTATTCACAAGAGGGATAATGAAAGGCAACATCAATACTTACAGGATTAAAGCGTTTAACTTCCTTTGGATCGAGTTTCATCTTCTCCTGTATGACCTTCAAATTTCTTGTTCTCTGCTCATTCAAGGATTTCACATTCTCCTGATTAAAGCAAAGATCCATGAGATAAAAGATCTTACTTCAAAAGGTAATTCAAGACATGGACACCGAAAACTCACAAAAGCTTCAGTTGCTGGTGTTGACGTGCGGAAAAATACAGTTGTGACCTCCATCACCTGTTCTGGGATGTCTAAGCGCAATTTAAGTCCCATCTCAGCAAAAGCGGACAATAATGCCACATGGTCCCCCTGAGAACAGGGCTTGTGATGTCAAATTGCTTCATAAAATTGCTTAACTTGTTTAAGATAATCGATTGTAATTGTACTGCTACTTGTTTAAAGATAAAAATCTTAAAAGACATACCTCGGCGGATGCCAGAAACATTTTTGCCAACGCCTGCTTCATGGGAAATGACAGTGACTTTGTAAGCCCAAAGTCTAGCAAAATTGGGCGATGAGGGGCTTCTTTGCTCACCAGAAAATTTCCTGTGAATTATCCAAAAACAACCAAAAAGAAAGTAAAAATAATTATTGAATATATAAACCTGGTACTTTGAGCAGATTCAATTGTCATCCCCTCAGACTACTAAAAACATCACCAAAATGAGTTAAAGAATACCAGGATGAGGATCGCCGTTAAAGAAACCATCAACATAGATTTGATGGGCATATGCACGTGTAATTTCCTCAACAATCTTTTGCTTGTTTACTCCAAAAGTTTCCATTGTTTCAAAGTCATTCAGGCGTATTCCATCCATGTACTCCAAAATCAACACCTTTTCAGTAGACTTTCCTTGTAGAAAAGCCAGATTCAAAGTCATTGAAGGAACTAGAAAGGGAAGCTTTTCCCATACTAAGAAGCTTGGCATTCTTTACCCAAAAAAAAAAAAAAAGATAGCTTGGCATAATTTAAAGTCTACTGCAAGGAGAACATGAAATGAAGTAGTGTAGCTTTTCAAAACCCATGTCACATTCATCCCCCAAAGGAGTGTAACTACAAATTCACAAAACAAAGGCACGTGGATATACGTTTCTCAAGTAGATCAGCTATTTCGGAAAGTTCTTAAACAAGGAAGTTCACCACTTGCAGAGGCAAACTTCAATGAGCTAATGTCAAAACGATACTTTTCTGGCCAGATTGCATCTCCCTCAAGTCAATAAACTAAAACTAGCAACTGCCTGAACATCCTCACTAGACAATATATAAATGACAATTAAAACAAGAAAATAACAGATTCTTTTAGATCTTGTATTTCGGGATCATAGTTATCAGTAAAAGCACTTCCAGATATTTACTTCATCAAGGGAGTAAAGTCAGCACTACACCTGAATAACTTCTGGAATCAATACTTCTACTCGATGGGACAATGTGTCATCACCATGTCTATTTTTGCAGCCAAGGTTGGTAGACACCTTTCTTGTATTCTCTACAAACACGTGCAAAGGAAAAGCAAACATACTAAGCAATGAAAGTACTACACAGCAAGATGTGCATTTCTTCTGGGGTATCAAGGAGCTAAATAAAATAGCTTTAAGAAACATGAACCGCTAATTTTCTTAAATAATCTCCCCTCTAGGCCAAGATGCCTTCTCCACTTTGATGGACGATAACCTAGTTGTTTAATTGTAGTTTTACTTTTTATCTTCTATAACAATTAGCACAATGGACGAGGATGGAACCTTTAAAATGAATATGAATAACATGACAAGATTCATGTTTCTAATCTTCACATTTTCAATTCTTCTTGCTACCTTTTAAATGTGTTCAATAAGGTTTCCTTAGGTCTGATTCAGCAAAGAGAAGAGAAATAGTTAAGGTGGGAACACTGAATGGAGGATAGTTATGAAAGCGAGATATAAGGCTATTACATGCCACTCAACACATCAAACCCAGTTTAATTTCTTAAAGATTTTCAACAACTTTAACCAGCATAATGAGGAAGAAACAAGACCAAATTGCAGAGAGCATGAGTGAAACTGCAAACCAGAGATTCCTTTATTTAATTCTTTTTGGTAAAACTGAGGAGTGGAGATTCAAATTAATATCTCTTACACTCTGGCACTTACATTAAAGGTGATAATTATGAAAGCAAGATCTAAGGCTATTACATGCTACTCAACATATCAAACACAGTTTAATTTCTTAAAGAATTTCAACAACTTTAACCAGCAAAATGAGGAAGAAACAAGACCAAATTGCAGAGAGCACGAGGAAAACTACAAATCAGAGATTCCTTTCTTTATTTCTTTTTGGTAAAACTGAGGAGTTGAGATTCAAATTAATATCTCTTAAACACTGGCACTTACATTATAGGACAATCTCCCAACTAGTCACATACCTGCTTCACGATTGAAGTCAAGCTCCTTTGGAGCCTCTTTGCACCATTCATCTATCATGGGATTGAAGTCGTATTGAGGCTCTGCCCATGCTATCCAGTCAACTATTGACTTAGCATTCTTCAAATCCTACCGCACATAAGAAAGGCATAATAGCTATATCACAACTAGATAATTTGTCGAAATGCATTTCATGCAACAACCTAGAAAATCATGAGAAACCTCCAATATAATTGTTTTTATGCCCTCATGTTGAACTTTTACAACTACTTCCTGTCCGTCCATTAACATTGCGCGATGCACCTGTGCTATCTGCATACAAAAACATGCAAAATCAGGAAATCTAGCATGAAAAAGTCTCCAAATATCCCACCGAGACCAACAGTTGATGTTTATCCCAGCAGGATTTAGATTTTATTTCATCAATAACAATTATACTTAACCGATGCTGTAGCCAAAGGGGATTCAACAAACTTAGAGAACAAGTCATTCATAGCTTTACCCAACTCCCTCTCTATAGTCCTATGGACCTGCACAAGACGTTAGAAGAACACTGATTAATTGCTCACTGAATTTTCAGACGAACGAGTTCATGAGAATATCAGAAAGGGAGCAGATAGCAAAAGGTGATATAAAGTAACAAAAGAAAATTAAGACAAAACAAATACTCCGCAAGAGATTATGATACAAACTTCATCCCACAAAGCATGTCTGTACCACTAAGAGATGGACCTTTTACCACTTAGCTTACAAAAGAAATGTAGAGATTATGCCGGAAAACACACACACACACACACATATTAGGGTAAAACAGAAACATTAGGGACAGTGAATTATAATTTTCATGGACAGAGAATCTGCTAATAACAAGAGGTATCCAACAACATTAGGGTAGCAGCCACATTACGTATCAACAGCTTAAAACCTCAACCTTAACAAGCTTTGTATATCTGCACCATTTTCCAATTTAACTTAACATTCTCATTAGACAACAAAATTTTCTCCATGCATATCAGGCCGTTCCTTGGAAGAAAGATATCTGCGTGGAAAACCTTTAAAAGAATTTGCTTTTATCCTGTGGAGAGACAAGTGAGTAAAGAAATAATAGTAATGCAAGAAACATGATGTTCTGAACCTCTTCTAAGGGACGAGGAGGAAGTGAGTCTTGTAATTGCTTGAGAAGGGTAATGTACGCCTCAGGCAGCACATCAGCACGTGTAGAGAGGTACTGTCCCAGTTTAACCCACAAACCTTCTAGCTCAATAATCAGATTGAGAACACGTCTTGCATTGCGCTCATGAGCCTTCTCCCACAAAGCAGAACCTTTAGATTTGCTAGCCCATTTTTCTCTTTGTTGCAGCGCCTATTCAATCAAAATAATCATATGTGAGAAAAAAGCATAGCAAAAACTATATAAGATATTCAACTATCATAAAACAGGACAAATAAGAAAAAGGTAAGAAAGGTTCGCAAGCTTTACCTTATAATCCAGATAAATTACCAAAGCAACAGAGAACACTCTCATTCGTCTTCTGTAAACGTTCCCCCAACCCATTGGTCGAAGCTAGAAGAAGGCTAGGGGAATATCACTGGAGTAGGGCAGTTTAGAAGCTAGAATCTAGACCTATACAATGGAGAAAGGAAACAGGGGTACTCAGTAAATTTCACACATAGAAATAAGATATCAGCACTGCAATAAGGATTTTCGAATGCTCAGGGGCCCAAATGAACTCCTCTAAGTTATACACAAGTGATGCACTTCTCTCATGAAATATCATTTAACAAGTGAAGTGTGTTATGTTTGAAAAAAATAATAAACTCTGCACTCTGAAGGTGGTTCTCCTCAAAATTGATCCACAACTGTTCAACAGTCTATAAGAAAAAATTCAGCCAAGTTCTTGGAATCGTCTTTAAATATCGGGCAGAAAACTGTAGTCCAGTCTAAGCATCATGCAACAATGAATGATTCCCAAAAAGCAATAATTGAATTACAACGGAGAGAGAAAAAAAAATCTCTGATGTGGATCATTGCCATCATTATTAATTATATTTAAAAAAAAAAAAGGAAAGGGTTAATTTCACCTATACCAGACTTAGCCCCAGAAATCTCTTACAGATGCATAACTATTATACCCACACCTAATTGAATTTGCTATAACCTACAGCCATGATTTACGACTCAGTTATGCTCTTTCCATCTCCATGGACTCTCTTCGGTTTGAAAACACCATAATTAAAGGCCTAACACGCTATATCCGGCAATCGAAAGCAGCAATAGCCGAAAATGCATTCCAATTCCTCACATACTGTACAAGCTCTTTCCGACACAATCTCATTCGTCTTCCCTGAATCAAACCTTCCCAACTGAATCCCGGCACGAAATCCTTGATCGAACCATGAACAGAAACCCCATGCTCGGTATCGTTCCCCATGCACAGCAAACCATGCACTTGAAAACGAATTATGCAGCAGAAACAGCAAACAGACTTATCGACAACACGAAAGAAAGACCAACACAAGCACGAAGCAAGAGCCACGCGCTCCGATCAGGGGGGGCGCAGGAAACCGACGCAACAACAGCGAGGGAATCGGGAACCAAGGACGTAAGGGCGAAGAGAATCACGATGAAAAGGCAGGAACCATACCGAGAGAGAGAGAGAGAGAGAGAGAGAGAGAGAGAGAGAGAGAGCGAACCGGGAAGGCGGCGAGCAGGAATTCAGCGCGATGAATTCTCCGCCAAAGAGAGAAACCAAAGTCCTCGCAGAGATCGACTTGTGGGCGGCGTTCGTCGATGACGAAATTTCGCCGCGTGGGGGACCTGCGTCGAAGGGAGAAAAAAACGAGGAGCGAGTTGACTCAGTGGCCGGTTTTCGGGCTGTGGATTTTTGGGTTGCGTCTTCTTCTTCTTCTTCCTGCTTCGCAAAGCGCTATCATCACGGGTTGGGGACCGTAATGCGAAGCCGAGACGGGTGCTGACGTGCCCGCCCGCGGTTCAGACTTGAGAGTGTTCGTTATTCCTGATGTTCCTCCGTCACGCTAACAAAACCGCGGGGCCGAGCGAAAGTGGGGGAGGAGCATCCAATGGGTCGCGTGGAATCGCTGAAATATGACGTCGTCCGTCCGTCAGATCAGACCCGACCCGACCCGACCGTGGAGGGCCCCCCTCGTGATCGCGAACTTCCGTCCAACGACGAACGCAAAGTTCACCGGCTCGATTAGTTACGACCTACGAGGAATAAGCAAATCCAATGCCTTTTGCAAAAAGAAACGAACACTCCTTTTTTAATTTATTTTATTTCATTCATCCTTTAATGGCGGATGTTGAAAATGAATGGAAACGTGTAAGGTTACGTTATCCGTCCAACCACCAAAATTGATAAAGAAGGCGATGGGACGAGTGCAAGAAATCGTAAATGCGACAAACATTTGGCTACTTCATATGGAGAGGAGATTTTCCTACTTTCAATTACGTCGGTGGGGCTAGGACCAGGACCAGGACCAGGATCAGGACCAGGGCGATGGGCCTGTTGAGATTTGGAAATGGGGATGTACTAAGAAACGTGATTATTGATGAATGGAAAAGGAAAGCGCAGCGCCCCTCCAACTCCAATTCAGTGAGCTGGTTTTGGAAAGGGATCGTTGGGAATTGTGGGGGAAGGGGGTGTTTTACTTGTGGGGAAAAAAGCCTACTTCTGGGTTTTTCCCGGCTTTTTAATGGATGACTGGCCCATCTTTAAATCTTATCCGGGGAGCTCATGGGATGAATGGAATATATTGTCAACTTGCTCAAACCTCTCTCCCATCTTTTTCTTTCTCTCTCTTTTCTTGCCCTTCTTTTTAACTCGATTGTCCCCTCGCATTTGCCCTCCTTCCTTGGCTCGGTGCAATTCCAAATGGATTCTAAAGCCCAAAAAGGCATGTCGTCGTTAAAAAGGAAGGTGGGCTACGAAGATTATAACTTTTCCCGCTTTTTCTTGTCTTCTCTCTATTCCGTCTATATACATCACATTACCACTTTGGATCGTCTTAAACCAGAGACTCATGACGATAAAATTATCGGTTTAGATCCACTAAAGCGTGGCCCATAACAAAACATAAAACATAAAACTCTACTATTTGAAAACGGAGGTATTTCTCCATCTTTACTTGCCCAAAATGTCCTTGACGTTGTAGGAAAATTGTCACTGGTGACGGTTCCCCAAACACATATCTATTTCATTTTGTAATTTCTCTTTAGATTCCATCGATTTTGACCTTTTACCCACCCTCTATCTCCATGGGTTTCATCACTTTTTCTTTCTCACCATTACTTTTTCTATCATTGCGCTCAATCTATCTATCTATCTTTTTGACAGTCAATACGTGCACATGATCTCAATTAGCTCTTGGAGGATCCGCCATTTTGTGTTTGGTAATTATGCATCACTAGAATTCGAACTTCATAATAATAATGATGATAATAACACATACTTCTCCAAACAATGCAAACCTTATCTCGATTGGTCGGTACATTTATTTATAAATTGGAAGCACATAAATTTTCGTTATATTCACAGATA
Source organism: Melaleuca alternifolia (assembly GCA_019926035.1). Lineage (NCBI taxonomy): Eukaryota > Viridiplantae > Streptophyta > Magnoliopsida > Myrtales > Myrtaceae > Melaleuca > Melaleuca alternifolia. Next base: position 1,468,016 of record JAGKPW010000431.1, on the reverse strand, counting down.
CTAAATGCAAAGATATTAGTTATTGACTAACCTTGTCGATGCCTAAAGAAGATGTCTTGATCAGTTGTGCAAATACAAAAGTTCCTCATTCAACATTTAAATTATTATTGCAAGAGAAATTTATTAGAGAAAACTCTTTTGTTATTTTGAAGTTGACAAATCTCATCGTAGATTGGAGATGCCAGATAGTCTGAAGGAGTCAGATTCTATACAGTCTCGAGATTTCAAACTCAAAATAGTCTGAGAAGTTATACTCATGCATCATCTGGATGTATTATCATTTGGAAGGTGTCAGACTCCGTACAGTCTGAGACTTTAGTAAAGTCTGATGGCTATTAGACTTTGGCATTCTTTACAACCTTTCTCGGTTAGATCCAAGAAGAGTATTAGGATGAAAAGTCACTTCCATGGATGTAATTAATATGGATCTTAGATAGCTTATTGATTTGTTATCAGGTTGATTATCTTTATAATTATGGGAATAATTGATCAACAGAAAGTCAAGTATTTTGAGCTAGTATTCATTTATGAAAACTAGAGATTCTGATTGTATAAGCAACCATGATTAACGGACTCTTATCATGAATCTTAAAATGGCTCAAGATATCCTGATTGATAGATTAGGAGAACTCCTTTGGAAGGTGCCAACAGTCAAGAAGGCATGGAGGAGTATATAAGGAAAACAACTTTAGTTATTTGAAGAAGTGTGTACGAGAGTTGAATTTCATGGTCTGAAACTGTTCATTTCGCTTGTCATTTTTCAAGTGCTTACATTGTACTCAAAAGAGAGATTTACATTAGTTTCATGAGAGCAGCAAACTCTTTACAAGGAAGCATCAATCTTGAAGTTGTAACTCTTTTGAATCATAGTGAACTCCAACAAATAGGCTGTCAGATCAAGAGAGTGGACATAGGCTTAAATCGAACCACTATAATCATTATTTTTTATTCTCTTTCTTAAACTCTCTGTCCTCATTTACTATTTTACTCACATTCACGAGTTTTTCTTTACATGTTTTTATTTCCGCAAATTTGCAAGAACACCTATTCAACCCCCTTCTAGGTGTATGCACTAATATTTTCAAAATTGAACGTGATTATGCATCTATTAAATACGTACTTCAAATAGCGTGATCTAGCATGCCACAAACATATAAGCAATAGGACTGTTCGAATCATTCACATTGACTTGTCATGGATTGCCATAGGTGATCTAGCAGAAGATTGTCATGCGTATGAAGGCGTGTACAAAAGGTCTATAAAAGCAACGGCATTTTCTTCCTGTAAAAACACTCTCAAGAAAAAATTAACTTAAGGTAAAATGTAAGGTAATATAATGTTAAATAATTAATTTCTTTAGACATACGAAATGAAGTTTCAGTTCATTAACTAATTTGCATCCTTTCAAATAAAGATAATTTTTTTCTACAACTTTCTAGGTTCCTTTGAGATCTGATATATAAAAAAAAGAATTTATAATTGAATTGGCATATATTCAATAAGTTTAAGAAAATTTTTTTTGGTGGTTTCCCCTCTTCTTAATTTTACTTATGGTAGTTTTCAATGTATAAGCACAATATTCTTTGTGAGATCTTTAAACATTGTGAGAGATACTTGAAGTCAAATTGGGGTGAAGTGGGGATTGGGATTGAACAGTACTTACAGAATCTAAGTCGATTCCTCTATTGTTTTGGTTGCTACCTCTTTCTATTAGGACATAGATTACATTTGCTAGGTCATATGTCCTCATGGTTCTCATTCCTCTTCGCTTATTTTTTTTAACGGCAATTCGACCTTTCCGTAATAAAATGACAAATTAAGAAGGAATTGCCCAATAACTTTTAAGATATAAGATAATATTGGAAAATGATTTTTCACCTTCAAGCCAGGCAAACATGTGGCAGACTGCTGAGTTGCTTCGTTTTTTCTGGCCTCCTTGTGTAGATACAGATTCGGCATTCAGATGGGGGTGAGTTGACTTCAAATTCTCGGTAGAAATCAGCGTAAGCAGACACAGAAAGAAATAGCTGCCAACACGTCTTGATCAAAACGCCTTTAGTCTTTCGCAAGCTAGGTCCAACGATGATTCCTCAACGATGCACTTTAAAACTCTTGTAAAATATATATATTTATTAAGGTTGGGTCCTAAAAATGATGTCGGCCACATGTAACTCCCAACCCTATGGAATCGTACGGGACGTTGCTGATTGTGCAAGCTCTTGTCCACGCAACTCGTGGTTCTAAATCACTACAAAGTAGGAAGACGAGAATTAAATGCATTTGGAAGAAGACACATGGATTTGAGTAAAGCCAAGTCCATCTAAAAAGTCAGGCAGGATGTGAGGGGACAATTGTCAATTCAGTTATAAACATTTTGCTACTTTAGCGATTCAGTTCTAAACTTTTTTTTATGCCAAATAAGTCCTAAGTCTTTTGCAACTTTGCCGATTAAGTCTTTTCGACGGATTTTGACAGAAAAATGCTTACGTGGCAACAACGTAGCGCGACGGACCTCGCTGGTGATGATATGCCAATGACGTGACGATGATTGGACCCGAAAAAAAAAAAAAGATTAACAAGGAGGCTGGCAAGCTCCACCGGAGCTCGCCGGCCACTCCAAAGGACGGCCTAGCCCTTGCAGGCCACCGGCGAGGGCGGGGGTGGCCGCCGCGGTGAGGGCCGGGCTAGCCTTGCCTCGCTCGGATCTGGGCGGGGCGAGCTCATCGCGGCCAACCAGGGCCAAGCCGCCCTTTGGAGTGGCCAGCGAGCTTCGGCGGCCGACGGAGCTCACCGGCCTCCTTGTGGAAAAAAAAAAGAAAAAAAATTGGATCTAGTAATTGCCACGTCATCACCGGCAAAGTCTGGCACGCCACGTAGGCATTTTCCGGCTAAAATCTGCCGAAAATGACTTAATCGGCAAAATTGCAAAAGGTTTAAGACTTATTTGGCATAAAAAAAAGGTTTATTACTGAATCGGCAAAGTAATAAAAGATTTAGGACTAAATTGGCAATTATCCCTAACTAAATACCACAGCAACAACACCGAGCGAGCCATGCACCTGTTTCGCTGCGTTTTTTTCTCTTTTTCCCTTATAGTCAGAAATGGGTGAAGTGCGATCCAAAAAGTAGGGGCCTTTATAGAGTGGTGGAAGTTAAGCAATGCACTCATCTCACCCTTAGATATACTCTTCGACTTCACTTGTGAGTTCACTTTCTTCTTATCTAAAAGTCATTGCACTGGACCCAAATGGAATTGAATTTACTAAGAACCAAAACTTATGCTAGTTAATTGATGGATTTATATTTGCTCCCAACGACAAAACATTCAGCCAATTGTGTAGCGAATTGAATGCCGTCCAACAACTGAATGTTAAGCCGATGATGTAGCAAATGAATGGGTTGGCATCTGTTCCAAGACAAAAGCAATTTCCTATACTGGGGAGGGGTCAAGTGGCCCTGGTCGAATAGCTTCCTTATTGAACGCTCAGCCTGCAAATTGGACCATGTATTGTCCTCACATTTCACGTTGCTTCTCGTCGTCGAATAATTCCACACGACTTCACCAAACCTGATAGACTTTGAAAAGGACGATGAAACATGAAGACATGAAAGAAAAAATTTATCTGCCCTTAACTTCGAGAATTTATAAAGTCAACGTATGGCACTGCAAAACCAGTGCTTCTGGAACTCAAATTATAGGGTTGACGGATGCCACCACTAACAATAACTCAGTCAATGCTTCTTTTATTACCAATGTAGAACTTAATTTCATAACAATATCGAACTCAGACCAATGAGGAACTTAATTTGTTGCTACTACTTCTCAGAGCCATGAAAATTTTCCATGATGTGGCCCCTCAACGGTGTATGTAGCTTGTGCACTTTGGTCCAACCAGACGATGGAAATGGGCATGGGTGTTCCTATGAGATAGAGGCCGGACTTCAAAGGAGCATGTGCAATCATACTAAGGCAATTTCACAAGACAATATGAGAGGAATAGTTTACTGAAGCAAGGGACAACATGAGAGAAATAGTTTACCGAAGCAAATCAATAGCGCATTTCATTCTTCGAGAACTTAAAATAATTAAATAAAGAGCTCGTTTTCTCATTGTCTTCCCAAGTGTATGAGTGCCCATGAGACAACACTTTTAACTGTAAATCCCCTTTGATCAAACATAATAGACTGAATAGTGGATCGCAACTTCACATGCTCTATCAAATCATCAATATAATAGTGCATTGGTAGTGGTAACATCGACTTTCGACATAATAATCCAAATAGTTACTGCAGATACACAAACAAAAAAACACAACACTCCAAATTATACTCTTGTACTTCTACAGCCAGCTCACTTATCAAATCCAATGTAGCATCTCAAAAACACTTGTTCCATATCCACCTCCTTTTTTGGTGGCAATCCTGCAGGCTGTTACATAAGGCTGTTGTCCTTCTTCTACTGGCTCTTCTTCGTTCTCATTCTCTCCCTGAAGCTCTGCGTAGATCTCAGCCATAGTTTGATCTATCTCAGGCTGTTGTCTAGTCTGTTCAATTCTTCCGCTCTCTTGACCATACTGATCTTGTTCAGGCATAATTTCATCAGCAATAATAAGAGCAGCAGGTTCCATCTCTCCTTCATCTCCTTGTCCAATGGCTTCCATTGGACTGGGCTCCCTCTCTTCTATTCTAGTGGATTGACTCTCGTCCAGCTTCCCTTTCTCTGTCAGTCTCTCTCCTTCTTCTATTCCCACAGATGCTTCAGTCTCTCTCCTTCTTCTCCGACGGCTGAGATCAAACCAGCGGGAGAGAAGGTAAAAAAGAAGCATTTTTTTCATTTTGAAAATTATTCTCTCTCCCGCCCGCGAAAGAAAGGATTTCCTCATATATTTCAAGCGTTTTTAGCTCTGCCCCCAGAAAAGATCAACAATCTCGCGCGCTCTCTCTCCATCTCCAGCTCGTTCCCCTCACCCCCACCTCGCCAGTCGCATATGCTGCGAAGATTTGCCTTTGGCTCGTCGCCTCCCTCAACAGCCCCTCCGGTTGCAGCTGCTGGGTCCCGAGCCCCCTTCGCCTCTGTCTCCGCCGTCGCATCCAGAGCCCCATCGACGGCGACGAAACATCACCTGACTCTCTCTCTCTCTCTCTCTCTCTCTCTCTCTCTCTCTCTCTCTCTCTCGCACGCACGATCGCGCCGGCGTACCATGGATGGCGCCAAATCCCGGTTGTTTCCGACGCGACGATCGAGCGTGAGCATGAGGTCTACACTCGCGTCGGTCTCTTGGGAACCCTAGCGACATCTTCTATGGTCGCGCCATCTCTCTCAAGTGGCGAGATCTGCTAAAGCTGAGGAGGCATCTAGGTTACTGCGGGTGAAGCAAACTCTTCCTGTCAAGACGGAGAACGATGACAACATGGTCATCACCGATGACGATGAACATCTTTATAAATCTTTAGGGACGGCTTGGAAATTGGCTCTAAAGAAGCAAGAACCTAAAGCAATAGCTCCTCGAGCCACTAGTATTCCAATCACATACAATGTAGAAAATCAGAGTCTTGTGACCGGAGAATCACAAGAAAGTAGGGTAGTCATGACAGAAATAGAAGGGTTTGTTTCCGGCCTCGAGGTTGATGAAGGTATCCACTTGATTAATTCTTTGTTGGCCTGGGCAATTTCTAATCGTATTTTATTTCTGAACTGGAGAACCCTTACTTTTTTTTCTCTGGACTTTTTAGGTTAATGCTTTTTGTTGATTTTGGTAGCATTTCTGCTTGTTGGGTCAAAACTAGTTTAAGTTATCTGTTTAGTTTAGGATCCTAGGAATGATTGGATGTTCAATGAGCAACATATATTTTTTTTTTTATTTCACTGTATATATATCGAAAGATTATTTTGACTTATTTTAGGACTCGCCTTTTGTGTATGTGCGAACAAGCAGTGCACTCCATGCGCCTCATGGAACAACATCCTGGACATCTAGCAAACAAGCAAACTTTTCTCATACAACTCGCATTCTGTTGCTCATGCAGTCACAGTAGCTTGTTTATTTGGGATGCAATTAAACTTTTTAACTATCATAAAATTCATATCATAATTGCTGGACAAGGGGATTGCTGTCTTGAAGAGTGGACTTATTCAACTTTTTTAGCCATATTGGTGTTGCTTAGTTTGAAAACCACAAATAGTACTCAGGATATATTCTAGCTTAGACTGCTGTTGCTTTTACTGAGAAGGCGCAAGTGATGTGCATATCGGGCTTGCATTGCACTAGTGAGAGCACATTCATGTAATTGAAATTGCTGTCTTTTCAAATTGGAGTTATATCCGGCTATTGCTTGATTATTGTCTCTTGATTTGGTCTTTGGTGCCTGAAAAAAAAATGTGATATTAGAATTTTGTGAATTAATGTGTATTTGAGAGGAAGCTGCTTGTGAGAGACATAAGTCCTTTGTTCGCGAGAGAAACCAGAGTTACCGCTAAGACTGTGTACATCATAACCAGACGGCTATAGGAACAAAGCTGTCACCAGACACGGATATAGGCACAAATTTGATATAAGTGTAAAAAGTATATTAATATAAAAGGGTGTTGATATAAGCGGTCAATCTCCAAATTAGCTTCCACTTGATCCATTAGCTTGTCTTGAGATTACTTCCTTTTTTATTCTGGCTGCCAATCTCAATTAAATGAATTTGGCAATTATTATTTGTTGGGCATAATGTGCATAACCAATGTTTTGTAAAATACGTAATTGCCAAATTAATGTGCTTGAATACTTTGAAGCTCTACTTGCCAATCAAAAAGCTTCCAAAGAAATGCAATCGGTTCGCCAGTGATTTAACAAAAGAATTAAAGTCAAAATTACCAGAGTTCCTTTAATGTTATGACCAAATTCTAAGTACTATGATATAGAAATAAGATACTAAAGTCGAAACTTCCAACCCAAATTCCTATTTAAATTGGTCTGACACTAAAATAACAAGAGAATGTTGATGAGATTTCCAGGATTTCCTATACTATCACTGATCAAATGCTTAATCAAATGCAATAATGAAATATAAGGATGGGATCTAATCTAATCTAATCTAATCTACGCTATAAGACGGGTCATTCATATTAATGCTTATGGATTGCTAACAGTCTTAATAATTATTAGACACTTCAATTCTACAATTAGTCGTCCTTAATATGAGTGATTTGATAAAAACTTGTTGAATGAAAGAAATTTCATTTTGTTTTTGTTTTATGGTGGATAAACAGATACGTGAAATACATTATTCTGATCATTAATTTGAAGCCCTCAAATCAATATATAGAACAACTTGCTATGGACATATGACAATGGATTAAATCCTCATTTTCTCTCTACAAATGTCCTGAGTTCTTACATTTGAGTGCTTTCCTTGGACTTTTTTTTATCACATGATACGTCCGATGTCTCAATCAAATTGCCTGGCCACTCCTTTCTCATCTTGAATCCATGGCGTCGCCCGTACCCTTCTAATTCATGAGGGCTGGGCCGCCTTAGCTTGGGGGCCCATGGATTGTGAATTCAAGAATTTATGCCTTCCACAGTAGCATTGAATTTTGAGTTCTGTTTATTTTGTGAAAAATATTATTTGGAAAAATATTTTTATTATTTTTTGGTGTTCAATTCACTTAAGAAAATCAATCATTGGAAAACGTATAGTTATATTCAACAAAATAATTTCCTTTTTGAAGAATCGGAAAATATTCTCCAAAATATAATTAGATATCGACGTTTAAAATCAAAATAAATGTGAATGTTTAGATTCGAAACTCTATGATTGAGCATAAAAACCTAGATAATGATGCTTAGTGTTTAGGACCAGGCTTGCGAATCTCGGGCTCGCCGACCTTAAGTGAGTTTGAGCCTTCCTAAACGAGGCTCTGCCTTCCCCAAGTCTTTTGGTGGAGTATGAGTCTCAAGCTCATCGAAATTTGGCAAGATCGAGCCTCATTAGTCTTGGGCAAGCTCTTTCCTTACCTATGGCTAGGGAACAGTTGGTGACCAATCGAGGAAGAAGGAAATAGAAAAAGAAAGAAAAGAAAAATGAAATAAGAGAATAATTAAATAATGACTTTTTTTGATAATTTTTAGATTTTCCTTATCAAATGATATATAGAAATATCTTCTAATTCATTTTTAGGTTTGAGCCAAATACCGAAAAAAAAATTTTTGTCCTAAAAATGACTTTTTAAGAAATATTTTCCAGGTATGTCGCATTTTTCTCGAAACAAGCATTCGAAAACCTATTAATAACTACTAGAGGTGGCAAAATGGGTCAAAGACCCATATTTTAACCCATATTTAATAATATGGGTCATAAATGAGTTAGCTTAAAAGGTTAGTTGGGTCAAAAATGGGTCACTTAACAACATTATGGGTCTTAAATGGGTTCTAAATGGGTCATAAATGGGTTACCTACTTAATTTTAAGTATTATTAATAAATTATTTAAAATATTATTAACAAGTCATTTTTAGACTATGAAAATTCTGATATTCTGATTATTTTATATTTTTAAATTTTTTTTTGATTATTTTCATAATTTTTTTAACAATACGGGTCAGGTCGGGTATGAGTCAGGTCAAGGTCGGGTCGGGTATGTGTCATCATATTTTACACTACATGAATATGGGTCAAAACGGGTTAAATGGGTCAAATATGGTCCGACCCATATTTGACCCGACACAAATCCGACCCGACCCACCCGTTTGACGCCCCTAATAACTACGTTACTGAAATAAAATAAATGAAAATCCGGTAGTTGAGCTCAATTATAAAACGTTGCCATGACCAGAACTTGAAGCATCAGAGGTGGGAGGTGCGTACGCAAGCTCAATTACGTAATCGTCGAGTTCAGCCATTGCATCACCTGTTCATAGCTAGGTGGGGTCAAACGTCGGAAAAGGAGCACACCTAATTTGGGGAGAAGCAGAATAAACAAAGACTCATCTTGTCTAGCATGTGACTGAGTGGGTCTTGTGTCGATGGAGAAGCGGTCCAGTGAATAAACAAAAACTCAATCTAAGTAACAAGCTCGGGCTTAGTCAGTCTGATGAACGTGATGCCTCTTCTTAGGATTTGATTTACGAGCTCTCTCACGGTATCTTCACGAGGGAATCTTAACAGAAGTATAGCAAAGTTGACTCAGGCAGTCAATCCATCGTTCCCATCAACCAACGGCATTAATAAAGTATTAAGGGATTAGAAGGGGAAAAAAAAAAGCTTTATTTCCTGGACAACGATCGGGTAGATAGGAGCAATCAGTAATCTCGACAAAGCAACTCCGTATCATGATCTATCTATCTATAACGTCGGCAATGGAGATTTGTGGTCGAGACCCTTCATCCAAAGTTTCATTCCCTTCCACTTCCCTTCATATTTCGTATAAACCACTACCTTCTGCATTAACTAGATTCTTTGGGATCAGAACGCAGGCGCAGTTGATTTCAAATTACATTATGAAGATTATGAAAACGCTACTCTGAACAGATTTTAAAGTGCCAGTGAACTTCTTCTTCTTCTTCTTTTTCTTAGTCGAAGGAATTATATTATTCATTTCTCAAAATAATACATGAGAGGTACATAGTTTTCTTTCAAGTCTAGCAAATCTAACACAAAAAGTACATATACCAAAGCATAACATGTAGTTAGCACACTTTTATCCATTAAGAACAGATCTGCCAACAGAAACATTTAGCGGCCAATCACTATATTTAGTAATAAGCACATGCCTAAATTTTCAATTTCTAGATGCACTAATTTGCGGTGTGCGTTTAGGTTTAATGCTCCCATCACCATCACCTTGCAGTTATATCAACATTAATATGTGATAAGAACACATATTAAGTACCTGTAAGAAACTCCAATCTAAATCGGGAGAAAATAGCGGTCTGATCTTGAAGAGACTGTCAAACCATATCACGAACAGCTTCCTTGATAGCTGTCTACTCGATGCAGGATTGAATTGGATTTCACGGTCACCTGAAATTCGCTGTAGAAGTTTATTCAGATAAACAAACTCCCAAAACAGATTAAGAGATAAAAGGAAAGGCAAGCAAATAATAAAAGTAGAATACCAAAGGTGAAGTAGGCTCTCAGCTTCAAAATATGAAGCTGAGAGAGCCTATGGGAATCGTTGCATCACCTGATCGTACGCTTCATTACAAAATTTGGGTTGGACGTATAGAACAAACAAAGTTCCTTTCTTCTGGCCTTGCGTGTGCAACAGCTACCTCTTTGATCAATTCGTTATGTCTTTTCCTCTGATGGAATCGTCAAGTCATCAATATTGCAGATGCTCCTTGTGAGAAATGTCTTGTAATTATCTAATTCAGATGCTCGGGGTCAGGCAGTTTGATGAAAATGACAAAATTTGGGTAGACGTAGAATAAACAAAGACTCTTCATGCCTCGCGTGTGCGAAAGTTGCCTAATTGTATTCGTTTTGTCTTTTCCTCTTACGGAATCGCACATTCATCAGAATTACTGATGCTTCTTGTGAGAAATGTATTGTCTTTATCTAATTTAGATGCCCAGGAGATGACTATCTAAGAAATTCTAAATTTATTGTATGGCAGCTCTTTAATCATAATCCTTACAATTTTGTCAATTGTCTTAAACATTTCTTCTATTGAAAGAAACCTTGATAATAGTTAAAACTCAAGAGGTTTTAAACAAAAAGCTAGACAAAGGAGCATCCAAACATGACAAGTCCCACCAAAGTTTTTTTTTTTTAAAGGAAGGTGGGGTGGGGGGGAGTGGGGCTTAGGGGGATCTTGAATTTAGCTAGGCGTTGCTATACTTTAAAAGTTGGATTTCTGATAATTGTTCGAGGTGCCTTAGCCATAGTAACAGGGATAAGGCATGGGATTTTATATGAGCCCTAAGGGGAATCGGTGATAGAATTCATTGCAAAAGCATCGAGCACGTTAGTTTAGAATGAATCGTGGGGTGTATATTTGGGGCACATTGGAGAGTAAAGCATGAGGGTTTTGAGGAGGAGGACCTCGATGGGTGGGTCTATTTAGGTAAGGAATTTAAGGGGCAATAAAAAAATGGGTCATAAATCTATTCTTCATAAACTAATCAAGGTCCTCAAACTATTAACGGAACCAACATAGTTGTAATATTTTGAGAGAAAGTGCAATCAAGTCTTCTTGGTCAAGTATTTCCCAATTTATCTAAAGTGACGGTTCATCATCACCAATTGTCCTCCATAGTAACGATAATATGACATGGATTGACTTTAAACAAAGCGACACCATTTTTTGCTTAATATAAATTAGACCTCAAGCCCTATGTGAACAAGTGGGAGATGTCTATGTATTCATGCCTGTGTACAGCAACAATAATAGCGTCGTTGACATAGACAAGCACATGCTTGTCACATGAACATGGACAATCATGTAAGTAAAACATGAACATTACTACGCGCATGAGATCTTATCGATGACCAAAGAGATTGATTTATGTTGATCACATCGATACGCATTTGTGGTACTTATTCAGTTATCAATGTATGAGGACGAACAAGTAGCAACCACTGATATTGACACTAGAGCAATGGTCAACGGCAGAATGCCAACAGAATTCTTCGAAAACATGAAAGACATAATAACATGTCATTAATTTGAGAAAAAAGCGATCAGGACAATGGAGTAACTGGCAAACATTTACTTGAAGAGCATCGAAGCACGACTATGTAGTTTCAAAATCAGCAAAACAGATGAAATTGAGGAGAAATCGGCTTAAATTTTTGGAGGGAACAGTTAACCCCTGAAAGCAGGATCATGGGAGAGTCCATGACTGTCGAAAAGTGAGATTGTGGGGCAGTTAGCACAGAGTCCAGCCAGAGCAACCATTTCAAAGCAGGATCATGGCATCACAAGAGTGTGGACACGATATTCTCGGAGATGGAAGGGTATGGCGGCAAGCAATTGATAGAAACTATTCAAGGAAATACAACTGCTGAAAACAAACATGTGGTAGTTACTATTAAACAATTATGAATACCACCGGTCATCGTCAGAACTGCCCTCCAACATAAATCGGACAAATTTACTCTATTTACTTTCCTATGCTGCATTTTGCTTTTTCTTAATCGTAAGGTTCTGATTCGCGTCATCGATTAAATCCCAACATGTAATCTCTATCCAGAGTGTTGTGTCTCCGATTAAATTTCAGTAGAGTTTGTTTGCGTCCAGTTACTTTATCAAGTTTGTATCTTCCAAACCACATCATTGATTAGATTCCGACTTGGTTTGGGTTGTATATTTTGATCAAGTTAGTTGATTCCTTTGTGGCCGTGATATACATATCTAGAGTTGGCGCAAAACCACGGTTTCTTTTAATAAAAGTCGAGAATGACTTTCAATGAAAGATAATTTCGTTGCAGGAGCAATTCCGGCCAAACAATCCGCAGACTGATTTCTTGATACATTACCTCCTTAATTAATCTCCAAGAGGCATCTTTGACATAAAACCACTTGATTTAGAGAAAACATCATTGGAGGATACAGGCATGGATCAATTAACGCTAGGAACGTGAACGCTGCCTGCCCGATCTTGTTACAATCAACTGCATAATCACGACTGAAACGAGGATGAAGCTTCTCTATAGTGCTTCTCTTTCTCGCACACAAGAATATGATATTGATGATTACGTCTTGTTTGTGATGATGTTGAAAATACGATAGCTCCCTAATTTAGACTAAGCCTCCCCCCCCCCCCCCCAAACAAACAAAAAAAAAAAACAGAAAGTCTATAAAATGATGAGGTTTAGGTTCGATTGTTGTCAACAAAATCACAAAAACCCAATTGCTAATAGCTGCAGCCACATTTGAAACAATCTCGAAGCCATGGCAACCAGAAGACTCCTCCCCCAGGCAGCACGAAGGTATGCGCATCCTTTCACTTTGGATGAGTATATGCAACACCAATTATTCTTTATTTAAGTTTTCACGAGCCCGATAACAAAAGAGCAATACCACAACACTCATTGATGTGGCTCTGGCAATATGTGTGAGAAATTTAGTATTTGGCAAATTAAATTCAAGAGTAAAGCTATGCTCATCGACGCTAGTAAGACTCTTGTTTTAGTTTCTTTTGTTCATGTCAATATAGTAGGACTTATTAGCATGAGGTTTGCAGACTAGAGGGAAAGGTAGCAGTGATCACTGGTGGGGCTGGTGGAATAGGAGAATCTATCGCAAGGCTCTTCTCCAATCATGGGGCTAAAGTCATTATCGCCGATATTCGTGATGACTTGGGCAAGTCCGTGTGCAACGATCTGGGGCCCGAGACTGCATCCTTTGTACACTGCGACGTATCAAGAGAATCTGACGTTGAAAATGCCATTGCCACCGCAGTTGACGAGCATGGAAAGTTGGACGTAATGGTGAACAATGCTGCAACTGCGGATTCAGTCAGAGCCAACATATTGGACAATGACAAGGCCGACTTCGAGAGAGTGGTTAGCGTGAACCTGACGGGTGTTTTCTTAGGGACCAAGCACGCGGCTCGAGCCATGATCCCATCACAAAGAGGAAGCATCATCAATGTCGGAAGCGTCAGCTCGAGCGTCGGCGGGGTTGCAACCCATGCATACACCAGCTCCAAGCACGCTGTCGTCGGACTCACGAGGAACGTGGCTGCGGAGCTTGGGCGATATGGAATTCGCGTGAACTGTCTCTCCCCTTATTTCATTCTATCACCATTGACGAAGGAGTTTTTCAATGTCGTCCAAAACGGAGGAGACGGAGTGTATTCTAACTTGGATGGGGTGAGTCTTCAGCCAGAAGATGTAGCGGAGGCCGCTCTGTATTTGGGGAGCGATGAATCCAAGTACATAAGTGGCCACAATCTGGCAGTAGATGGAGGCTTCACCACCATTAATCCCGCCTTTGGCTTGTTTGCTCGTGCTTAACGATTAACACCTTTTATTTCCCTTAGCCTGCATGTCTTTCCACTTTGTACCTTTGCGAAATAAAAATTGTCGATATCATGTCGAAACTGAAAGGAAATCGAAAGGTTTCAAATCTCAAGAAAGCTCCAATCTAGAAGTTAAAATGAAACCTGCTCTGAAAGTCGTTCCAGTTTCTGGGTTTCGTTCAATTAATAAAGTTCCCTCTTAACTTAACCCTAATTCGTAGACTAATTCTAAAATGAACGTTACTTATTAACTAGACTAATAATATCGACCCGGGATAAAAGCCATATGTTCAATTTAAGTACACACGGGAATTCAAAGTCATATAAATAAGCTAACTTGGATACTTGAACATAGCATCTTTGTCAAATTTATCGCTTTTTGAAGATTATATATTATCTCCCAAAATACTCAAGGGATTCCCCAATCTCCCTCTTTCACACGTCTATGAAATATTCTAGCAGCACCAATGAGAAAGAGATTAAATGGGTATACTTATCTCTCACTTCAAATTTGTATTTTCATCTTATTAAGATTTAAGAATAATACTATAAGGACTTTGAGTGTAAGGAAAAAGGAAAAATTGTCCAAAAGTCTTAAAACTATTATACAAAGGCCAATTCATTCATAAAATTTTCAATTGTATCAATTTAGTTTTAAAATATTTGATGATTTGTCAATTTAATCATTTTTTTTACGATTTGTCAATATAGTCATTCCAGCCAAATATCGAAGTAATAGGTTTAGGATTAAATTAGAAAATAATTAAAATACTAACAACTAAATTGGGACAAAAAAATTTTAGGGAATAAATTTGACATAATTGAAATATTTAAAATCGAACTGACAGCTGTACAATAAATTAATGATTCTTTTGGATAACTATCCCCAAAGAAAAAGTTGGCTGCCTCATCGCTTTGGAAAAAGGAATTTTTATTTTTATTTTTATAAAGCTATTTCTTTCGAAGTTTATAGAAATTAAATAAGGACTAGTATAAAGCAGATTGTCGGTGTAAGATATTTCTACACTAGCAATTATGAAATGTAAATTCTCACATACTAATGAAATTAAATACACGCTTATTGAAAATTAATATTGTATACGCATCAGAGTTTGAACCTTGCTTGTGTAATTCTTTTACTTTTTACTCCAAAATTGTAGAAAATAAAAGTTTACAAAGTAATAGGAGAAAAAGTTGAAGGGTGGGGAGGTGTATCACCGAAAGAGAGGGCCAAATGAGTCAGCTCCTCATCGACTTCTCTAAAGTGCACCAAAGTACATATTGTTAAGCAGATTAAATGTAAGATGGTTACATGAGATTGCTTTGCTGTCGTTATCTTTAATAATGATAATATGGTATACGTCACTATGCTGTTGGATGCAACGACGTCACGGGGAGCTGGTTTCATTACGATCGCCTGCACGCAAGGTCACCTCCAACGATCCCTGCAAGCAAGGTCAGGTGACCTTGCTTGCAGGGAATCCGTTTCCATCTGCATCAACGTCAGGAGCGAGAAACCAAATACAATGTAGCTGCGCTTCCTGACAAATGAATTTGTTTATCAATCTTGCCTCGCCACGAGAAAATATTAGGTACCCAACCGGTACCACGTCATTCATGCCGCAGTCCATTAATCGCGTGACACATGTCCATTGCGGGCCCTCCTGTCAGCTATGGTTCCCTCCTCTTCTCTCTCTTCAGGTTTCTCCCTTTCTCTCTCCTTTGCCTGACCTTCTCTCTCCTCCGTCCGACCCCTTCTCCGACCTCATGCTTGAGCCACCGCCATTGTCGGCCGCAGCGAACAGCACGGTCAGAGTCTCCGGCGACGGGCTCACCGTTGCCGCTGAGCCACTGTCGGCTGCTGAGGATCCCGTCACCGCCAAGCCCCCCTGCTCGACCGTCCACCCATTGTCTTCCCTCTGTTTCATTTTGAGCATATGACAGATGGAAGAAATGGAGGTGCTAAAGAATAGATGGGAAGAAATGGAGGTGCTCGAGAGATGCGGCTCCTCACAAGAAGTACTGTAAGCGCCACTCGCACATCGCAAACTCTCAATCCCTCACTTCGTGCCAGAACTCTCCATACCAGACACCAAACTCACCTTTAGTTTTCCCCAAAACGGTGGCCTCAACGACAAGAACCGTCCCCGTTCAGTTTTTGCCTGACCTTCTCTCTCTCATCCGCCCGGAATATCCAGTGCAAGGTTCCTCACCATCAGGCCCATGAAGGGACAGGGGTCCATGGGCGGTGAGCCCATTGCCGGAGACTCTGACCGTGCCGTTCGCTGCGGCCGACAATGGCGGTGGCTCAGGCATGAGGTCGGAGAAGGGGTCGGACGGAGGAGAGAGAAGGTCAGGCGAAGGAGAGAGAAAGGGAGAAACCCGAAGAGAGAGAAGAGGAGGGAACCATAGCTGACAGGAGGGCCCGCATTGGACATATGTCACGCGATTAATGGACTACGGAATGAATGACGTGGTACCGGTTGAGCGACACGATTTTCCATAGATTCTTCTACGATGTGAACACGGGCTTTTGGCCCACTCTTCCCAATGCATGGCATCAAGACACTTGAGCTAACGGGTCAACTAATATTTTACCTGGTCATTTGTTTTTGTAAGTTGCCCAAGGATAAGTGATGATCAAGCTCTGCCGCATTCAATAAAAAGATTTTCAATTCACAAGTTGTCTCTAATATTAATAGCCTTAAATGATCTAGAGTGCCGATCTTAAAACAGAACCCAATTGCTTAACCTTCTGACCTGACTCCCTGATGGTGACTTCCTCTCTTCTCTAGGACTTCACCAACCGATGGTTATTCATTTGTGTCGGCAGACAGTCTTATTATAATTAATTACCAATGCCAATTTGAACATACTGTCTACTTATTTGTTTACAGATTAGGTAACTTATAAATTTTTCTGAGAAGTTACTACCAATAGGTTTTGATGACATTATGTGCACATATTGAGCTACTAGTCATTGCAACATTAATTACCAACATCTTTAAATGTTGAAAGGCATAGATACTACTGATGAAACGAAGTTACTATTATGGAATGAGAGCTTTGCACCATCACATTTACTATTATTAATAGCATTTTGTGAGTTACAAGTTCTTGCAGGAGCGATTCCACAACAATTTTTAATTATTTATATTTATATTTTGTCATCCAAAACAAGCTGTTATTCTTACAGTAGATTAAGGACAGTCATGTAAGCATATATGTTATTTCAATTACCAATTAACGATCCAACTCACCAAGCTTTTGAGGAACTACTAGTATAATTTGTAGACACATGAGTCCCGAACTCCTTGCAATATCTACTAATGCCCGTATGGCTTGAAAATTATTATCTGGTGACAGTAGTTACCTAGATTATTGTCATCCTATTGTTAGATTGCCACCTTTTGAAACTAGTAGTTCAACCCCATCAAACCATTCGCATGTGAAGCTACTAACTCCGTGCAACATCTACCGCCAACCCCTTCTAAAATTAACATGCACTGACAGTTACTTTCTTCTTCCTAAGCCATACTATGAACATTCCTTTGAATAGCACGTATTTGGCTTCTACAAAGTAGCCGTGAGTTGATAGAAGATTTACTGATTCATTTTACATTTGGAAGGTATAGTTCATCATGATTGAACAAAAATACCTACTAGGGAGCATCAATAGCTAGTTAATCGTATGGCTAACGGTTAATGCCATTTGTTAAATTTAACAAGTTAGGAAGTTTCTTGTTGTTTCTTTTTAATAACATATCCTAATGCAGTTGTAAAAGAGAGATGTTAATTAAAACTTAAGAGTAGTATAATCTACTTACCAAATATTGGACCACGTTTATATTGTTTTCTTAAATAAGAGGGTCTTGAGCATGAATAGGTAGATAAATAAGTAGATGACGGTACAACTGCATTCATCTTAGTTAAACCCGACGGGTCTGGATAAGTTCGCTCAAAGCTTCGATCTCATCTGGTCAAGCGAGTTGGAGGACCGTGCAGGGAGCTGTAGAGCAGTCCAATCGCCATCATCCTCTAACGCTCTGAGCAGCATATCCACCGTCTCTGCTTCGACTAACTCTAACTCTGGCGGCTCCCACTGTGTTCATCAAACTATAATAAGGCCCGTGCTCAACACGTGTACTAATTCATCTAATTTGTTAGATGGACCGTTTTCACAGAAAGGTTAAATTGTTACGAAACAGACCAATTGATGTATTCACAACATGTAACTTAACAAGATTCTAGCTCGCACTACATACCTTGCCGACAATTAATTGAATGTCAGATATTGATTCTCTCTTGAACTCATTGAGGTGAATTATTTGGGCTTTCATTTCTATAATTTTTTATTGCAACATGCATCATTTCCCCTCCCATTGATCGGTTTATGGATAAAATGATTTCGACCGTCTTAGTTCAGCCAAGTACCAGTATAAGGTTTGTACATAATTTTTTTTTTAAAAGATGTAGAATAATAATGAATCGATCCTAAACTTATCTTACGGATATCAATCCAGTTATAAACTTTTCAATCTCGCCAATTTGGTTCTAAACCTTTTGCGCGAAATTCTAATCTAATTCTTCCAAGTAATTTTCACTTGAAATCACTAACATAATAGTAGGTCACAAAGGACAGTCGGCAATGATTAGACCATCTTCACATCAGCAATTTCTGATGAAAATTTATTGTTATGAAAAAATTGAAATTTTGCGCCAATATTTAAGACTCAATTGGCACAATTGAAAAGTTTATAACTGAATCGATACCCATTAAATAAATTTAAAACTGATTACACAAATTTCCTAAAGCATGTTGTCATAATGATATTAAGTGTCAAATAAAATGAAATGTTGTTGTTCTCACTGAATAGAGTTTCAAGATCCATCTAGACAAAGTCAGATAGTAGGTTCTAGCGAAAAAAAAAAATCAAATAGTGGGGGTAACAGTAAATGTGTTCGCACCTTGGGCTTTTTGTCTTTGTCGAATAAGATAGCCCTTGCACCCTCCACCGAAACAGATTCGACAATGCATAACACAAATTGATGAAGAGAACAATTTGTGAAGAAAATGACAGGTACGCTTGCTGAATACTCCGTTTACAAAAAATATTGTATAGTCTATAATCATTTAGACCTTTAGAACAACCTCATTTCCACTATTTTAGTCATGTGCGCCCCCAGGCTAGGCTCGACGATCAATAGGGTAAAATGAAATTGGTCTATGTGGACTATAGTCAATTGCAATTACCTCTCGCCTATTAGGAAGTAGGTTACAGAGGTAATGTGACAAATTAAAAGTCTAATTGGGTGCTTGAATATATCCTGCATGCTTAAATGTCCCTTCAGAATTTGTGACATCATTTTGTAAATGAAATATCACAGAGAGTTGTTAATGTGACATCCGATCACGACTCTCGCTTTAAGTACCTCATAGAAGTCATTGGTGATCTTCCTCCGCACGATGTTGTACTCGCGAGCTAGACATTGTTCAATCGTCTGACCACGTCCTTCTCTCACCTAATCATCAAAATCGACGAGTTCTTTTGGTTGTTGAATTGAATATGCCATGCGCAACGTGATGAAGGAGTTCGTTTTGCATGTTACCGATCTGAGAAAAATCTTTAGGCTGGTCGGACTAGCCGACTTCATACTTTTAACAGCATCGGCGATCCATTTCTCCGCCGAGTTATATAGCAACTCCTTTTCCTACACCGTACAATTACTCAACCGTCCAAGGAATGAAAAGAAAAAGAAAAAGGAAAAATCACACGGACATATGCTTACCAGAGAATCTAATATGTCCTCCACAGTTTGTCTTGAGAAACATTTGTTTATACTCTTCAACCTATTCCATCAATGAAGATTGGTTTGAATTTATCCGACTAGCTCTGATGAAGAGATTATACACGACAGGTTGAAAGTGAAATGCTAGGACAGAATATCAATGACCTTTTATGGAGCTCTTCCTCTTTCGTGTTAGATTTGTGCGCAAATTTGTTGATGACAGATAAAATTTCCGATACATTTGGTGAATCTATTGATGAGAGAGCATGTTCTAAAATAGGAAGGTCCTATACAAAGAATAGGGTTCACTCGCATAAATAAAAAAAATAAAATGAAAGTGCGCAACTTTTGGAACCGTTACTAACTAGTTACCTTTGAAAAGACAAAATGAGTTGCAAGGCCACATGCAAGCATCGTAGCTCCATCCACCCGAGCTCCAGTTAACCCTAAATATTCCCCTGCCCGACGTAACATGGCTTGTAAAATCTAAATGATAGTAAGATCTATTATGCATATAAGAAAGATCGATTATTAACTGATAATAAAAAACTCAGTATAATATACACATGCTGACAGGTCAATTGGAATCATCAATAGGGCACAAACACAAGGACGACAAGTGAAAAGATTGACACAATGTGATTTCTCTCCCTCAGTACATGTATCCTGTCACCTGAAGTAAAAAAACAAAACGCCGTTGAAAATTACCAAGGTAACCAGGAAGCTCGGACAGGAAATGGGATGCACCCACATCCGGAAAAAGCCCGATGGATGCTTCAGGCATTGCAAATACCTGCGACAACATGAAAGGTAACCCTCTTCAGAAAATTCATTTTCTACAGTGAAAAGAATCTCGTTATCAGATGTCTTAGAAGGCACATGATGATGAGCCAAGCACATATGCAATCATCATTCATCACCATAGAGTCTGGTTTCTAAAATTGCATAAAATTATAGACGAGGACTATTTACCGTCTTCTCTGTGACAACTCTAAAGCTCCCGTTCATAGAGATACCGGCACCACCACCCATGACAACTCCGTCGATGAGGCATACCTTCAATATGTTTCATACAAAAAAAAAATGTTCAGTTGATTTAAAAGGTATCGCTAACTTATTGAACATATTGTATCATTTGGTTAATCAAGCATCCAAGTATCATATGACCAAAATATAAAACCCTAGGTCTCACCAGAGGCTTTTTATAGGTAGCTATCAAGTGATCCAAAGTGAGCTGTTTCTTGTAAAAGCTTGCTCCGAAGCTCCAATGGCCTGAAGTGTTTGCGTCATACCAAAAATCACTTAGATAGTAAGAATAAGTTATATCAACGAGTTTTCTTTGCTTGTGGAAGGCATTTTTTTTATCATGATAAATAGGTGCGACAGGTGAAACTTTTTTTTGAAAAAAAAATTCTCTACCCCGAACACGTGTGTATTTATATTGTTTATAGGATATAATTCAACTGCTCCATTAAAAATTTTGAGTAAGTTGATTTGTAAATAAGTTATTAAGTGAAAAAAAATGGCGGAAACAAATCATTAGTAACATGATTTTCCGCTGATATATTGATACTATACCAAGGCTATCATGAAATTGCCATCTCTTTTAAATCTCCTAATTTGTTGACTTTGCTTATCTTTTATCC
This sequence comes from Melaleuca alternifolia, assembly GCA_019926035.1. Classification (NCBI taxonomy): domain Eukaryota; kingdom Viridiplantae; phylum Streptophyta; class Magnoliopsida; order Myrtales; family Myrtaceae; genus Melaleuca; species Melaleuca alternifolia. The sequence continues at coordinate 1,446,624 of JAGKPW010000431.1, read as the reverse complement.
ACTTTTATCAAAACCTTAAATTTAGCAACTCTAATGAATTTACGAATATTTATATAATTGACTTACCAACTTCTTTCAATTGAACTACAAATTAACTCTGGACTATAAACTCTTATTCACTTTACTTACCAATGTCTATTTGATTTTTCCTAATTTATCAACATTCATTATTGTTTATCAAATTTTTTTGTCTTTTTTACAAACTTTAAAGATTTTGGTATCTTATATATGGATTTACCAACCTTTATTTGTGTAACTTCCCAAATTTTCTCCCATAAAGTTACAAATAAACTTATATTGCCAACTTTCGTAGAAGTTTCTTACACATGTTTACTTACCAACCTCTCTATTAAGTTACCAGTTTTTATTCTCACTAAATAGTTGAATATATCGACCTTTTCTAGAAGTTATCTACATTAGTTAGATAGGAAAACAACAAAAATGATCCCTAAATTTTAGCCCCATATGCAATGTTGTCCTTAAATAATTTATTTACTTAATATGATTCCTAAACTTCAGCCCAATATGCAATGAAAACTTATAAGTTATAACCCAATCTATAAGCTCTCAACCTTCAAATGTATAGATGATCTTTTGCCTAATAATGTGAGTTTCTGGGAGAGATTACCGCATCCCATTAACTAGGGAAGTCTTATGTCTCTTCCAGTTTTCACAGGTTATAGCTAAATGAAACACAATGAAAAGAGTGCAGATTCGGATTTGATCACCTGTTAAAATGGAGCACACATTCCCAACAACATCACCACCCGCACAAAATGCCTTCCCGTTTCCCTGATGAATGTTTTGATCAAGATTAGCTATTGATCAGATGGAGCATGATCACTATTTATATGGGCGAAAAATGAGCACACATCTAGTCAATTGATCAGATCTAAATTTAGATCTAATATCACTATATAAAAATGCGAAACTGAAAATAGTGTTTCATCTCAATTATGTTTTCCAATTAAAAGTACTCATGACATGCGCAGATGTTTGTTTGATGCTTGTACAAATCATCTATTTGTCATCAAACAAAATTTTACATTCGAGATGGGAAAAAAAAAAAAGCGAACCGATAGTCAGTTAGTGTCATCTACCGAAGTAGTGGCAACTCAGTGGGAGGAAAGGCATCCATAAATAAAAACTCTAATTACCTTCAAGATAACGAGGTTGACGGTATGATCGCCCTCATAGATTTGCAGCTCTCTAAACATTTGAGAAACCTGCGTGTTCAGATGAGACGACCACACGGACATGAGTGGTGGAGACACAGACAAGAAAAAAAGAAGAGGAGAAAGACGACGCACCATTTCGAGAGTGAGGGAGTTTAACTTGGAAGGCCGGTTCAAGATCACCTTTCTCACTCCTGGAAGCTCTTCGAACAGTACCTGCCAAAGCCAAATGAAGTCATCATCTATCAGGCCACCAAGCATGCCTTCTACATGAATGGTAGGAGATCAATGAGTAGAGAAGACGCACCGGCCGTTCGCTTAAGTCTCTGCGGAACAACTCAGAAGAGCTTAGAGCCTGCATCTCTCTCTCTCTCTCTCTCTCTCTCTCTCTCTCTCCTCCTCCTCCTCCTCCTCCTCCTCCTACTTGGGATGCACAGGGCCAAGGAAGGAATCTCGGTTTCTTCTTTATACGCAGATCCAGAAAGGATGTCATGACATTTTAACCTCACTCATTTTTATCATTCGCTACTGCTCGCATCCCTGTCATTATTCTAAATTACAAGCGAAGAATAGAGAATCAGTAATCCTCCACCGGCCCATGTGAAAAATGATCGGAAAACAACAAACTACTATTGGTGCTAAAAGAAAAGAAGCCAGTTTGTTGACCTGATTCTTTCTTTACGCCCATATTCATTGAACTAATTAATAACTGGCACTTGCCCGGCCAGGCAATGACAAGAATTGGCATGCAAAATGCTTCGGAAACTCTTCCAATCAAGGTAAAATGGGTGGGTCTATTTAAAACTCGCGCCATCCATCTTCACTCGTACCTAACGTCACGTCCTATGTATTGGGACTGCGTGCACGTGAAGACAAGTTAGTATTAAAACTCAAGTATGCAGCATGATATTTCTTTATATTGTCGAAGAATCTAGATATGCAGATACTTAATTGAATTCTGCCTGTCTTCTTAACTACTTAGGTCAGAATTCACTCCTCGTTGAACTTGATAATACGAGGGGAAAGAACCAAAAAGAGAAAAGAAAAAAGAAAGCTCCCAATTAGATTCATTGGGACATCAAACCCCCAAACCTTTTTGCTTTTAGTATTACCAAAAATATCATATTTATATCCATGTGACAATTATAACTTCCATCATAAAGTTACATAAAAAAACGGTCATTCATCCTACGGCTTATGTCAACGACAAGAGACTAAAAGATTAATGCAGATCCTATGTGTGTTCCGATGAAGCCAAAAGGATAACATTTCTAGAGTGGAAAATTATCCTATGACCATGAAAGTAGATGTGGTAAAATGAGTCAAAAACTCATTTTTTTGCTCATATTAAATAATGTAAGTTAGGAGTGAGTTGACTTAAATACTTAAGTAAGTTTTAAATTGATCACCTAATAACCTTATGAATCTTAAATGAGTTATAAATGAGTTAACTAATTAGCTTTAAGTATTATAAGTAAATCATTTTTAGGCTATGAAAATTCTGATATTTTAATTTTTTGTAAATCTAAAATCTAATCATTTTTATTTTCCTTTTATTCTTTTTCTTTCTTTTTCCCTCTTTCTTCAACCAAGAGGGGCCAGACTATGGCAAGCTCATGAGATTGAGATTTAGCTAGGCTCCAACAAGCTTACAAGACCGAGATCTAGCCAAACTCTAGCAAGGTCTCGACCTAGCGAGATCGGCGAGCTCAAAAGGTTAGGTCATGAGGTGCGAGGTCAATCTCACCCAAGCTCGAGACTTGCTAGATTTTAGTGAGCTCAACCTTACCCAGGCGAGTCTCAAGCATCACCCCAAGTCAATAAGGTCAAACTCGTCAAAATATAAAATATAGTTTTAAAAAATAAAAATATATATCAATTGAAAAATATATATAAATAAAATAAGTAAAATAAAAAATTGTAAAATTATAAAAATTATCAACCAAATTGTGTAGCATAAAATGTTACAATAATACTTAAAAACCATAAAAAAATTAAGTTTTCCTAGATTTAGCTAAATATGGAAAGTATTTTAACAATTAAGTCGGGTTGGATATGAGTCGCTGTCGCGACCTACTCGAACCTCCTCGGTTAGGGGGAAAGTTCTAATGTAGGCTTAGAGATATTACTCGTGAAGAGGTCCGAATCAACATCCCTAAAAGATGGCTTAAAAACAACATCTAATCGTAATCCGATTCGATCCTACCTTTATGAGCGCAGACTCTCCCAAGTCCATATCTCGCATGACATTAAGACGTTTTGATTTATTTAAGGTCCTTTGACAACCTAAAAAATTTCTAGGAGTCGCCACTAGCCTATTGGGGTCGGCTAGAAACCGATCAAAACGCGAGAGTGTCGTCTTGATCCCTACGTAACTAGAGATTCTAAGTTCGGAGACTTGTTTACGCTAATGTTTTATTAGCGCCCTTTTGGTACCTAACTAATTGGTTGTTACATCTAAAGTGATCATGCACTATTGCTCGTCTTTTAAGTCCTAGAATGTCATCCAAAATCACAAGTGTTCATGCAATTGTTCTTACAATGTCATTTTCATGCAATTCTAACCTAAGGCTATTTTAATCTAGAAAAGAAATTAACACGCAATTTATTGAAAAGCAATGTAAGAACTAAATAATCAAAATATTGAAACACGATACGAAAAATAAACACTCAAGTAATTAAGTGCAACTACCTAAGAATGAGAAAAGTAAAACCCACGACTCGTCGGGTATTTAGAAATACATAGCCTCGTTATAAATCTTTACAAAAATAAGGTCGGAATGGACATTGGCCTAGTGACATCAACTTCGTTTGGGCCACCTTCTCGATCATTGTCGCGAGCCATAACTCAATGGAACTCGATTGCAGCATTTAGACAATCATTCAATGCATTCAATCAAACAAATTATCAGCAAGGCGTATGTCAAATTAACTAGATGTCCTCACTATTAACATGAAATTTACTCGTGCAGTTAGGCTAACTCAAATAATTATCATAAGCTACCCATCTAATCATACATCCAAACATCCACATACAATTGATAAGGCATACGATTTAGACTAGGAAGCACTGATAAACGCGAAAGCATTTAAATGTCCATCAAGACAACTTCAATTTTTTCCAAAGAGATGTTGATCAATTAGACTAGGCTCCAACTGAAGCTAAGATTTTTTAGGGAAAGACTAGCTTTCCTAAACGAAATGTCAATTTCTTTAATTTTCGAATTTTTAATAAAGATATTTTTATTTTTATTTTTTTATTAAAATATTATATTATTGTTTAAAAGAGGGACTAGGGTTCAACTTGGAAACGATAGGCTGGATTTTCCATGCAAAAAGTTAATCTTTTTTAATTTTCGGGATATTTAAGAAAACATATTATTTTACTATTTAAATATTATATATTATAATATATTAAGAAAAAAAAAAAAACAAACAAACAATCAAGCAAACGGCCCAAAAGTCAAATGGGATCAGTTCGTCTCGCTAGCAATTAAATTCAGTCCATCCGCTTACCATTTTTTATGCCATTTTTATTCTATTTTAGTTTTTCTTATTTTATTTCGTCTTTTTTGCAGATGGTCTTCTTCGCCCTACGTACTTCACCATAGCATCTTCAGCAAATGCTCTCGCACACGCCCACGTTCAACGCTAGCCGAGATCAACATTGCGCCGAAGAAAAAAAAACAAATACAGGCGATTCTATGATTTTTACTCATCGCGAGACTTATGTGATCAACTAAAATTACACAACTAAGCTAAGAATCAAAGAGAGTATTTCGGATTTCATCTAAGCATTTCATCAAACACATCAAATGCGGTAATATTTATCAAGTCTTAGCAATGAAACCGACTTAAATCTAAACCACGTCACCTCAATGATGAACACACAAGACCTATCGTTCGAAATCGGAATCACAGAAGCTCGAAAAATCAAGTTAATCTACGTCCGATGCTGAATCAACAAAATCATAGCAAACCTAAGCTAAATGTAAGCTTAAACTGAAACATGGTCAAAGAAACACAACGAGCTCATGAATAACATCGAGCTGAAATGAAACACGACAGAGACGAACTTACCTGCAGAATGAGGAGGATCCAAAGAAAATGACTAGAGATTGAATCGCCAAAGGTCGGTCCGCCGAGAACGAGCAAAGTAAACTCCCGCCGAGAGAGAGTCCGAGAGCGAGTGAGCTCAGAGAGGGTGAGCTGGGAGTGAGCTTCGACGAGGATCTCCGAGAGAGCGAGCGAGAGGGGCGAGCTCAAGACCAAAGGGAGCAAGGGCGAGCCGTGCGGGGAAGTTTTTGCGAGCCCCGGTGGAGAGAGAGATCTCTCTTTTTCTTATTTTCCTTTCCCTTTTTTGTTTTTTTTTTCGAAGAACCCCCCTTATCTCCCGTCCCTTTCACCTTTTGACTTTTTTTTGCACCCTTTTTGCCTTTTTTTTGTCCTTTTTGTTAAGCCTTTCTCTCCCTCTATGTCTGCCTTTCCTTTTTCTATCTCCAAGCTCACGTCCCCTCCTACTTTGCGTGTGCAGACTTCCCTGCTCCTGCTCAGAGTTGGTGGAAATTGCAGGCTCTCTCCACTTTCGCGCATTGACCAGGCGGGAAAAAGAAAAGAGGAGAGAGGGCACGAGCCTGGGAAGACGGGTCAAGGGAGAGATGGGCTTGCGCAGGCTTCGTCCGCGCGCGTGAGTATGGTTCGAATGAGGAAGGCCCAGCCCGAGGTTGCTTTCTTTAATTTTTCTCTTCTTCTATTTTATTTACTTATTTGTTTCTTTTCTATTCTTTTGAATATTTTTTTCTTTCTTTTCTTGAAAAAGGAAGAAATAAATAACTTCAGAAAATACAATTCCCTCAAAAGCTAAGTTAAAAAAAAATTATCAGACCAGCGAAAATTAGGTGTCAACAGTCGCTAAATTTATATTATACAAAAATAATTCAAAATGGATTAAATGGGTCAATAGGTTGGACCATTTTCGACTCAACTTGACCTATCCATTTGACACACTTACATGAGAGATAGGACTTTGTTTTAAGACAAATACAATGCAATTGGGCAAATTTGAGGGTGGGAGCATTTCTTCCTACTTCCTTCTCAATTCTACCACCGTTATTCTCGACCACCTTGCTCGCCACCATGGCCGATACACGGTTCCACACCTCTCTCTCTCTCTCTCTCTAGTCGAGTCCACCGACCTTAGATGGAGGTGCAAAACCTCCTATTTGAGGCACCTCGAAGAAGAAGATATGCCGAGAGATTATGACAAGATACTGGGTCAACTTTGGGTATATTTGGGAGTTATGATTTGAGAAATATTTACTAATTTTCAGCTGATTTTGCTAGTGTTTTCATAGCAGCTTCTTCCTCTGGAGACATAGGTCGCACTAGCTAGCTGGATCGCACAAGCTCATGATTTTGATTTCCTCTTCAGTTGATTTTCGAAGGCGAATTCGAGCCTTCTCTTTTTTACGTAATAAAATTAGCAAAAATTGATAGGAGTATTATGAAAGTGGAAAATATTTTTTTCACCTTCAAGCTAGGCAAGCATGTGGCAACAGGAGCTCCCCCGCTACAAGAAGGTGTATACGTTTTATTGTATTGATCAAATGTCCTTAGCATATCCTATTTCTCCATTGACCATTGTGTTGGTAATTTCTTTATATAAAAGAAAAACAACACATATGTCCTATGAAATAAACACTTTATAATATTTCTAATTGTCGGTCCTAAGAATGATGTCGACAAATATCTAACTCCCAAGCATATGGGTTTGTGCTGAAGTTGGCGACCATGTACACTTTCATCCTCCTAACCCGTGCTTCGATAGGCTGGTGACTAGGATTAATAAGGGTTGGATTTTTAATTTTAATTTTAATTTTTTTTAAAGTACTTTTTGGTCCCCACCGTCGGATCTCAAATCAGACGACAGTGAGGACTAAAACCTGGTCATCCCTGCCCCCAAGTGGGAGACAAGACTCAAGAGCAATTAAACGCAGCCAGAGAAGGAAGGAAAAGGCCGATTTTAGTCAAGCCAAGTCCAATAAAAAAGGTTGGGCAGAACGTGATTCTTGCGTGTAGGGGACTCCAAAAAGGACGGAACAATAATTGTACGGTATTGTATTTATTTCGCAAAAAAAGTAAAATACTACTCTTCAAAATAATCACATTTATAGCTTATAAAAATATATATAATCCATCATTCAAGAAAAAATTTACATAAATTGTAGACGGGTAATGGTAAAAAAAAAATTCATTAATTAATTATTTCAAATTATATAAATTATTATTTTGAAAAATATGCCAGGTCGATTATCTTTCAGAATGCTCGGCATCTTCACGCAGTCCCCGCATCTTCACGCGGAGCATGCGCCGCATGAGAGTCCCCATTGCCGCCAGGAAAACAACTTCCACGTGCGACCCGGCTTTCCACCACCAAACAGAGATGACAAGAGAGGAAAGAGGCCATTCGCTGCTCTGGTTATTTCTTTTTCTAGGCGACATTGATTGACCTACTTCTTAGCAAACACTTGCTTGGATTGGCAATGGGAAAGATGCCGTGGAAAATACTTCTATTTGTCAAGAAGAAAGAAAGGATTTAAGGTAAAGGCAAGTTGAGCAGAACACGACTCTTGCGCGCACGATTAACAAGGACAATAATAAGAAAGACCTTGTTCTCGTGCCATTGTCGAACAGCTATCAGAATGCTCCCTATAAGAAAGCTATTGAGGAGCGAGTGATGGCTTCATGATGGAGACAAGCGATAGAGAGAAGTAAATCGAAATAAGTTAAAAGAGTGAGCTGGTGGCGTTGCAGCAGTCTTTATTTGTTCATCAAAGAAAATTCTTGTGAGCAAGTGTTCAAAGCCTGACTACCCACGCACTACTCAGACCGCAACAATTTAGTATCGGAGCAGACCATGGCAACTGGAGCACTTCTCTCCCGGGCTGCGAGAAGGTATCCGCATTTTGGGACTTGATTGCTCTTCCTGTTAGAAGGTTTAAGCAAAGTATGCAATTTTGCCCACGCGAATCCTCACTCGCGCTATTCAGCAGTAAGCATGATTCAACATCATCGAAACAGCAAAACAATAGTTTACTTTTGCTTGGGTAGCATCAGACGAAGGCTAGCTTGGCCCATCAACCGAGACTTCTTAGCTTAGTCTCTTCGTAATCATAATGTTGTTCTCGATCGATCTTCCAAAAGAAAAACGATATGGACTTGCTTGCACAACTTAGATATTCACTTAGACATGGTATTTTTTCTGTTTTTCCCCAGACTAGAGGGAAAGGTGGCAGTCGTCACTGGTGCGGCGGGTGGCATAGGAGAATCTACAGCGAGGCTCTTCTGGAAACATGGGGCAAGAGTCATTATAGCCGACATTCGCGATGACTTAGGCAAGTTCGTGTGCAAGGACCTGGGACCAGAGACCGCATCCTTTGTACATTGCGATGTATCAAGTGAATCCGACATCGAAAATGCCATCGCCACTGCAGTCGAAAAGCACGGGAAGCTGGACATAATGGTGAACAACGCTGCAACTGCGGACCCAGCCAAGGCCAACATATTGGACAATGACAAGGCCGACTTCGAGAGAGTGGTTAGCGTAAACCTGACGGGTGTTTTCTTAGGGACCAAGCATGCGGCTCGAGCCATGATCCCATCACGAAGAGGAAGCATCATCAATCTCGGGAGCGTGAGCTCGAGCGTGGGCGGGGTTGCAACCCATGCATATACCAGCTCGAAGCACGGCGTCGTGGGTCTCACAAGGAACGTGGCTGCGGAGCTCGGGCGATACGGGATTCGCGTGAACTGTCTCTCACCTTATTTCATTCGAACCCCATTGGCAGAGGAGTTTTTCAATGTCGTCCAAAATGGACGAGTCGGAGTGTATTCTAACTTGGATGGGGTGACTCTTCAGCAAGAAGATGTAGCGAAGGCTGCTCTGTTTTTGGGAAGTGATGAGTCCAAGTACATCAGTGGCCAAAATTTGGCAGTGGACGGAGGCTTCACCACCATTAATCCCGCCTTTGGCTTGTTTTCTCGTGCTTGACGAATAACACCTCTTCATGCCCAGTTTATGATCTTTTAGTTGATGTCTAACTAGCCACTATGGGAATGAATCTTCCTTGTACCCTCCACGTCTTTCTACTTTGTACCATGCGTCGAATAAAAGGTCTTGCAACTTTCATGGTCGAAATTGAAAGGAAATCAAGAGGTCCCACTTTTCGAAAGAGCTGCAATCTGAAAGTCGAGACGAGACCTATCTGGAAATTGGACCATTATTGGGGTTTAGGTCAATTGAGTAACCCTCTAAATATAATCCCTAGTCTTAGACATATTCTAAAATCAGGTTACCTCTTAACTGGATTTGTGATGATGGCCCCGGAGAAATGCCATGTTTTCAATGCAAGACACTTGGTAAATTTCAGATCATATACTCAGTTAACCCACACACCGATTTTTGAAATTAGTATCGTAATATCTTTCAAAATCATCACCTTTTTTTTTTCACCTCATGATGTAGCTTACAAAGATTATGGATTCCTGGGCCAAGAGACTTAGTTAGTTGCTGTTATTATCTCCCAATATACACGAGGGATGGAAATTTTCTATTTTCCTCTTTTACATGGGTATGGAATAGTCTATGGTATTTATGTCTAGCGGACTTGTTAGGTATACTTATCTCTGAATTGTGAAAAAAAGGAAAATTTAATATGGTTTTGGATTGAAATACGTTATTTTGCGTTCTGAAAGATTCAGTAATTTAATATGACTTCCTTTGCTATTTCTTAATTTTTATTCATATTGAGTTTTTCATCCGATTAAAACTTTGATTTTTGAATAACGAAGACTTAAGAATAGTAATAACAAGACCTTGAGGCTAGGAAAGGGCTTCTATCTCATAAGTGTGAAAAAGGGAATTTTCTCTATATTCTTTATAGCTATTTCTTTTGAGCATTATAGGCAATTAGATAAGGACTAATACAAGGAAGACCATCGGCATAACATAAGATATCCTTACACAAAGAAAATGAAAACTCGCTAATGAGATTATGCACACAATTGCTAAAATGGGAAACCGTATCCAAATCAGCGTTTGATCCTAGTGTAATGTTTAAGTGAAATCTGCAACTGCGCTTGCTGACAAATGGATTCGCTCCCTAAGTTATTACATGATGTAAACACAGGCTTTACTTTATCTAGTCTTTACTTTTAGAAGGGTGCGTTAAATTCATGACAAAAAATAATTTTCTTTCAGCAAATTCTTTTTCAAGAAAAACGTTTTGTCTTCTTTTGTTCAGTAGTGTAGAAAGAATACTTTTCGTCTTACCAGAAAGGGAAATCTTTTTTTCCCAATCTGAAAGTTTTCTGCAAATTAGTCAGTTTTCCGTTGTCCTAACTTCAAAGAGTTAAGCAAATAAATTTTCATAAACAATTTCCCTTCAAACAAACGGATACTAGATTGCCTAAGAAAAGCGAGGGCCTACGTCTATTACATCTCTACAAAGAGGCTTATTTACAATTTGGCTCCAATATTAGTAGCCTTAATTGATCAATTGTGCCGGTTTTGAAGCAAACCCAATTGCCTAAACTTCGGAACCGAAGACTTAGAATGGCATCAGTTAAGTATATTGAATTTCCAATCCCAATGTCAACATACTGTCGGCATTTTTCTATACCGATTAGGGAGCATATAATATAGTCTGCATATCAATAGAAAATATTTCTCGTGCAACTTATCGAATGGACGGAGCACCTAGGGATTAAATCGATTATATATATATATATATATGTTAATAGAAAGAAAAAGTAATTGAAAATAAGAAGTTGGTTAAAATTGGTTCGGCCATGTGGTGGGCTTGCCTTGGCACATGGGTCGGCACGACCCGTTGGTGTGACGACCTTGGGTTGACGCATATGCCTCATGGGCCGTGGCTGGCCTGGTATGGAGAGGCATTGGGCAAGCATGCTCGAGTTGGTCCATTAGGCGGGCCCAATAGAGGAATGTCAGACCGCTGTTGATCGTGGAATATGTATCAGTTCATCGCAAAAACTGACTTGCAATCTGAAATATCATTTAAAACACTAATTTTTATAAACCGGTCTTCATAAACTTAGCATTTTTCGTGAGTGGTTGCAGACAGTAAGATACTGGCCATTTTCACATGATTTTCTGTCTTTTTAAGTGTAGTTTCCAGCGCTTTAATGGAGCAATAGAGAATTTGGAATTTATTGAGAGTGCTTTTATGATTCTTTGGGAGGCTCTTTAAGCATTGTAAAACATATGATCAGCTTCATGATTTTGCTTTTGTGTAATCATCGTCCTCATCGGCAGAGATAGATATAGCTGCCAACATGTCTCGATAAAAAAAAAAGGCCTCTAGTCCTGGAGCCGCAAGCTCGCTCCAACGATGATTCATTCAACGATGCACTTATAACACACTTAAAAAAGGATTGAAGCACAAAGAATAATTGTTCAGTGTCACTCCTAAAAAGTGAAGCCGGCAAAGCAGATAGAACTAAACGGGTGACGCTGATTTTGTAAACTTTTTTGGTCCACACAGCTTGGGGTTCTAAAGGGGATCAAAAGAAGGGACACGGGGGAATTAAATGCGTTGAGAAGAAAAGGATGGATTTGAGTAGAAGACAAGTCCAACCAAGATGTTTCGCAGAACGTGACTCTTTGTGCGTAGGGGAAAAAAAATGACAAAGCAATAAAAAAAAAACCAGGTTTTCGTGCCATGTCGAGTATCTATCAGAATGCTCTCTGTAAGAAAGCGCCTGATGACCCAGCGACAGCTTCACGACGGAGACACAGAAGAAAGAGAAGGAAATTGAAATGAGTGAGAGTGAACTGGGGATCTTGAGGCAGTCTTGATTTGTTCGTCATACTAATTGTCTGCGAGCAAGTGATCAAGAGCCACATACTCAGACCACCACTAACTTTGTAAGGATATCCACTTTCTCCCTGGCTGCCGCGTTGGCATTTTGCATAACAATGACCGGCACGAAAAAGCTCAATACAATGGTGAACAATGCCGCAAGTTGCTGATGAAGCCAAAGCCAACACTTTGTACAATACAGGCCGACTTCGAGAGGCTGGTTAGCGTGAACCCAACGGATGTTCTCTTAGGGACCAAGCAATCGCATGCAGCTCAGGCCCTTATCCCGTCACAAAGAAGAAGCATCATCAATATGTGGAAGATTTGGCTCTAGTGTGGGCAGGGTTGCATCCCATGCATACACCAGCTCCAAGCACGCTATTATGGGGCTCAAAAGGAGTGGGGCCACGGAACTGGGACAATGGGTTCATGTGAATTGTCTGTCACCTCATTACATTCCCACACTATTGTCAAGGGACTTATTCAAAATTGACGGGAATCGAGGATTCCGAGTGTACTCACAGATACATTGGGCATCTCTTCAAAAAGAGCATTGAAAGGAGGCTGCTTTGTATTTAGGGAGCGATGAGTCCAAAGCAGTGGCCACAATTTAGCAGTGGATGGAGGCTTCACCACCATCGATACCGCCTTTGGCTTATTCATTCGTGCTTAAACTCAATTTACCATCACCCTCCTTTGTATCTAAGTTAACAATAACTCTTCACTCGGTAGCTGTGGATCTCGATATCTCAGCAGGCAACTAAAATCATCACCGCAAAGCTACACAAAATCTTGACTAACACAGGAACAAACACATGATTGAATACAGCATTCAAGCATATAGTCCGTCATCTTAATGCTCCTGGTATCCAGAAAATGATGAGTCCGCATTCTTAACAGCCCAATCAAATTGCTCTCTTCAGTTCATCAAAAGTTCCAATTTCAACAACAGTTAATCTGCTATACTCAAATTAACTTATTGAAGAACATAAATATCTAGAAGACGATCCACGAAACCGACACTTTTTGCCATGGATAAGAACGAAACCTCATTGCAGAGAAGAGATTAGGGAAGATCAGCTCCCTCATTTTAGCAGTTCTTCAGGATGTCAATCAGTTTGAGAAGACAATTATTTCCTACTAGTGACTTTCTTCCTTTTGTCCTCAATGTCCTTTCATCTATCTCCTAGACTTTCTCTGTCTGTCAGACAAAATGTTCTGAGTGCCATGTTGCCTAGGATTATTCCCAAACTTCAGGGGTATGATCTGCTGAATATATGATCTTCCAGGAAAGTGCCGTTTATCTTTGGGAAGCACTCGTAGCTGAGGCAACCAAATTGCTACATATTCTCCTTCAGGATCATATGTTTGTGCCTGAGTAATTTTTGAAGTAACACTGAGTCAGAAATTTAGAATATAACATCAGGTGAAAAGAAACAGCATTTTCTATTACAGACCCCCAACAATGGAAGGGCTCTTACAAGGTTGCTACCATGCTGCCTGAATCACTATGAGCCACCTCTTGCAAGAAATAAATAGACCTCTCCAATCAACACATCCACTTTTTAAACCAAGCAGATAGAGCCCAAAAGGTCATTATTTGATAGTTACAAAGGCTTACTAACTTGAAGATATAAAACCGACAAACTAACCATCTAGACTCTCTAAAAGACATTTCTTCCTTCATGAAAAGTGAACATTTGAAAGAAACGAGTACTCACTTGTTTAGGGATACTGAAATAACGATCCTCTCTAGGGTCATTCCCAACTCCTGTGCAGAAAGAAAACATACAATATAATGCTAACTTCAAGAGAGGTAATGCGTTACAAGTAGGAGTTTATGGCTGTGCATCAGAAAGATAAAACTTTTCTGAACGAGAATGATAAAACAAGCTGATTATTGGCTAATTGGTCAGTAATATTTACTATTATCAAGGGAAAGAAAATTGATTATCAATTTGAAATATAATTCATGGGCATTTTCCTAATAAAAAATAAAAATACCCCCCTCGTGATGCTTCAATCTAATGTTTTTTTCAGAAGGTGATTGTACATTAGACTAACTTATGAGAACTGTAAAATGCAGGAATCAGTCTCCCAACAATGGTTGGCTGGTTTGCTTGTATGTAACAATTTTAGGTCTCCCCAATAATTCAAGCAAAACAACCATTTCAAGCACAAAGTATGATTGAGAATAAGAACTAGATGCCAAAGAAGAATATGTGGAATATGAGCAGCTTTATATGGATAGTTATCAAATATTAGTCTCCCTTACATACTTTGCTTATCTATGGGATGTTCTCTACAAAGGTCCTATGAAACCTGCAATAAATTTTTCTGCTAGATAGGAACCGTAATTTATAATTCAAATCAAACTCTGAAATGCCATGTCTTGACCCTATTTCTGTAAATACAAGGTCAACTATCCATTTGTCAGGCAATATCCACCCAGGAGGTTTCCATGCTGAGGACAAACATGTAAGTTCGATAATGTGTCCCATAACTTTGTAAAATGCTGTACAAGTCATATCATCACCGAGCTGTGAGAATCAAAATCTTTTCCATTTAACCTAAACATGTTTAATGTGATCTAAGTTACAGAACTTTCAGAAGAAAAACCGATGAGCATGCTAGTGCAATCCCATGATAGAGTTGGAAACCACGCAAAAACCATACATGATGTTCCGAACAGGAAGCATGAAAATAAGTATCACCTGCACCATAAGTCCAATTTCCATAGTTAGAGCAAGGATCATAATCAAGAAGGCAGGTCTCAAACCATTCAGCTCCCATACGCCAGTCAAGACCCATATCACGAACAAGAAATGAACATACAATCTGTTGAATAGACATCACATCCATGAGGTAAAAAACTAATTTTATTAAAGACCAGAAATTCAGAGAATGCAATTCATTTCACATAGGGAGAGGAAAGGCTTTCAATTCATTTTTTTATTCTAAAAGTTCTGAGTATGCTTAATTTTACATAAACGTGCGAGTAAAATATAACTGAGGCTAACCTGTCTTCCTCTATTTGACATAAATCCAGTCGTTGATAGTTCCTTCATATTTGCATCTATTAGAGGATACCTAAGGAGTTAACAAGCTACATAAGGATTGAAACTGCTGAAGAGATGGGACAGAGAAATAAATAGAAGATTAAGCTACTTCAGCAAAACCATAGTCGTTTGGAACCAGAAAGAACTATGATCATTCATTTCCCAGTGCTCAAAAATGCCACTTAAAAAACCTGTTCTCCATGTGAGACTACATTTGACAACAGCGGAATAGCAGAAACATGCTATACCCTGTACGGCCATCTTTCCAGCAGTTGAATAGTTTCTCGTCTTGGCTCCAGTTGCTCTTCACCTTCCTCGGACCACCTTAAAAGATCGAACTAGGTGACAGAATGTTCCACAAGCATATGTCCAGAGAAACAGTAAAGAAAATCACATGATGTGCATTCACTGAAACAAAATATTTGCTGCTATACTTCTAATACTAGGCAGTGAAGCAGTTCTTTCCGATATGACAAATGTCACTGTTTAAGGTATATTATGTTTGGAAAAGACCACGGCTTAGCTGTTATTGCATCAACACGGCACAACTATTGCATCTTTATACCAAATTTTACTATGCTTTGTACGGTTTTTCTCTCGAAAGTTTCTATTTCCTAAAGACTAAAGTATGATATCCATTTGATGGAATGTCCCGTGCTAATCAATGAACTAGATTAAATGCTAGTTGCATTGAAGCCCTTACCCAGGTGGAAAATGGAGTTTCCATATTTGATTGAAAGAAACCTGAAGTAATCCCTCCAAATCAATTCAAATAAGACCCTGAAAACATGGAAATGATTGGGTAAGCAAAGGGAGGTAAAGATTATGCTTGAGAGTTGAATTTCGCTCTTATCATTGGAAAGCTTTATGCCTTTAAATAGAATTTCTAACTGCCTAGCTAGACTTGCATGCTTGAGATTCGTGACTTAACCAGCTCTGAAGCTAAAATAATGACTTACCAGCCTAAGTGGAAAAAGTTAGATGTTTTCAACAGAATAACATGAATCAAACAGAGACAGGTCAATACGTAGTTGGTGTTATGTTTGCCAAAAATGTGAGTAGGCGTAGACATTGCATTTCAGTATTAGTACGCTCATCACTATATGTGCCTGTGCAGCTTGCACAAAAGAGCAGACACATGCATGAGAGAGAGAGAGAGAGAGAGACCAATATGTTGAATCATTTGCCACCCTTTCCTTTTCGTATCTTTTCACCTACATATCCAAAAGATAAACAACTCCCATCAGAATTATCCTTCAGTTTTACTATGCATATAATAGAGAAAAAAGTTGCAACCTCTTCACATAAAAGACGGGGAGAAAGGCATCCTGAAGCAAGCCATGGGGAAAATTTAGTTGAGTAATCAGCCCCAACCATTCCATTCCGAGTCTTTTTGTAAGTACTTAACAAATCCTATATGGGAAGCAAGAAATTAACATATCAAAATATCACCAGCTACTTCAATTATGATGACGAATTTCATTTCTGTAGACAGGTCTACTCAGAACCAAGAAAGGTAAGACCAACAGAGTAATTAAAATCATATCTTACCTTTTCCCAGAAGTATTCATGTACTCTGCTCAATGCTGCATTTTCACCCCCAGAAAACTTCATCCCTCGTATGACCTGCATACAAATGAAAAAGTGGGTTAAGAATGGTCATATTACTAGAGCTATATTACTGGATTCAAACTTTGCACAGGCGAAATGAAAATTTTATATGTTAACAAAGTTCACAAAATATTAAATCAATAACATGCCTGATCTAAGGAAAGCCCAAGTTGCTCGAGTGTGGGAACACAGCCCCAATCATGAATAGAAGGTGCTGGCCCTAGATATATCGGAACCTTTATGCAATCTCGGATCCTGCATTTAGATTCGACAGACTGCAATTATCGATTTCATTAGCAAGCATGTTTCTTGGAGACTCCAGAGTAGCAATTGAAGAGACAATACTTGCCTTATGGAATTGAGTATACACATCAGGTAAATGATCGGTACCAAATGGAAGGTCATCAATGTGGTACATAGTACTCCCCCATATAAGATGAAGCCATGGGCCCTTCTTGAAGCTGATGCCAGAGGCGTGCTGTGGTTTGGCAATCGAGGGATCCAAGCCACTGAGCTCGTTGGATGTAGATGCTGGAGACAATGCAACTAGCTGCAGACCTTTGCAAACCCGTCTTTCAACACCCAGCTCTTCACTGCAAGTTTCTTTCTGGGCATAAACCTGGAAAGCACAACAAACATGATGTCATTCTCAGTTAGGCAGATCAGAATTAACCCGGGTACCAATATAAATGCAAATGAGTGGGGCAAGGACTTCACCACATGTGCTCCAAATGTTTTGGCAATGGATGGAAGAATCTCTTCAGGCTTCCCTCGACAGATAAGCAAGTTAAGTCCCCGCTTCACCAAATTCCTTTTCAGGTCCTCCAAACACTCAATGAGGAACTGTGCTCTTAAAGCTGCCACACAAAGAAGTAGCACAATATTGATCTTTTATCAATCAGAATCACTTTGTCATCACTAATTGCTCCACAGAAGAAACAGCAAATGGGTAAGCATGCATATTCAATTCGGTAGGAATGCCGAGAGTGATCAATGATGGAGTCAATGAAGGGAGTTAGATTGGAGCATGAGAAGTAAACATGAATGTGGCTTCTGTTGGTCTAAGGAAAGAGAGTAGAGAGATTAAAGACGACGACATTTTACCGCCAGTTTTGGGGAAGCCAAAGTAATGGGTGGTGGCGAAGTGGCGAGGGTCAATGCAATAAACGGGCAAGACGAGCTCGGAGGAAGACCAGGCCTGGAACAAAACCTCGTTGTCCAACACCCTCAGATCGTTCCTGAACCACACGATCGCTGTCCCTCGGCCCTTCCTCTTGACGCCGTTACTACGCGAGAATCTGTCCATGGTCTTATACGCAATCTGCTCCACTTCGTGGGCGTTCAGTGCAGGGACGTGGAAAAGTTTTGCCGGTGCGTGCATTGATTCAGTGTGTTCAGAGGAAGAAGATGAAGCCATCGCTGTTGAGGAACGAAGGGAAAGCTTGAAACTTGACGTGTTGAGGAGGTGTCTCAGTCTGAGACTCGGAGGAAGTGGCGAGCCTGGCGAACGAAACAGGGCCATGCCAACGGTTTGCCTCTTTCGCTCCACGTGCCCCCACTGCCCACCCATCATCAATAGCTGTGAGAGAGAGATACGGACACTGACACGTGAGCACACATCTTTGTCGTGACGTGTTCTTTTGTTATCCACTCACGTTAACAGTTCGCCGTAGAGAGACTGAGGGTCGTTACTCGTTGGGCCAAAAGAACCCAACTGTTTTTCCTGAGGTGTACTGGACACAAAATGCAATAAACTCCCAAATATAAGAGAAACAGTCCTTTAATTGAAAGAAGAGCTGTATCTTTATTTTAGATAGATTTATCAATGCATGGAAAATGCTTATGCAAGGCCCCCGTTACACTCGGTTTGAATCCTGTACTGAAGGATTTGGACCGCTTATTACACACGAAATGGAAGCATGCTCTCCGCTGCTTCGCGCCTGATCATTCCCCGCGAACTGCCAATTCAAACACAGTCAAAAGATTTCTCGGAATATGACCACATTACAAGTGAATGTGCTTAAGAGACCACGTTGATGTTTCGCAATTGATCAAAGCTAGTTGTTCCATTATCCTTCACAACATAATACAAAAGTCGACTCAGATTAAGATTCCGACTACGTTCTATATCCGGCTTTGTTATCCAGCGAGTCACTGAACCTTTCGTCCTTAAAATTGGCTGGGAAAGGCGAACTAGATAAAGCATGGAAGGCAGTTTTACAGCTCCATGCACTCTGTTGAACATTGCTTGCTCTGTATGTACGTTCCCACGGAAGATGAACCATGCACCCAAATTTGTGAGATAACAGAGATGCTGGTACAAAAATACAAGTTGCAGTAAACCAATTACAGATCCAGCTTTTAAAATGGTGGATTACGTTAAGTCTATGAAAATCGACATAGATGTAAGAAACTAAGAATGCATAGGATGCATGGAACAAAAAGTCCACTCCACACATAAGTAGCAACATCAGATGCGAAGGTGGAATGGCTAGTGATGGTACTTTTGCCCTTTCAGGATTGTCCATGACCTGAAAATGCAAGAACAAAGCATTAATTGTTTGCCGCGAGAAATTAACATGGTCAGAGCATGATCAACATTCAGATGATGACTTGCCTTTATGGTAACATTATGAGAGTGTAGGTTGCAGGTGTCGTTTACCCAATAACCATGACTCCACCAACTGTTAGGGCCATAGGCATTAAAAACTCTTAAACTATCCTACTATTGCTAAACTGAAAGAAACTATAATTTCTGAATTCCTCTGATCCATGAGCAACAAGTGAAGGAATATGGTTGCTCCATCTATAAAAAGTGACAGTTAGAGCATACACCACCATGAAAAGGAGACAGTATATACACCTCAGCATGAATTCCATCATTCGTCAGGTCAAATGGCATGTTAATCAGGTGAATTATGTGAGGACATTTGTGATGAAACTTTCACCACTATCCATTATTGGAAAAGTAATTAAGTACCGTGAGGTGGCCAAATAGCTACTTTGTCTAATGCCAAACAACAAACTTTATGTTGATCTTTAAATACAGTTTGGTTTTGGTACTACAAGCTTGGTGAATATTCTTTTGTCAATGAAATTCAGCAAGGTACCCTATGACTGACATTGATCTTTTAATCAAGAAAGGTTAATCCTAAGGTCCAATAGCACATGGAAACATGACATTGCTCTGGTAGTTCTCGCAAATAACCTGTAGAGTTGTTCCATCAGCACAACAAGTGCAATTTGGTGATTCAAGACTAGGGAAGATAACTTGATTGATATGTTGGCACGTTCTCTCAACTTTGGTCCATGACCATAAGGTCCACCAATGCAAAATGATAGCTTTGAAGCTCCCTAAAATACCAAAAGGAGATATGACTCCATGTAAGTTTCATTCATGCCAGAATCAAGCATACTACCATCTCTTTGATGATGATGATAATAATATAAAGCAAAAGAAAGAGCTCAAAAAGAATTAGCAAGAAAAATGCAACAGTCCTCCATGGGACTCCTAATTCATAGCATTGCATGTCGTGTCATAGGAAAGCTAAGGTACATAAGATACACACTACAAACAAAGACAATTGACAGAAAATTCTACCATCTGTTCCAATTGGCACTGTATGATGACGGTAATAGCTATAAAGAACTTGTAGGTGCAAACTGGAGCAGGAATTCATACCTTATCCGCAGCACCACCGATCAATTCAGCCATCCCCTCTGACTCAATCTCTATCCCATGCTCGTCCAACAGCACAACCTGAAAAAGAGAAGTATCACACAAAGTCTGCCTTCTCATTTTCATCACTATATTTTAATTGATCAATGTTCCACTCGAAAATCTCTGATGGACTCCAACAACATAATGACCAATCATGATCAGTTATGTGCAGCCATAAATAGTTAAATGCAGACATTTCACTGAATATGTATCTTGCTGTTCTGACACAATAACCAGGTTGCACTTAAGCGCATGAAGAATGCAATAAAGAATCACATACAATATAAAAGAAAATGAGCTGCTGTTCCCTTATAGAACACGGCATTGTTAGGGGCTTCAGTCATTCCCTCTTTAACAGAATGATTGAGAACATAAATTAGCTTCGAGTTGAAACGAGAGTAGTAATACCCAATCATCAGGTTTAATAAGATTCATAACCGCCATATCTTCATCGACAATTTGAGCCTGCTTCTCACTGCAAAAGGGCTAACTGTGTCATTGACTAGTGGGTGCAGTGTACACCAATTCCAAAAGACACTTCTGTTCTTCTTCATAGTTGCGTCAAGAGAAAATCAACAGCGATATGTAGGCAAGCAAAATACAACAGCAAAAGGAAAGAGCTTGTGGCATGCGAAACGCGGGAAGTAAGAAAGAGGGTGGAGAGGTAACTACCGCGCAGTTCTAGGGTTGGAGCGAACTTGGACATCCTCGACAGCGCAATAATGCCGGAGCTTGGATGTGTACTCGTCCACTAATAGCTGCACCGCAGGCGATCTCTTCTTGCCCACAGTGAATACTCGTATCGGAAGTGCTCTCTGTTCCATACAAATCGATTCAAATCACTCAGCAATCTCTTCAAAAGCGCCGGCAGAAGCGACTTGGGGGAACAAAAGCTGAGAGTAGATTGAAAAATTCATAATTCAGATAGAGAGAGGGAGGAGAGATTACCACAGACCGAGAGGTGTATTTACGTCTTCCAGTTCCGCCTGAAAAGCCAGACAGAGTTTCAATTCCGTTTCCACATGGGGTCTCCTCAAAATGGTCACTTTCATGTTCCCAAACGACAGGAACTCAGAGAGAGAGGGAGAGAGAGGAACCTGGGGAAGCAATGGAACTTGTTGCGAAGAGACAGACGGAAAGCGAGACAGCCATTTTTCATCTCAGTACAGAAACGATGGACACAAAAATGACATGTTTTCTTAAAAGGGAAAAAGATTTGAAGTCCGTTTAACAACGCTTCTCTTTTAAAAAATAACTCTTTCTATTTCTATTCTTTAAATAAGTTTCTTTTGTGCAAAATGCGTAGAGTAATCTCGAAATAGAAAACTTATAGGAATGCGTATAGAATAAAATTGTATTTTTGATGTATTATTAATTTTTTTCCTTTTTTATTTATTTCCATTTTTTCTTTTTTTCTTTTCCTCCGACTAGGTCGACCTTGCTAGTCTCTAATGAAGCCTAGACTAGGTGAGGTTGGCCTCGTCAAATCACGACGAGGCTCGACATCGCCCAGATCTGATGAGGTCGAGCGTTGCCCTTATCACAATCTTAATCGATTGTCGATTAGTCGATTGCCAATCTTCATCGTGGCCCAATGACAGGTTAGAAAAAGAAGAAGAAAAATGAAGAATGTGAAAAAAAAAAGTTTGTCCGATTTAAATTTTTATTTATGTTCAAAGTAAATTACTTTGAGGTATCTCAAGGACACTTCAAATATTGCTTGTGTTATGGAAATGAAAAGCTTTCTCAGATGAGGATTATGCTGGTGACATTGACTCTCAAGATCTACTTCAGGCTATTAATGACTTTTGTTGTGGCTATCTCGTGACAATCCAAATTGCTAAATGTGTTGCTTTGTCTACGATTAAAGCGGTGTATATCGATGTAAGAAACTTTTATGGATGCAGAAATCTATAGGAATTGGGCTTGAAGCAAGAGAAGTTCGTTATGTAATGTGACAGCATGAGTTATATCTATCTTAGCAAAAATCCAGTATTGCATTCACGGTCGAAGCATATTGATGTGAAGTATCATTGGATCCTCAAGAATTTAGAAGAAAAGCTTTGTCTACTTGAAAAGGTCCATACTAATGATAATGAATCTGATATGATGACCAAAGTCTTGCCCATGGTGAAACTTGACTCTTATAGAAACAAAGTGGGCATGATGGAACTCCCCCACATGAGGTGGAGGGGGAGATTTGTTGATTAGGTCCACCTCATTTGTGGGGCCCAGCTAACATATAAAAAAGAAAGAAAAAAGGAAATAGTCATAAGTCAAAAGAAAAAGAAAGGTGCTGGTTCATGGAAACCCTACGAAGCAAAAGAAAAAGTGCGGCGAGAGAGGAGGAAAATGGAAAACAATTTGAAAGTGATAATGCGTACACCTAGAAGGGGGGTTGAATAGATGTTCTTGCAATCGTGCGCGGAAATAAAATTTTCAAGATAAACTATTTAGAAAATAAAAACAGAGAGTTAAGGAAGAGAATCAAACACAACAATTATAATGGTTCAGCTTTGATTAAGCCTACGTCCATTCTCTCGGTCTGACAGCCTATAGGCTGAAGTTCACTATGATTCAAAAGAGTTACAAGATCAAAGTCGATGCTTCTCTAGTAAGAGTTCACCACTCTCATACAGCTGCAGTAATTTTCTCTTTTGATTACAGTATGAGCACAAAGACAAGTAGAATGAATAGCTTCAGACTATGGAAATTGCTCTCGTATTCTCCACCCCTTTCACAATTAGAGATCACTCCCTTAAATACTTCCTCTAGCCTTTTGACCATTGGCACTTACCAAAGTAGTTCTTCCAAACATTCCGTTGAACAGAAACAATCAGGGAATCTCAAGCTAGAGATCGAGATAAGAATGTGTCAATCCTAATCGCCCGCACAATCAGGATCTTCAGTTTTCAAGAATGAATACTTGCTCAAATACTTGCCTTTCGGTTGATCAATTATTCCCATAAATAAGCAAATATTCAACCGGAGAATCAAGCCAATAAACTGTCCAAGTATATCTCTCTTATGAGGATGATTCTTCAAGCGAATATACTCCTTAGATTTATCCGAGAATATTGCAAAGATGATTGATGTAAAATATCCAATAGACAATGTAGGTACAGACAATGTAGGTCAAGGACACAGCTTAGTTTCACATCTTCTAGACAATGTAGGTACAGACGACGCACGTTCTGAAATCTTCCAGACGATGTAAATAACTTATCCAGAAAATACACATCATGACATCGTTCAGTCGATACGATACTTGAACAGGCTATGTATAGTCTATCTCCTTCAACTTATAACAAATGCAAACAAAGGTGCATTTTTTCAACTTCAAAACAATACTAAGAGATTCTCTAACACAATTTTGCGGTTTCGATTCGAGGGCCAAACATCGATAGAATCAGCTCAAATCTCAGTATGTTGTTCGCAGACCAAGGGTTACAAGTCGATGCACTACAAAAAAAACCTGATTTTTGCTACGGTTAATTAGCGACGGCAAATAACCCGTCGCCAATTAGCGACAAATTTAACGACCTTCATCGCTAATTTGTGACGAAGCGAACAATATCGTCCTAATAGCGACGACTTTGAGTCCGTCGCTATTTCCGACGAACGTTGCGACGACAATAGCTACAGCGTCGCAAAATAGCGACAAATTAACTTGTTCATAACAAAATTCGTCGCCATTTAGCTACGACAGCATAAGGTCATCGCTAAAGCGCTACAAAATTTGCTACTATAAACGAGACGTCGCTAATTAGCGACAAGTATTATACATCGTCGCTAATTTGAGACAATCGTTGCGGTGCGTGACTAATACAGTCGCAAATTTGCGATGACAACCATAATTTGTCGCTAATTAGCCACGTCTTTTGCGACGGCTAGATATTCCGTCTCAATTTTCCGATGGAAAAACATTCCGTCGCAAAAATAGTCGCAAATCAGTGACCAATAATTGTTTCGTCGCAAAATGGGTCGCTAATTTGCTATGGTTTAGTATTTCATCGCGA
The DNA here is from genome assembly GCA_019926035.1 of Melaleuca alternifolia. Classification (NCBI taxonomy): domain Eukaryota; kingdom Viridiplantae; phylum Streptophyta; class Magnoliopsida; order Myrtales; family Myrtaceae; genus Melaleuca; species Melaleuca alternifolia. Next base: position 1,422,156 of record JAGKPW010000431.1, on the reverse strand, counting down.
AATGCGTCAATAATTTGCTACGGGTAAGTAAGCCGTCGCTAAGTTTGTCGCTAATCCGCGTATATAACCCTAGCAGCTCGCTCACAGATGCAATTTATCCCGACAGCTCCCTTCCTTCCTCCGCCGCTACCCAAAAACCCTAAAGAAGAAGGTATGTGCATTTCTCTTTTAAGTGCTTGTTACTTTGTCTTCCTACAGTAGCTACGTAAGATTATTTCTCATAAATGGGGTTGCTTGTTCTTGGTATACGATTTTGTGGGTTGAGTCGTTTTTTGCCAACGGCGAGGTTGAGCTGTGACGTATATATGTACTCGATTCTGTTCGATCTCCCCCATATGGCAGGCCACTCGCCATTTCTATCGGCGGCCAAGGGAGGCGTCCAGTTCCTCCCCTTGTTAGATTTGCATAATCTAGTTCGGCATTCATGGCCGTTGATAATTATTTTATTTGAGTATTCGATAAAACGGTACAAAATTTTAAAAATAACAATAATTTTCTTATGAGGAAATTGTAAGTAGTTAATATTGTTTTACTTCGTGTTTGCATTTGATCGCATCATAAAATATATATATGTCACGATGAGTTTCATTATCATTATACTCTTTCATTATATATTAATTTCCATATAGATACAATGCAAAGAAAGAGATTTTGGATATATAATAAAAACTTACCTAATCGAGCTGGATTGACCGAGGAATATCATGCTGGTGTGGAATTGTTTTTGGACTTTGCTAGTAGCAAAGTTGAGTTCATGGATGGAAATATGTTAAGATGTCCGTGCAGAAAGTGCAATAATAGGAAATTTTTTCCCATAAATAAAGTTGGTGAGCACCTTTGTAGATTTGGTTTTACCCCAAACTATTATAATTGGACTTGCCATGGTGAACCATTTATAAAAGAGTTACTTGATGGAAGAAGTGGTCAGTTTCTGAGCAGGGAACAATGTACCTATGATCACCAATTGAATCCATACCTATGATCACCAATTGAATCCATACCAGATCATGGTTATGAATGCAGCAAATCAGAATTACATATGGGAATCTAACCATGCGAGTTCTAGTTTTACTCATACACTTGAAGAAGGGGGTTCAAGTCATGTCGCACACTTGCATGACCAGGGAGGAAGACGATTTGATGATAATGTTTGTAGTCAATTTCAAGAAGTGTTGAGCGCAGCTGATGAACCTTTATGGGTTGGTTGTGATAACCACACTAAGTTATCCGTGACGGCAAGAATGTTAAATATCAAGGCAGAGCATAATGTGTCGGAGAATTGTTTCAACTCATTTATTGATTTAATGCGGGAGACATTGCCTCGTGATAACATCATGCCTAGTGATTTTTATGATATGAAGAAGCTTGTACATAACTTAGGTCTTCCATTTGTGAGGATTGATGTATGTAGCAGCGGTTGTATGTTATATTGGAGAGATGATGAAAATGCAGAGTATTGCAAATTTTACAACAAACCAAGGTACAAGGTTAACAGGAGGTCTTGTCTAATAAAAAACGAAGACCATGCAAGCAACTATTTCATTTGCCAATAATCCCTAGGTTGCAAAGGCTTTATGCGTCATCAGTCACTGCTGAACACATGACTTGGCATGCAAATCATCTACCAGAAGAAGATATCATGTCTCATCCTTCCAACGCCGCCGCATGGAAGCATTTTGATAAAACATACCCTGAGTTTACGATGGAGCCTCGCAACATCAGGCTAGATCTATGTGCCGATAGATTTGCCCCATTTGGAAAAACAGGGAAAAGTTATTCATGTTGGCCAATTATATTAACTCCGTACAATCTTCCACCTGGTATGTGCATGAAGACACCTTACATGTTTTTGACATTGATCGTGCCTGGTCCACAAAACCCGAAAAAGTTTATAGATGTTTATATGCAACCATTGATAGAAGAGTTACAATTACTATGGAATGAAGGTATCCTTACGTATGATGTTTGTACTGATCAAAGATTTGTAATGAAGGCTGCCTTTCTTTGGACGATAAATGACTTCCCAGCGTATAGAATGTTATCTGGGTGGAGCATAGCTGGGCTTTTAGGATGTCCAATATGTATGGAGAGATCAAAGTCCTTCCGATTAAAACATGGTAAGAAGGTGAGCTACTTTGATTGTCATAGACAATTTTTGCCCATGAATCATACATTCAGAAGGAATAAGAAAGAGTTTGTACAAAATAGAATCGATGTAACACATCCACTATTGAGGTTGACCGTTGATGAAATTTGGGAGCGAGTGCAATACTTTCCAACTGTTGTTGAAAACCCTCATGGCACAACTTATGCATATGGAAGTACGCATAAGTGGACTAAACACAGTATACTTTGGGCTCTACCATACTGGAAGGCCCATCTTATTCATCATAATTTTGACGTCATGTACATAGAGAATAATGTTTTCGATAATGTCATTAATACGGTGATGAATGTTACTGGAAAAACAAAAGATAACTTGAATGCAAGAAAAGACATGAGAGATATTTGTAATCGGCCAACACTACATGTTGATGCTTCTAGCAGAGGACCAAAACTGAAAGCTGTTTATACCTGAATAAGGAGCAAAGACGCGTTGTTTGTCAATGGTTGAAATTTGTGTGCTTCCCTGATGGATATGCTTCAAACCTCGGTAGGTGTGTCGATACGAATGAATGTAAACTTATGGGTTTGAAGAGTCATGATTGTCACATCTTGATGGAGCGACTGCTCCCCATAGCGACGAAGGAAATTCTACCACACTTTGTATGGGGCGCCATTACAGATTTAAGTAATTTCTTACGTGATATTTGCTCGATAATCTTAAAAGCATCACACATGGAGAAGCTTGAGAGAGATATTCCAATTATCCTTTGCAACTTAGAAAGGATATTTTCTCCTTCATTTTTTGATTCAATGGAGCATCTTTTAGTTCACTTGCCTTATGAGGCCAAAGTTGCTGGTCCCGTACAATATCGATGGATGTACCCATTTGAGAGGTGAAATGATTTTTTTATTTACTTGATTTGCAAACTTACTTTAAGTAATAATTATTTATTCTGTTGCTAATTTTGTCCTTCATTAATTTTTACTAGGTTCTTATTTCATTTGAAGAATAAAATAAAGAAGAAGGCATGCGTAGAAGCTTCAATTTGTAATGCATATATTGTGGAAGAAGTGACTACATTTGCATCATATTATTTTATGCCACACGAGCAGTGCAAGAGGAGGAGAGCCGGACGAAATGATGAGGGCTCCTTTGATCCCAATAGAAAGTCATTATCTATTTTCAATTATCTTGGTCGATCAAGCGGCGTAAGCCGGTATTGTTACTTAACTGGCGAAGAATAGAATGCAGTGCATACATACATTTTATTGAATTGTCCAGACGTGGAGCCATATTTCGAGTAAGTGAATATGCCAAAAATAAATAAATATAAATATTTATACATATATTGCTGTCGTTCCTAATTTTTCAGCTAACGTGTATATGGTTTTGTACAATAGAATTTTCCAAAATTCAATTGCTGGACTGCCGCCAAATGAGATTGATAGTGTGATAAATCAATCTTTTGCATCATGGTTCAAATCATATGTAAGAAATCCATCTAAGTTTGTGTTGCCACGTTTTTCAAATTACTAACATTTGACCAACTAAGTATAGTATGATTGACTTTGCGTTTATCATCATTAATTAGGCTGAAATTAATAAGGATCAAGTTCTAGAGCACGATGTTCTTTATCATCTGGCCATTGGTCCAAAATCCAGAGCTCGTTGTTGGCCAGCATATTTCATCAACGGATATAATTTTCATACTCAAAATTACGGAATGGGGAAAACAACAATGAATAGTGGTCTGTGTGTGCAATCAGGCGATGATTCTAGTTTGAGCAGTGATTTTTATGGCTTGTTGGATGAAATCCTAGAGATAGAGTACCCTGGACCATCGTTAGGCATTGTGTTATTTAAGTGCACTTGGTTCGACCCGTCAAAGGAATGAGGGTCCATCAGAAGTATAATTTGGTTGAAATAAATCACAAGAAATAATATATGAAGTATGAACCATTTGTCTTAGTACAACAAGCAATTCAAGTATATTATGCATCATATTCTAGTTTGAAACGGGACAAAGCTGATTGGTCGGGTGTATGTAAAATCAAAGCACGAAGAAAATTCGAAGAACATTGGAAGGACACAGCATATCAGCAAGAGGAAGTTGGTAACACCCATGATACTGAGGAATATACCATTTCAAGTTTACGAAATCCATGTGGAGCAATGATAGATGTTGATGCAACTGAAATTCGTGGAGGAAATTCACAAAGAGATGAATATGAACAATTTGATTTGGATGATGAAGATGATTATGAAGACGAAGATGATGTGACCGATGAAGACGAAGATGATTTGACCGATGGAGACGGAGATGATTTGATAGATGAAGACGTACGTGATTCGGGACATGAAGAAGAAGATGAAGATTTTTGATACAGTGTCATTAATTTGACGCACGTGTGTCATGTTTTTTAGTCAATCAGTTTGCGTATGATTTTTTGTTTATTACTGTTGTTATTATTGACAAACCTTGCAATTTGTTGTATCAATTTTGTGAAGTTTTAACAGGATTTAACTTACATATTTTTTTGTTAATAATTTAAATTGACCAGCATATTAGTGACAGATATAATATTAAAGACCGTCGCAAATTAGCGACGGCAAAGAAAACCGTCGCTAATTAGCAACGGTTTGCTTGTTAATTTGTCGCAAATTAGCGACTACCAACCAACTCGTCGCAAATTTGCAACAAGCTTAACGATGCAGTGGCAAATTAGCTACGCAAACACACGCCCATCACTATCTGGCGACGGACCTACTGCTATAATGTCGCAAAATTTGCGACAAATGTACTCTCCCTGTAGCTAATTAGCGATGGCGACAATTTGTGTCGTCGCTAAACTGATGATCTAAATCTACGTATCTAGGTCGCAACGGAAAACATAAAACCGTCGCGAATATTCGTCGTGGCTATTTTGCGACAGAGGATATTCGTCGCCAATTAGTGACGGGCTAGGGTTATTCGTTGCTAGTTAGTGACGGTCTAGGGTTTGTTGTCGCTAATTATAATTATTGACGGCCTAAGGTTTGTCGTCGCTAATTGGTGACGGCCTAGGGTCTGTCGTCGCTAATTAGTGACGGCCTAGGATTTTGTTGTCGCTAATTAGCGACGGCCTAGGGTTTTGTCGTCGCAAATTAGCGACAATAACACTTTCTCCATCGGTAATTTCTGACTTTATATCATCGACTTTCTCCTAATTAACTTATCTACCTCTCATTCCGTCACGATCTCTCTCTCGATCAACCTCTCTTCCTCCTGGACACGCCTTCGTCGTCATCGTCTGCCACCCCCCGATATCTCTTCCCGTCGAGTTCAACCATAGCATATCTGCCGGTTCAACGGTGAAGGTGAGCCTTCGACTCTCCCCATTTCCTCTTAAATGTTTTTGCTCTTGCCGGGTTGTGAATCCCCGCGTTTTGATCTGAGATATTAATAACAGTATGTTCGATACTTTGTTGCACTGATTATTTTTTGGGGGGGGATGTTATCTTCGTATGTGTGCGATTCTTTGTTGCTAGGGTTGAAGTGGCGTAGTTTTGATGTTTTTTTCGGTTGTTTTTTTTGTTCTTCCTTTCCCTTTTTGCGACGTGGGGGTAACAAGAGATTGATTAGCTGGCTACTTATGAAACAGAGCAAGAGGTGGAACAATAAGTTTGGCCTGTTGTAGCTGAACAATCGCTATTGCTTCCTGAAAGCATATAGAGCTCACGCGTGGGTGATCAAGTGCAGGTGCGTAGACACCGCCATTACAAATTGAGTCTGTCATCTGGATTTCTATGTTTCTACATCATCTTACCAACTTCTGTGGAAATCGTTGATAACACACGGTATATAGCTAGTCTAACGGAACCCATTCATTTGTGTATTGGATTACAAATCGAGAGAAATCGAGGATATCATATAAAAACACCAAAAAAATTTCAAGATGGAAGTTATCCTATAGATGCTGTATTCATGCCTGTTCGAAAATGCGAATCATAGTATTCATTCTTATGGGAATGGAAATGAAAAACAAGAGATACTTTTTCTCTAAATATGGAAAAACGGAAGTTTAACTCCTAAAGAAGCACTTCATGAAGCCTCCCGGAATTTAATTGATTTATTTATTCCTTTTCTACATGCAAAGGAAGAAAACCTACATTTAGAGAATAATCAGTACAAGGTTACTTTACCCTTTTTTTACTTTTCATGATAGATTGGCTAATCTAAGTAAAACGAAAAAAGAAATAGCATTGAAATCCATTTTTATTGACCAATTAGAATTGCCTCCCAGGACCTATAATTACCTCAAAAGGTACAATATACATACATTATTTGACCTTTTGAATAAGAGTCAAGAAGACCATATGAAAATGGAATATTTTTGCATAGAAGATATAAAACAAATATTGGACAATCTAGAAATAGAAAAAGCATTTCACAACCCATTTACCAAAGAATAAATTGGAAATCGTCTTTTTTTTCTTTTATAAAAAAAAAAAGATGAAATGGGCTTTTATTTCTTCCCGATGATTATCCTGTTCATTGTGGGCTGAACAATTCCCTTTTGGCCTGTTATTTATTCTTAGCCGTAATCAGGTAGCTCAACGTTGACCTCAAGCTTACCAGTCTCAGATTATATGCATTGTGAGGCCAACAGTCCCATAGGACAGACGAAGATTCTTCCCCACACGGTTCATATAAGTGGATTAGGTGAAGGAAACACATTAGATGCCTGATATAAGTGTAGTCCTTTGATGTTCTCAGCATCCTAACTCTTACATTGTAAAAAAACACAGTTTGGAGAGAGAGAGAGAGAGAGAGAGAGTGTGTGTGTGTGTGTGTGTGTGTGTGTGTGTGTGGAAGGAGTTGTCTGGTTTTGATGGAAAATGAAAGAATGAAATCTGCATGATTTTTTTTAATGAATGATGCAGAGGTCAAACAATAGCTCTAGCAGATATGGCCTCCAAAAAACAGTAATTATCATAATAAGTTGTTCATTCTGTTTATACATTTGACTTGTCCAATTGTCTATCTTATGCAGCTTATAGAGACAAAGAACATCCACAATTTATTCACTGTCCCAGAAGGTATTGAAGAAGCAACTCGATAGCGAAGAACGTGGTAAGTTTAATTTGTCACTTGTCATTATGTGGTCATAACTACTCAGCATTTTTTTTAATTAGAATTTATGAAGTTTACGAGCTTAACTCCTTTGTTTACTTGATGATTTTTAACAATAGATTGCATTGTCAAACTCAGCGTGTTTTTTAGTTAATACATATATGTAATACCCTTTCGATTTGACAGTATACCAGAGGAGGTATTCGTCGTGGTCGTGGAATCCGACGTGGTGGTGGAGTTAGAATAGCATCCCCATCCCCATCCCCATCCCCATCCCCTCCCTCCGTGCCGGGTCCGTCGCCGACGCTTTGGACTTCCCCCGGAGTTACAAGTACCCCTGTAGGAGATGACCAACAAGCTGGACAGCATGTTCGGAGTGACGCTTTCTCCTCAGAAACTCAACCACTAGAAAGTACTCCCATGGCGTTCGATCCTTTACACAATATGTCCGGGCAAGTATATCAAAGGCGAACATAAGGGCCAACTGTAGGAACACCTAGTACAGCAGCACAAAGCAACAATGAGGGAGTCAAGGTTGACCCTTCAGATGGGAGGAAGTTCATTGCATCATATTCCGATTGGTAAGTATTTTATAATTACTACAATATCGAAATTACTGAATGTTTTTACATAAGAAATATCAAGTAGCTAATTTGAGTTAGCTTTTTCTGTAGCTTCACAGATGCTACAACGGTTGTGAGGGCTCTTAATAAAATAATCAATGATCATTGGAGGGGGCCATATACTACGTATAGCAGTGCTCCCGAAGACGTAAGAAACTTGTGGTGGAGGGAGTTCCGGGTAAGTAGTGTTGAGACTTCATTACAAATTTGCTTTTAACAAATGGTGTTAATATGAGTGGCTATGTTTTCTGATTGTTTGCAGAGGCGTTTTCGATGGGCAGACGAAAATGAGGTTGAAATTAGAAGAATTTTCAACAAAAAAAACCGGTGATCACATGAGAAATGTGATGAATAAAGCGAAGACAAGCCAAGTAAAGCCGGCTTGGATTTCAAGTGAAGTGTGGATGGATATGATGAGGGTTTGGGAGACTGATGAGCATAGGCAAGCGAGTGAAAAGAATAAGCTAAATCGAGCATCGAGTTCAAGTGAAGGATCAGCCACCTATGCTGAGGGATCGATTAACATTGGGGAGCACAGCCGAAGAATGGTCAGTATTTTACAGCTTTCAATGATTTAATGGTAATGCAATATCTGATTGATGTCGTTCAAATTTTGTAGGCGAAAGAATTGGGGAGGGAACCAACATATTCACAAACATTTGAACATGCCTTCATGAAAAAAGATAAGATGTATGTTAACAGTCGAGCAAGAGCTGTTAAGGTATGTTTATACCAAAGTAGAGTTGATGTAAAATTGGATGAACTGTTTTATATTGATGGTATGTCATAGTTAAGTACATTTATTTACCAATCATCTTATGTTGCTGTTGTAGGAAAGATTTGATGAGCTTACTGCGGAGATTATGCCTACCGGTGGTGATGGTGATGGTGCTGGGACGTCTGTTTGGTCAGTTGATGAGGCAGCTTTATGGGTGGAAGCATCGGGTAGGGTAAGACGAGGGAAAGTTTTTGGCATGGGCTCATTGTCTAGGGAATGCACAAGAAAGGTGTTTGCATCGTCATCCTCTAGTGTATCTACTAGTTCAAGGAGGAGTCAGCCCGTTGTGGAAATGGAAAGAAAAATGAAACGCATGCAAGATGAGCTTGATAGAAAAGATAGAAAAATATTGAATCTTGAGAGGACAATGGCTCGGGTATTGCAACACCTGGATAGAGAGGTACTAGATGAGGATGTTGATGGACCACTTGCTGGTCCTGACGATAATGAAGACGGTGATGACGAGATGGCCGGTGCAGAAAATGAATCGGGAGATGGGCTACCGACATCAGAGAGTCGACTACGATGAGGTATAATTCTAAAACATAGTATTTGTGATGTATGCAAGTTGCTGGTCCTGTGGATAGTTCTGATGATTTTAGTTACAGTGAGTTAAAAAGAGATGGGATGGTTGTTTTCTGCAATGTTATGAGCTTGTATTCCCCCGAAGAAGCTTATGTCTGATTGAAGCTTGTATTCCCATGCAATGTTATTACTACAATGTTATCTAATGCAAATTTTTTTTTATTTGCATGTTATGAATGTAAACCCTTCGAAGAAGATGAAGTTGAGGGGCGCGACCATGCATTCTGTGGTTGCTGATGACTTCCCCAGGTATCACCCTATGCATGAATAACAGTTATCGTTTCCTTGTTCTTACAGCTTGTCCATGATGATTACGCAACAATATAGAGTAATTACATTGCAATTATGCCATGGGATATATATTGAATGTTGTGCCTGGTTGGGTATTGTTGTGAAAAATCTTGTAATACCTAGTTTTCCTCGCGTGTGAGTGCTGGTCGTGGGCTGGTTTCTGGAAAATGGTGCTGAACTTGGGTGATTTTGTGCCAAATGTAGGGTTTAAATTGCTTCTAACATTATCAGGATGTTGGCAGGCTACATCAATATGTACTTACCCCATTGTCGTTACAGATATGCCGGAGAGACGTGGGCTGATGGTTCAGTTGAGGAAATTGCAGCATGGTTGCAGATATGGCTGATGATTAAAGCTGTCTACGGGATTTTTGTTGTCGCGCGGCTGTAGTTTTTTTGTTTGACTTTTGTTTGATATTGGTGCAACGGATGTTTTGGATTTAATTTAGTATAGTACCTTATGAAGACACAGTTACGGACTTAACTATTTCTGCATTTTGTAGTTCAATTTATTTAGTGCACGCTCTAGAAAATATTCAGGGAAATTACAATGTATTGTGCAAATGTATGATATGTTACTTAAATTTTGTGGCCAACAGTATGAGATGTTGATTATATCTTGTGATTCATGTAGCCTAGTCAACAATTGTTCGACTGTTACCCGTGAAGTGATGCAGTGGATCACTACATGAAACAAATGTGCGAAATAAAAAACGATCATGGATAGTGACGAATTCACTATGTCCATCGCTAATTAGTGATGGACAAACAGAGTGTCATCGCTGAATAGCGACGATACAACATACGGCGTCGCCAATTAGAGACGGACATACACAGTACCGTAGCTAATCCGCAATAGACTTTGTAACGTCAGTCGCAAAATTAGCAACAAAATGACTAAGAGCCATCGCTATTTAGCGACGGTTAAGCGTAGCCGTAGCCAATTGGCGACGACGGAAATGCCGTCGCTAATTAGCAACTTTCAAATTAAGTTTCATCGCTAAATCAACGACCGAAACACCAAAACCGTCGCTAAAAAGTGACGCAAATTACAAACAATAGTCGCTAATTAGCGACGATTGTGTATTCAGTCCGTCGCCATTTTGCATGTCGATCCTTGCACAACTTAATGAAACTCGACGGGCTGGCGACGACAAATATTTGTGGCTAATTGGCGACGAAATTTGTGACGAATGTTTAGTGACAGCTTTAGTGACGAAATAGATCGTAGCTAATTAGCTACGACATTAGCGACGATGAGTAGATTGTCACTAATTAGCGACAAATTTTGTGACGACAGTTTAGCGACGGAGTACGCGACGAGCTACTGTGTCGTGGCTATATAGCGACGAAATCATTTGTCAGCTGTCGCCAAAAGTTAGCGACGAATCAGTAGCGACGAAGTTTACGTCTTCGTCACGAAAGTCGTCGTAGATAATTTTAGCGACGACTTTTTCCATTTTTCTCGTCGCAAAATCCGTAGCAAAAATCAGGTTTTTTTGTACTGATGGGTCTTGTTCATTGAGAATCTCCTATGAAATTTCCAATTGCTATTAAGGTTGTTTTTCTTGCTCCATGTATGTTAATGTGAAAAAATACTATTATATTCGGGATGTTGAGCCTCTAGTATGTGACTCCAACTATTTTTTTGTGATTAGTGAACATTTTTTGGGGGCGATCAGTGGTTTTTCCCTCATTGTTTTTTTCACTTAATATTATATTTAACTATTGCAAGGTTGTATTGGCTGGTTGTTACTGAGACTAGGTTGATTTCGATCGGTTTAGTTTTGGGAAAGATATTGATCTTGAATTTGGTATAGTTCTTGATAAATTATTGCGTGGTTCACACCAACAAATCTTTATCAAAGAAAACTCGACCGACAACTTTAGAAATTCTCATCATCTCCTTGGTCTCAAAAAATCAGCTTTATCCTTGATAAGCTCTCTCTCTCTCTCTCTCTCTCTCTCTCTCTCTCTCTCGCTCGCTCGCTCGCTCGCTCGCTCGCTCGCTTGCAAGAAGCAAGCGCATCTCTCAGAATTGATGGTGGTGGGATGAGAGGGATGGTTCCTGCTACTTCCTAGTTTCCTAGAGTCTGCACTTCAGTATTGAAATAACGCAAATGATGTATGCACAGCTGGCATATGTTTTGCATGCAATTCTAATTTTCGGATATATCTGAATCCATTTTGTAGAACCTGGATGGTAAAGATGCAAGACTTGCGGATTTTTACGACGTGATAGCAGGAACAAGCACAGGAGGTCTTCTAACTGCCATGTGGACCAGGCCAAATGAAAAGAGTCGACCCTTGCTCAGTGCCAAAGATATAAGGGACTTCTACCTCGAAAGTGGCCCTAAAATCTTCCCTTAGGACAGGTCTAAATTCATTTTCTTTCCTTTTCCACATAATCAAGTCAGAAGCTTCCTGCGTGTAATTGATTTTTTTTGTTTTGTGGAGTCAAGATTCTAACTTGTCCTTTGAATGCTTAATTGAATGTGTTGCAGTTGTCCATTTGCTCCTATTACAAAGGTGATGAAGACTCCCAGGACCAAAGTACGATGGAAAATACCTTCATGACCTCGTAAGGGAAAAACAAGGGCACACTAGTTAGCCCCAGACGTTAACCCCCGTTAAGATCCCAACTTTTGACATCAAGCGTCTCCGTGCAACCATCTTTTCTAACTGCCAGGCGTGCATCCTGGGCCTGCAACATAGCACACACCTCACCAATTAAATTTACTCATTTGCCTTTATGAATGTTCGACTTTGTTGGTTTCATCTAACTTATGCCGATCTCGTATCAATTGCTTTGGACAGGTGAAGAACAAGCCATTCATAGATGCGTTGCTCTCTAATATATGCATCGCGACTTACAGCTGCATTGACTTAACTCCCTGTCCATTATTTCCAAACCGAAGATCACTCAGGAGCAGCGAGAGGGTTCAAACTTTTAAATGGTGGAGTGGCTGCAAATAACCTAGTCAGTACAAAAAGGAAAGAACTAACTCCACAATGACGATAAATAAATTGTGCAGGCAGCAACTTGCATGTTAATATACGTGACGGCAACGGAAGCTTATCGTTAATTGCAACGACTGTTATGCAAACTTTAGTTGCTATCAGTGAAGTGACGAAAGAGATAAGCAAGCGGAACCCAGACATCTTTCCTATAAAGTCTATGGACTACAGGTGTTATTCTGGCGATATCTTTGGGAACCGATTCCCAATTCCAAGGAGAAGTACAGTGCTCGTAAAGTAACAAAGTGGGGCATCATTGGTTGGTTAATCAAGTGAGAGTCCATCACCCTAGTTACTAGGGGTGTGCAACCGGACCGGGTAAATCCGGTTTCCTGTTTGGCCCACCCGAAAAATAGGGTCGAGAATAGGGTCCAATGCAAATAAGACCGGCTACAGGGTCCAGGTGTGAAACCGACCCTGAACCCTAAACCCGATCATTGAAAAATAAACTTCATTTAATTTTTTTGATTTTGTAAGTAAATAGACTTTATTAGATCATAATTTTTGCAAAGTTTCTTGTTGATTGTTTTTTATATATGAATTTTAGGTTATTGTTATAGATTTTATACTACGTCGATTGGCTCGTCTGATTTCACTTTTGGAGGATGGGTTATATTGATTTCACTTTCGGATGAGTTATGCTTGCACCAAAGATTTGTTAACCATTTTAGACAAATAAAAAGTTTTATGTAGTATTGTGGGAATGAGACTAATAGTATATCAATGTTTGTTACTAATATATATGTAATGTTATGATTTTTGCTTTACCTTATGATTCTGTTTATGATCATTTTCCTTTTGGATCCTTAGTTTTTTGTTTAATCAAAAAATTAATTACAAGTGCCTAATGTTTTAATATAAATTAGAAGAATCCTATTATTTTCTCGCGTATTAATATAAAATTCGAAGTCGTATAAAATAAATGATTGCAAAACAGATTCCAATATAAACAAGGTTAACCTTGTAACCGGACCGAAATAATAGGGTGGTAAGGTACAGGGTCCAATGCAAACAAGATATGATACAGGGTCCAAAAAAGATGAATCAGTTATAACAGGGTCAGGTATAGGGTCCAGATCTGGATCCTACCCTGTTTGGACCCGATCACCCCTACTAGTTACGTCTTCACCCAACCAAGTGCACTATTTGTTTATCTCCATCTTTCTGTTGTTCTTCAAGCTCTTCATTCGGCAAAGAGCTGTCTCATCACCCAGATGATAAATCAATACTAGTATACATAGGGCATATGTACACAGGAACACGTACTTGCACGTATATTTACCCACTTATTGTTCTTTTGCCCATCTGGATATGATGTTGATATAAATTCGTGATTTTTATTGGACGATACGTTCAGTGGACTAGTATCTTCGGTGGGCATAACCACAAAGAACAACATGAATGATCTGCTCAAAGTAGGGGAAGGACTACTGACGAAGCTGGTGTCTAGGGTTAATCTGGACATCGAAATCTTTGAGCCGCTAAATCGAGAGACTAACCAAGAACCTCTCAAAAGGTTCGCAAAGCCACTTTCCAACTAGAAGAGGCTTCGCCTTGCTTGGTCTTATCAACGGACGCGCTCACTTCCCTAGCCTTCCCAGTTCATCTATTGCATGATCTTGATGTCTCTAGCCTTCTAAGTTATACTAGCACCAAGTTAATGCAACATGTACCAGTCAAAGTCAGGAAATAATCGATCAGACTCTATTATTCTCTGTTCTTTTACATTCCAATAAAAATCCGAACAGCATAGGTGGCGATCAAAATTCCTTTTGGCTAATAAGGAGGAATCAATGCTCATTATTCATTGTTCTTCTTTTACTTTTCTAGTCACAGATGTTTACATGATGCTGTTTGAATAATTGAACAGAAGGTCGTCCCTGCAAAATGGCCAGTCAAGCCAGCAATACCTGTCCCCAGTAATAAATTATATGTATGGTGACTAATTAGACTTGATAACGATAAAGAAAAAATTACAGATGAAACTCTTCATTCATCTAATTAGCATTCAAAATTTTAACATTCTCATAGGTACCCCTCGATTAAATATCTTGTTATCAAAATGAACAATATGAGCAATTGTAGATGTGCGTGTTTTAACAGATGGACCCAGCGAAAACATGTCATGTCATTATAAATTCTGATTACACTTGTGTACCTACAATATACTTTATGTGTATGTGCATCCATTCCCTTTGTATCTATTCAACTGGCAGTACAATTCGCTCTTTCTTTAGTTTCCTATTTGTTAGAGTGGGACTTCCTATTTGTTAGTTTCCTATTTCTTTAGTGCCTTGTACAATTTTGTATGGTAAAATTAATACAATCACTTATCTTATCCCAAAAAAAAGAAAAAAGACTTCCTCTTGGGAAAAAAAAGGTTTTATTAGCGTAATAGTCTTTGGGCCATTGTGAAGATAGCAGTATGTCGAGAGCCACAAATTCTTGAAGAAGTAGACCCCATAATAATTTTCACTTATTTACTATTTATTTTTTGTGGTCTAAAACAGACTGTTATTCTCATAGTTTACTGTCACACAAGCATTTCTCAAAAAAAAAAAACTTTTGATAAATTCTATTTATGAATGTTATGATGGATAATAATGTCAATTAGAGTGTGCGAACTTGTATTTTATATCAGACCTAGTGTGGATCTATTGTTTCTTGATAAGCGATTGACATAATTAGTGAATTGATTAGATTTAGACAATAAATTTTCTTTTCCATCAGTTGCAAAATTCATTGTTGAAATCAAGCATAAAGATGGTTATCCCTGTAATTCCTTGCATTTGACTCGTACATTTCTTAAAAAACAAATGTTAAGTTTGATAAGTCAGTTAGGAAACTTTAGACTAACACCCAAGTAAAATATAATTTCTCTACAAAACGATGTTGTTCACTTACAAAAATGAATGAATGAAAAATATTTTCATCATCTAAGATAATATTTAAGTCTAAATTATCATCAACAATAGAAATATTTTTCAAGCAATGTGAGCAACTATTGTTATAAAATATATTTTTCAAATCGTTCATTTTCCGCTAAACAAATGTTATGATAACATTTCTCGAAAACAGATCAATTAATTGTCAGTTATCCAAACACTGCGAAGCCTGAAAAACATTTCTCGTAAACAGATTTCTTTTTATAATAAAAAAAGAGACCCTAAGTTGTTAAAAAGATCTTCCCTGTGGGACCTCCTAACGCTCGGTTTGCCCCAAAACCCTACATTTACAATGTCATTACCTTGAGCTTAGGACGATTACAGGTGCACTTGGTGCTGAAAAGCAGATCCAACGCCTGCACTTTACATGACATAGGAATGATAACATGTTTCGGAATTAATTATACCTTGACGAACAGTTCATCTCTAATAGTCAACACTGAATTGAATTGGATTGTGCCTCCGTTCACCTCATGAGTAGTTGCTGAGTGTCTCTGAAAAGCACACCTTATTCCTTTAGAGCAAGTAGGAAGGACAGCGGGGGCCTTTCGCTTGTTAATTGTGTTGGTTACTTTAATTAAATAAAAATTTCCTCAAAAGAAGTTGCAGAGTTTATTATTCTAGCCGGGCGATCTCTATCAACTTCATGTGCTTACTTTTGATAGCTTAGGTCCTCACAGCGCCTCCATTGAAGAGCCATTCCATCAGATGGAATGGACTCGATGCGTATCGGTTCATGATCTCTCTCAAAATATAAATGAGATAATCATTTTATCTCGACTTAATAATATATATGCTATGGTAATGTGTCATAAATAATCAATTTATTGATAAAACCCTTTATTTTAGTATAAGCATGATGAGGATATTAACTTATCTAAAAACACATGTATCTATTACTGTTAATGGACATTCCATAGTTGGTGTTTTTATTCATCGTCTGAATGTTATTTGCTGCTGAGAACAATGTAAATCACTTTTTTTTCCCCGCAAACCTAACTCTGGCCTTCCTTCTTGTGTTTCCATCACACGATCAATCAAAACGACTTCAGCTCTTGCTTTGATCCTAACAGGATTCCGATATACCTTGACCAAGAGAAACTTGGTAACCCAACACGCAAGATTTACCAGTTGATTAACTTGGTGCTTATCTATGAGAAGACCAATGCTAAGGTACAGCAAGCGTTGGCAAATCCAGGGATCAAGAAGTGATCTGTAAGCCCGATTATGGGCTTTGAACTCCATCCTGATCGATTCGTTACTTTTGTAATCTTTGATATCTCTACTAAACCCTTTGGTAAATCTCCATGACTCACCCTAGTCTATGAACAAATTTTAAATGATTTAGCGAGTCATAATAATCTTCTTCGTTCCTCGCCTTGTACTTTAATCAGAATATGTAGCTATTTCTAGAATCTGTAAGATAGCATAGCAAGCAATCGACCGCAATACACCATTCTATGATGTCGTGCTCGTACTCTTTCGTAAACTACAATAAGAAGCTGGTGTTGGTGGAGTTGCCGAGTCATGATAAAGCAAAATATGTACAAACATGACGATTGATGTTATTATTTGCAATTTAAAATCTGTATATTTTTTCATAAATCCCAAGAAAACTTTGAGGCAATGGCATAGAATGTTACGTATTATGTCATCGCAACAATAGTTATTGACACCTAAATTATGAGGATTCCATTTAGTCATTTATTGGGTGAGAAAATTAAGAGTCAACCCCAACCCTAAACAAAAGCATTGTAATTTGCAAATTAGGACATTTAAATAGTAATCGGCCCACATAAATTGCATTTCATTTAGTATGGTGCAGAACGGGTTTAAGCGAGGAGGCTTCAAGCTTAATTAGATTTTTAGAGCTGTCGCGACCTCCCCGAAATTCATCCACCAGATTTCCTTCCCAAGTCGCCGCCAATGATTTCATCTAAAATGCAAGGCGCTCTTACTAACTATATGCAATAGACATTTTTTTTTGGGAAATAAATCCCTATTTTTAAATCGACAAAATTTAGGTGTCAACAGCTGCCCCTGTTTGAAGGTGAGCTCGTAGAGGTTGCATTCAAAGACTAATTGATACCTAAATTTTGTCTATGCAAATGCAATGCTGCTGAATGAATTTTTTTTTTTTAAAAATGTAATGCTATGATGATATAAATGCATATGCATGATACTTTTTGTTGAGATTGACTCTCATTTTCAAATGTGATTATGACAGGGACAATTACCAAATAAGTCCTAAACCTTTTGCTACTTTGCCGATTCAATTCTAAACCTTTTTTATGCCAAATCAGTCCTAAACCTTTTGCAACTTTGCCATTTAAGTCCTTCCGGCGGATTTTGGCCGGAAAATGCATACGTGGCGACGACGTGGCGGATCGGACCTTGTCGGCGACTCGCCGGCGACAATGTGACGGCGACGTGGCACAAATTAAAAAAAATCCAAAACTTCCAAAAATTCGAAAAAAGTTTTTTTAAAAAAAAAGGGAGGGCCGGAGCCCTCCACCTGTGGCTGCCGCCCCATCACCGGTGGGGCGGCGGCCATACCCCCAGCCCCGTCGGCGTCCAGATCTGGACGCCGGCGAGGCTGGGCGAGAGTCGTCGGCCCTGCTTGAGGGTCGGCGATCCCTCGCCTCGCCCAGGCGAGGCTGTAGATCTGCAGCTGGGCAAGCTCGCCCTGCCCAGATCTGGGCGAGGCGAGGCGAGCCTCGCCCGGCCCTCGCCAGCTAGTGGTGAGGGCGGCCCCCAGCCTCGCCCAGCCCTGCCGACATCCAGATCTGAATGCCTGTAGGGCTTGGGGCATGGCCGCCGCCCCACCGGTGATGGGGCGGCGGCCACAGATGGAGGGCTCCGACCCTCCCCCTTTTTTAATTTTTTTTAGAATTTTTTTAATTTTTTTTGTGCCACGTCGCCGCCACGTCATCGCCGGCGAGTCGCCGGTAAGGCCACGTCGTCGCCACGTATGCATTTTCCGGCCAAAATCCGCCGGAAGGACTTAAATGGCAAAGTTGCAAAAGGTTTAGGACTGATTTGGCATAAAAAAAGGGTTAGGACTGAATCGGCAAAGTAGCAAAAGGTTTAGGATTTATTTGGCAATTGTCCCGATTATGACATGATAAATGCAAATGAAGGGAAAAGAAACATACCTGGAATTACTTACCTGGTTGGAATGGCAGATCAAGGTATGTATGAGCTTTGAAACTGCCTTCTTAAGCTCGAACACTTACTTTGGTCACAAAAGAAAAACAGTGAAATTACTTGATTTGTTTGCTTGAAGCCCGAATCCTTACTTCGGTCACAACAGAGGCAAACAATGAAAGAACCTGATTTGCTTGAGGCCCGAACCATTGAGGGCCGACTTTTGCAGATTTGAGCCTTTGGCTCTGACTTCTATGGGCATCGACCTTGCTATTACCAGGCACACTGCTTTTTTTTGTCCCTATTTTTTCACTTTTCTTTGGGATTTGGGCATAGGCCTTGCTTTTGTTCCACGTGTGGACAGCTTGTTCCACAATAAAACTCCTTAGTATCGGCACAGGTTGACTGGTGAACACCGGAACTATTTCAATGGACTTATCGCAAACAACAAGCCGTTAGACGAACGCCGCATCGTCATTCGGAAAGAGCCGCGATCGGACTTCTACGAACGTGTGAAAGAAAAGTCTGAAATTTACTTCACCATTCTCTCTCACAATTTCATAAAAATAGTTTTGCTCACACTTCTTCGAGCTAAGCTTAAAACATTAGAAACATCACATTAATTCAAGTGCCCTAATCAGAAGAGACTTTAAAGAGATGTAATGTAAGTTTTGATCAAAAGTGTGGGATGGAAAAATTGGGAATTTTTCCTCAGACTCAACTTTCAAGCCTCAAATTTTTGTCACTTGAATTAATGATGAATGAGGCAATCTTGTCAATAGTCCCCAGTAAATTTGACATCATATAGCATCCCCAGCGGAGTCGCCAAGCTGTTGCAACCTTCCCGAAGGTGCACCACCTAGAGCTAGGCTAGACTTAGCAATCCATTAGCCTAACTCTAGATGGTGCACCTTCGGAGAGGTCGCGACAAGAACTAAGCCCAAAAGAGCATAAATTTGGCCAAGCCCATAGAATATCCAGTTAGCTGAAAATCACATGTTGGGCAGGGCTAAGCTAGGAAAGATAGCCTTATTTAACCAAATTTGGTGGAAACAAAGAAATTTTTTTTCTTGGAAAATTCAATTATAAGGAGATAATTGGAGGGTGATATCTTAATTTCCTAACGTCAGGAGGCTAATATACTCATTCGACCAAAAATCGGAAAGTGATGGATTGATTACGATCTTGAGAAAATCCTAATCCCTTTCCTATGAAGGCCATTTTCTCTAAAAAATCAAGAGGGGGGTGGTTCACGCAAGATTCAAAACACACAGAGCACATAGCTCTCTCTTCCGCGATGCCACCATCCCCTGCCGTCGCCAGCAACTCCCCATCGTCGCTGCCAGCACCCAACGCTGTCCTGCTCGCCACCTCAGCTCGTTCCCAGCAATGCCGACGAGGTCCCAATGAGCGCTCAGCAACTCTTGCCTCCCAGTCCAGCACCAGCAATGTCCAGCGACGCCGTGAGCAAACTGTAGCCTCACCAAGGCCCTTGCAGCATCTTCAGGCGACCCTAACGAGACCACGATGAATTTTTAGGTAGTCTTCAACACCCCTGGACAACCCTCTCGACACGCTACATTGTTTTGTCTGTTCCTGATGGTGCATTTGAACTATCGGCATCGCTGCTCGCCGTCATTGTTCTACAGTCCTCACCGCCGCAACTCCCTCTGGGTTCCTCCCTCGCCAGGCGGCTCATCGAGTTTGACAGCCTTGCTTGGGTTCACTTTGGTATTGCTACTTAATCCTAATCAAGGTGGGTCCAAAGGTTGGTTTAACTTGTGTGGTGCTTCGACTTTAGTATACAGTTTTGATCGCATATTATATAGTATAGAACCTTAGGTTATGTTAATATATTGATTATTCCTTGCATAAATTAGGAAACGTTAGGACATTAGAATTTTGAGCCTAAAAGTCCGACCCCTAATGAGACAATATGAGAGGCCAAACGTGTTAGGACATCAACACCGTAAATCACACGTTGGCTTATGTGTGATTTGAATTATAATGTGATGCGTAATGAATTAAATAAAATTTGTGTTAAAATTATGGAAATATATAATTGACGAATTTTGATTAAGGATTATATTTAGATACATATTAAGGTTTATTAATCATCACATATCATATGTCACTTGCATCTTTAGAATTTAGGTGCATTCGTGCTCATGTTTAGGATATTTCATATTAGAACTTATATAGACTTAGGTGAGTTTGAATTTTTCGTTAATGAAACAAAACCGAATAAAAAATTTCATTTAGGTCATAAACTGCGTATAGGATTATATAGTCTCATAACTTGAATGTCACATGCCACCTCATTTTGTGGGTCCCATGATTTAGTATTGGTGTTTTACTAAAAATAAATCACATAGATAAGATTAACTGATAGCATCTCATGCATTATTCATGCTGCATATAGTTTACATATCATAAAAGAAAATAACAAAAAGAGTTAGTATCGCATCATTAGGTCACTATTCTTTCAGTAAATAAAGTCATCAGGTCATATATATGACCTGGAGTCTACTCTTCTATTTATAAAAATATCTCTAACATAGTTAAGTGATATGGTTATGTTAATAATTGGTACTATTTCATGCAATTAGTATGGTATGTGAGTTTCATCTAATTCATTACAATAGCATGTGTCATTTAGACTCCATGTTAGTTCATTAATGCGTGATTAGATTAGAATTCATATAATCGAAGATTTAATACAATAATTTTCGTGTTAAACAAGAAAAATCGAAAGAGAAATAATTAGTGTTGCATAATTACATTTAGAATTCATGTTTAGATCATGCATATATAGCATTACTGTCCGAGTCATCTTTGCAAAAATCTTTGTTGCATTGCATGATAATGAAACTTTGCTTTTCATTTGCTTAAGGCATCAAGGTTCTTCCATGTCCTCATAATTGACTTATCACTTTGATTATTAAGTGTTAAATTATTTGCTTGCATACCCGAATGATCACCTATCAAGCGTTAGTGGTTTAGGATTAAAATTGACAAAAATTGCTTACAAGTCAATTTTAAAGTAAACAGAAAAGGTATTGAAGGGATCCATCACAAAAGTAAAATGTATTCCACATTCTACTTAAATATTTAATCGACTCATAATTGGTTAGTGGTGGTTCCAAGATGAATTAAATTATATGTTTTAATATGTTTAAATCTAAATCCTAAGTTGCAATTAATATGGGCTTGTGAGAGTCCACCCTAGGCAATGGGACCATCTCTCTAATTATTAACCATCTATACCCTCTAGGAATGTCACAACAATAGTCATTGGCCCCCACACTTGGTTATGTCAAATAGTAGTAACTTAAGAATATTAGTCGCCACAATGATGGATTTATTATCACTTAATTAGTATCACGTGACATTGTACACCCTAGAAATCTGTTTTATGCATCGAAGACAATAATAACAGCATAATATAAGTTTTTGTGAGAACATATGTACATACTCTAACTAGCAATGATTTTAACTAGCAAACCCGCCATCCTTTACTTGCTAGCCTATTGTCCCTTCTGCGTATAGATTAGGGTAAATGGAGACAAATTCCTTGAGTAGTTTTCTAACAGGAATGCCTTCTAGCAAATCACGTCTTTTATCAATTGTAGCAAGGCTTTCCAGCTTTGAACTAGTTGTTGCATTACCTGACATAACTCGGATGCCAGAGGAAGGGTGGTTCACTAGAAGAGACCGAGTCAACGCTATCTCCACATATGACTTGAGATCCTACGTTTGACTGGAAATTGAGAATCCAGGCTGGCTGGAGAATATCAAGAACAGGAGCCCAGAATCTGCGATGTGCTGGATCTGTCGATAAGATCTTTAGCTATCATGCGGCCAATCTGATATATAAATAATATTCCGACAATTCATGTAATATTTCTTCAACCCTTGATGCTAACACTTCCTTAAGCACATGCGGGGAGCCATCCCATTTATAAAGCAACTAACGCGAAGTAAATGCGCAACATTATGAAGGTGCATGAAACATCTTCTATCGAGTGTCTGCCATTATCATGAATAGATAAATTCTCGGGTCGTGCCTTAGGGCTTGTATTTCTTGTTAATGGATTCCCAACCACAAAGATATATAAGGAGAGTCCCCAGCACTTGATCCTAACCACGAAACAACAGGACTAACGGCGTAAGTCCTGTTAAAGGAACAAGTATGAGACGATGTGAATTTTACATTGGTATCAGTATCGATTACCTCGTCGGGCAATAGAAGATCCCCTGACAGTGGAAGCTTGTTACAGAAAGTGATGAGTTAAGAAAGAGGAAGCGATTATCAGAATAAAGGTTTCACTGTGCTGATGTAGTTTCCTCACGAACAGACAATCTGCCACTTTTCCCATGAATCTCGCTTCTTGCTAGAGTTGACTCTCGGTCATGTCCCACTTTCTTTCTTTTTCGTTGTTTTTCGTTTTCTTGTTTTTCTTGTTTTGGGCACTAATTGCTGTATCTCGGCAATAAGACAACAATTGATTACCCTAGCCTTATTTATGGTACCCCAAGACGTGGAGCCATCTCATCTGATCTGAAGTCCATAATTAATGTTCAGGATTCTTTGTTTACTTTCGTGATGACAAACACTATTGGGGAAGAGGACATCATCAGGTTATTGCATGCGAGTGTATAGTGAGCTAGGTATTTATGCAGAAAGAGAGAGAAAAGAGTACATGTAGCACTACCACTCACAGTTTTATTTATCCAGGAAGCAAGTAACAAAGGACGATAGGCAGAGTACAAATCTCACTGACAAACCTGCACTCAAGCACACACAAATGGACACAACAAAAGACTGAGAAATTGAAAAGAGATCCACAAAAGAGCGTGGAAAGAGAAACACCTAAAATACATCATAATCAAAGCATGAGACCAACTAGAGAGAGCCCTTGCGCGCACCACTAGACACATTAAGAAAGCCTCACGACAGATCAAGAGCAGTCTCGAACGTGGAAGACGTTGCGGTTGTTGACGACAATGTTGTACATGTGGACGGAGCCGAACTTGGAGAAGTCGCGGGGGAGACAGATAAGGTCATTGGAGCCGTGCTTGTGGAACTTTATGAGCTCGGCGTTTCCCCCGTCATGGTACCTCTCCCATCCCAATCCTCTCAAGATTGGCTCCAAAGAAGAGTAGGAAGATATCACCTCCCCGCTCGGCAAGTGCACCAAAACCTTCCTGCGAGAACTCGCCTGCCCCCCGTCCAACCCCTCCGCCTGCAGATGGTACACTCCATTCTTGAACACCCAAACCCCCGACATTCTTCCGCCCCGCAAGTCTTTTTTTTTTCCTTCTATCCCTGGGGTGAAGTAGGATGATTTTCTTTAGCTTGCAAGAATGAGACTCAAGTAGGACTAGCTAGCTTCTTGCTGTACGTGGATGGTGAGGGCATGGGGTGGGTTAATATAAGCATCACACCGGGCACATAAAACACACAATCTATTGCGCAATAGGGACTATAGAATTGTTTGTTTTCGGTAGCATCAAGATATCGTGGGTCCAATTGCGTTCTAATCAATTGAAACACACGAGGGCGACGGGGTGTAGAACTGGGGCACACTATTATTCCTCTGCTGGGATGGGAGAATCTCATGCCATGCGACTTTTCCTCTTGCCTTTAGGGAATTATTAATGGGGAATCTTCTTGGGGAACGTATATATTAATCATAGGAAAAAAAAATGGGAATTTCCCCCCCAAGATTGATAATGAAGATTAAATGACGTGGCGGGAGCACCCACCCACATCACGAGTAGGCCACGTGAAGAGATTTGAAGGGATTGGGGGGGATATATAGTGAGTTTGGTACGTGCTCATGGTTTGAGTACACAAAAGGTGGGGCATCTCGAGGATTCTTCCTTGCTTACTCATCATTGGACACGACATGAAACGACGGCAATAAAGGCCTTCAAAATTAGAAGTGGCAACGCATTTTCTCTTACAATGTCGTGCCCTTTTGTTTTCTTTACCCCGAGAAATAAACAAAGGCTTTGTCCCATTAAGAGATTCTATGAAAGGACGGAATTAATCATAATGCAATAACTTTTCACGAGCATCTCCATTAATGAGGTTATTCCATGTACGAAGCTCATTGAGCCAAAACAAAAAATAAAACAAACTCGCTATCCTATATGATATTCTGTACTTATTGCCTATACCATGATTGAATAATTAATGTTAAGCACAAACAGACTGCATATAAATGGGTTAGTATATCAATCGTATTTCTACACACTCATTTAGATCATGTCACATCATTTAGTATATCAATTTTTAAATCGTTCTTAAAAACCTAGCACTAGGACGAATGAAATAGGTAATTTTAAAAAAGTTTGAAACGTTAATAAAGGAAAGCCTATGAAATAACAATGAGAGAGGATATGCTGAGTTCAATCCTTGATTTGTATTCTGATAGCGTGTTTAGGAAATTTTTCTTTTTTACTGAAGCTTATCGAGAGGTTTGGACAGCTACAAGATGCACGTTCGTGCAGTGTCACCATCTGAAACTAACTTCTAGAGATTTACATTTTTCTATTCTCTTTTCCGCACGAGGGTTTCTTGGAGTAAAGCAAAGCAACTCGTCCTGTAGGATCACTGAGGATATGGGTTCCTACTTTACTGCTTCTTTTCTTAAATAAAGCAACAGAGGATGGAAGCTGATCTGTTCGTGATCTTTGCAGTTAACCAAAGCGGATAATTGGAACCTCGAAACCAAGAAGAAAGCTGATTTGAACACTTGCACGCGGTCGCCATCGAGAAATCACATTTCTGAAAGCGGAGAGTCGAGTCCAAAAAGGAAGGGGATTCTCAACAAGGACCACCCTTCACGTTGCCACTCCATTTCACACCTCTGTTATCCATTGTTCCTGAGTTCAACAAGCTCAGATCGTATGATACCCACATGGGTCATTTGGTCCTCCACCTACAAACCTTTGAGCCATCATCCTAGATTATCGCTGAGCCTGGCTAGAAAGGTTCTAGCCCATCCCCAGGAATTTAGGAGCTGAAAGCTTAGGTTCCATCTCATATTTATCCGCGTGGTCCGTCGTACATAATCAGGGAAAAAGAGACGCCACACCCCCCTCGTGCGGGGGAGTGACCTGCGACGTTCTTGCATGCCTTTAACCAAGCAGATGGGGCTCACCTTGCCTGGCCTTGTTCCCACTCAGGCCTGCATCATGGTCCTACTCGCTGCTTTTGCATCCGCGACTCGGCTGCATCTTGATCCGTTCCTTTTGCACTTGCACATCGGACACGCCCCCCTTGTTTTGTGACTTTCGAACTTCACTTGGACAACGACATGATTTGTGGCGTCATCAAGATGGCAGAAACTTCCCATCTTTTTGCTCAACTGGGATTTCCTCGTCCTTCCAGTGAATGGCATCCACCGATCGCCATTTTACCCGAGAAAAAGTACTTTCGCAAAAATCCGATACGGTGTCTTTGAGGCAATCCACAATGCCATTATACCAAATCCTTGATGGGGTCAAGAAAAGGTTATTTCGTGAGATTAGGCGGTTCACGTGTCTCGTGATGTTCCAAATAAAAACAAACGAGAATCCAAGAGAATTTAATGAATTTTTCCTCAATGGGATTTCATCAATAGAGATACATTCATATACACATCTAACAAACTAAGTCAAGTGAAAAGAACCAAACAACCTAGATAACAAACAAAATTAAATCGAATGACGAAAACTCGACGTCAGATCTATCGTGCAATGTTGTCCTCTCCAAGAACCGCCCAGAGGGCATAGACTTGTTCTATGTGGAGATAGGGCAGGGTTTCCTTTTCCTTGAAGTTATGTATATGTGTGATTTTGATGAATTCATTCTTTTCTAACCAAAAAACTAGCAGTCTTGCGAATTTGAATAAATTGGCAACATTTTGTTCAAGTCGAATTCCACTTGAACACCTTGATTTGGAGGTGCACACGAGAGAGGTGGCCGGGACGAGAGGTTTGTGAAGTTTTGTAGGACTACTACCAACTGTCTTAAAAGTTTAAGCCGTTAGATGAAAGCGTATATTTATATTAAGTACTTTCACAAGGTTTCATGGAGGAGAGAGAGAGAGAGGATTTATCCTTTTTCTATTTTACTCAACCTAATTTGCTTTCAAGTAAATTGAGACAAGTACACAAGTTGCCGTTTTCCTAGATTATATCGGCCATCGGTTCATATTAGATAGCAAATTCAATGGGTGCGAATGGCAACACTTCTGTTTCAGGAAACAGTTTGTTTTGAGAAACATTTTTTTTCCATTTTTACTCCTTGGAACAATCTCTGAGTAATATAAGGTGTTTGTAATTACATAAAATTTATACTCTTGAAATATAAAAATAATAAAAATGCATTTGGTACGAGCGGCAACGGGCGAGCGACAATGGGCAGCGGCCGGCGATGGGCGGCCAGAGGTGGCCACAGCAAGAGATAAGAACAAAAGAAAAAAAAAGAAAATTAGCTTATTTCTATAAATTGTTCCCGGAAATGAGAAGCTACTTTTTTTTGTTTTTTGTTTTTTGCTCAAATCTATTCTCAGAAACAACTTTATATTCCCAGGAACAAAAAAATAAGTTGGCATTACCAAACGAATTTCTGTTCTTTTTTTATTCCGGGGAACAAAAGAACAGAAATTAGGGAAAATTAAAACGTTGACATGCCCACCCTAAGTGGCCAGTCCCAAATGCAAATTCATTTCACTCGAGTCAAATCTCAAGGAAGTTTTCCTCTTAATCAAGGGAAATTCCTGCTCAATTTCATGAGAATTAAGCATCAAACAAACTCAGGGAAATGAAACATTTCGGGTCATTACAAGCTCGCATTCGTATAAAAGCCAAATATTAGACATGTCCCGTGCATCCATGCGTGAGGGAATGTTGATAAAAGCATGGGATTTATTAATTAGGGGATCGTTTTGCGTGAGGAATCAAGGGGAAAGTAGGCAGTATAAATTGAAGTCGATTCGATGATGTCTTTCTGGGGTCGCAAAAGCAAAGCTCAAAAGGATAGACAACACCAAAGTAATTAATCTAAGGCAAGCAATGGGATCCACGCTACCTTCCATTGCCACAAGAAGTGACTTTTTGCGCGAGAAAGCTATCAATGCACCTCGATTGTAGGGGAATAATATCGCCCAAAGGGTTTAGGAGGCAACTTTAAGGGAATTGGGTACTGTGCACTTAGCTAGATTTCCTTGCACAAAGTAGAGTAATGAGACCAATTTTATAGTCATTGAGAAATTAGAAGCATCTATGCGTGCACCGTTAACTTCCCCAATTCAATGAATTGCGGGATTCCCACCTTCCGTAGGGGAGGGAGACATTCGTGCAGATCGTTGGATCTTAGAATATGTTTAGTGGGTGGGATCAACCTTAACGACGGCTCAAGTGTTTCTCCACGCACCTCCGAATTACGTAAACGCGACGGAGGAGAAGTCTAGAAGGGGATCGCACTGGTTCCTTACATGCTCCACACCGTCCACTGAAGCTTAGATTAAGCTTGAATGGCTATTGGCTTGGATAGATAGGGAGCGATGCTCGACACCAAATGAAAGTCATTTTCTTATGGAAATATCTTTACTCCGTGGTGTGGCGAGAGTTTTGATTGTGCATTGAAATGAGGAGGATCCACCTGTTAAATCATTTGCTTCTTTGGTATCATTTGGAGCACGAGATAGAAGTTTATTACTTTCACCCGGGAAGATCGCCAAAAGAAAGCCCAAGTTTTAGTCCATCAATATATCAAGTTGGATTCATTTTCACTCAAAAGTATAAGCCAATGAGTTGTGAGTCAACTTGAATATATATTAACTATTCCATACCACACAAATTCTCTGATGTGAGACTTTTTCTAACACAACTCACTCATACATTTTAGCAATCTCCAACTCACAGGTGAACCCTAGTATTAGGTTTGCTTCCCATTAGTTTGGCTATCTTTATGCATTAACTTATCCCAGCCTGAATCTCCAATGCGTAACTTCATTCTTGATCACTTTCTTCGGACCGAACCATAAAGTCTACCATCGGGCTTGCATTACTATACCACAACTTCCATCGACTCGGAAACCGCATTACTTACCAAATTCCTTCCTTAAGACATTCACCAAGCATTGAAACGAATTGGAGACCTGCCAATCTACCATGAGCTCTAATATCATTCTTTGGGTTTGCGCAGTAGAAATTCGATAACTTCACTTGAGAAGATCATTAAGAGGGAGCTCAAATCCAAACCCATCAATATATCTAGTTGGACTCGCATTATCAAAAGTTTGAATTAATGAGTTATGGGTTAATTTGGATATATATTAATTGCTCTTCACCACATCAATTCTATAACATGGGATTTTTTCTAACACAACTCATACAAGCATCTTAATTGATATATCCTATAAAAAAAAGTTGCAATGATTTAATAAGGGACTTTTAATAAGATTAATGTAGCATTTTCCTTTAGAGAATCACTAATAACACTAAGGAATAATGGCATAGGTGGCCCTGTACTTTTATCTTGAAATCAAAATTGTTCTTCTACTTTCGTTTCAAAAGCCTCTGTTTTTCTAAAAAAAAATGTCTCAAGTTAGTCATATCATTCTACTTTTTCTCTTGTTGGTCAAATCTTGCTGACATTAATGATCAAATTGTTGGATTGGGTATCCAAGGGTACGTTTGGTTTAACTTTCCTAATAATAAAAATATGAGGTGTATGTCGTGTTATGATTTGTTTAGAATTATTGTGTAATCTCACGTCAAGCAACGTGAAAACTTAACGAGAGAGAGACCACCATGGGCTATCGAATCTCGAGCTCGCAACATGGCAACTCAAGCTTTGAGCTAGCAGCCACAATAAAATCTTGGCTATCTGTCATGATCACCACCGATTGTCATATCGGAGCATACCGCCACCATGGCCACTAGATCTCGAGCTCATATTCAGTGGCCACGAATGATGATGGTAAGCAGAGTGTTCAGGAATAAGAGGTTTTGTATGTCACAACGGTGTTCGAGTTGGTGGATTTTCTGTCAGGTTTGTAGTAAGAAGAAGAAGAAGAAGGTAGGCGGGGCTTCACTTTTTTTCGTTTTGCTTTCTTCTGGTGGTCGATGTCTGCAGAGGTTGTCTGTGTCACCGTTTTGCAAGAAGTATTCTTGTGTTATTAGCTACGGAATAGGCTTAAAGATGGATGGATCCTAGTCCCTGTATCGCGGTGGTCCTTCTGTCCCGTCGACAGAAGTATCCTATTTGCAAGAAGTATTCTTGGTCCTTCTCTCCCTCTTCTTCTGATGCAACACAGAGAGAGAGAGACGTCTACGTGCCAAATCCAACTCTCAAAGCGTGATGCTCTCGAAAATAACGCAAAGGCTGGTCCGGGTCAACTCGGCCCGGAAAATGGGTGGGGAGTAGATTGCATGGTGCGGCCCACTCGGGGTGCCGTTGGGCCTGGCCCGGCAATGATAACAAAACGTCCGTTAAGAGTTTCGCGCGGGCAATGGGGCGAGAGATAATTCATTATCCACTTCCCACGAATTAATGGCGTCACCGAAATTGAGAACCACTCGTCCCGACGTGATCACCTTCATATCTATTTGAACATATCTAATATCATCTGTCTAATAATTTTCGTATAAAAGCACACATTAATAAATTTCATATAATTTATGAATTAATTTACACATATATTAAAAATTTAATAATCACATTGAATAAGTTAAAAGTTCATGAGCGATATTATATATCAAGTTAAATTTATAGATCAAATCATACATTAATTTCAAATATATTTTATTTCATTTTCCTCCCATTTTATCTCTATCCAAAAAAAAGATTACTAATTGAAATCCATTAATTAAACCGTTCAAAAATAAGATTAATTGAATTGAATATATCATGTGGCTGGGCTTCGTTCTTTCCTTCTCTGTTTCGTCCTTTTCCTCATCCTTCGGTCGAATTTCCGTTCAACCGAATTTCGAAATTGTGATCCGAATCTCCTCCATAGCAATTAGCAACTCTCTCCGCTCACGACGGACGGAGCGGCAACTCCGAGACTAGAGGAAAAACGAAAATGGAGTTGACCTTCTACTCCTACTCCGTTCGCGGTCCCTGCCGGCCTCCTTTGAACCCCGGACGGAGCTCTCTCTCTCCTGCGAGAACAAGAAGCGCCCGAGTCCCATGCCGAACCTCGGCTTCGCGCGTCCCCCGTCTCGCCGTGATCGGCAAGGCAACTACGGTCGAAGTGGACGGCGCCGCCACGTCCCGAGCCATAAGGAGGACCGACGGTGGTGCTCTGCAGCTCACCAAGTCCAGCGCTGCGATGGAGCTGCTCGACATCGAGCGCGGCGTTTGCGTG
This sequence comes from Melaleuca alternifolia, assembly GCA_019926035.1. Taxonomy (NCBI): domain Eukaryota; kingdom Viridiplantae; phylum Streptophyta; class Magnoliopsida; order Myrtales; family Myrtaceae; genus Melaleuca; species Melaleuca alternifolia. The sequence continues at coordinate 1,391,178 of JAGKPW010000431.1, read as the reverse complement.
CCCTTCCGCAAGTACACTCCCGAGATGGTACTCTTCTTTCTTCTTCGCTCTCTGTCTGGATTTTTGTTATGGCTGGATAGAATTGGGGGAACTAATACGGTGTACTTGGTCTGGTGTTGCTGGTGACATTCATTCTACTTGTCGTGCTTCTTATAGTAAGGTGATTTTGCGTCCTTTTTATGTGAGGTTGAAGGATATGTTGGCTGCCCTGTGCAATTAGGTGAGGAGCAAGGTTTTGGAATCCAGAGGGGCTATCTGGTCGCTTGTCATGAGGGGAGTCGAAATTGTGTGGAAATTGGGCTTCTACTGGTCCACGCTCATGTATGATTGTTTTGTTGGACGGGACGAGGAGGTTGTTCCCTTTCGAGCCATGCAGCTTAGGAATCTCTTGTGTGACTTGGGGCCTTCCTTTATCAAAGCTGGTCAGGTTCGTTGTACTTTGGCTGCAAAATACGTTCTTGACGATGCGTCCATGCTTGGTGGTCTGATCCCCTTTTCCCTGAATTTCTGTTCATTTCTTTACAGGTTCTTGCAAACAGACCAGATATCATTAGAGAAGACTACATGAACGAACTCTGCATTCTACAAGATGATGTCCCTTCCTTCCCGAATCAGGTAAATGGCATAATTCAACAAAGAAAGAGGCAAACTAATTTGAGAGTTCAACAAGCTTTTTTATGCTACCTTGGATGATTTATGATGTAAACCGCATCAACATGACAATTAGGTTGCTTTCAACATCATAGAGGAGGAGTTGGGGCGGCCTCTTGAAGCCGTGTTCAGCAAAATTACATCTCGGACGATAGCAGCCGCAAGCTTGGGTCAAGTTTATAGAGCTACATTACGTGATACCGGAGAGGATGTTGCAATTAAGGTTGTCTTCCATGCTGTGAATTGCTCTTGCATCACTGACATCTACAGCTCTATATTATCGAAAAAAACAATTGAGACTTGCAGGCCCGTCTAGTTTCCAAATTTTTGCTGTAGCAGATACTTAGCTGATGAAGTTGTTGGTTTTTTTTTTTTTTTCATTGCTTTAGGCACGATGGTCATGCAAAATAAGTATTTTTTACAGCCCACGGCATCTTTGCCACAAAATTCTCTATATTTTTTTTTCCTGAGAAGCATACACAATCTAGCATTTCTTTTTAGGAGATAATATAACTTCAAATTCGACATATACCTCTATGGCTACTGAACACTATAGTCTGTCCTTCTGTACACTGTTCTCTTTTATGCAATAATGTTTATTACTTGTTTTGTTTTGAAAATTCGATAGTAACTTCTAACTGTTTGACTTTGTAAATTTACCTATGTCATTAACACTGAAGTTCATTTCTTTTATTTTGTCTCTTTCAAGAAATTTCGTATCACATAGTTTTGCCACTGATGATTGTCAGATTTTGATGATGAGTTTCACTTGATTGCAGGTGCAAAGGCCTAGCATAGAACCCATAATTTACCGAGATCTTTTCTTATTTCGTACTCTCGCTTCGTTTTTGAATGGCATCAGTCTGCAGAAGCTGGGGTGCAATGCAGAGCTGATAGTTGATGAGTTTGGTGAAAAACTTCTGGAGGAGCTAGATTACACCTTGGTACCTTCCATTGTCATGTCAGGGAAATTATCAATGCATGTGCATTTGTCTTTTTTCTGGTGTTGATAATCATTATATCTTTTTTGGCTTTTCCAGGAAGCCCGAAATATTGAAGATTTTCTGGAGAACTTTAAGGATGACCCTACGGTCAAAATCCCACGTGTCTACAAGCAGCTTTCTGGTTCTCGTGTTCTGGTGATGGAGTGGATTGACGGTATTCGATGTACTAACCCGCAGGTTTGAACTGTGACAAGATTAAACTTCTGGTGTCGAATATTAGCCCAGGAAGTAACCAAAAATTGTTAATTTCCCATTTATGTCAGGCAATTAAGAATGCTGGCATTGATGTAAATGGATTTCTGACAGTTGGAGTAAGTGCCGCTTTACGACAATTGCTAGAATTTGGGTTGTTCCATGGTGATCCACATCCTGGAAACATTTTTGCCATGCGGGATGGACGTATTGCTTATGTAGACTTTGGCAATGTTGCTGTCCTCAGTCAGGTAATGTACGATGGAAAAAAAAAACAGTACCGTGAGTGTGTTCATGAATTGTTCAAGGGGAAACCATCTGATGAGCAAAGAAAATATTTAGAGAAATCTGATAAATATAGCATAGAGGAAGCAGTAGGATGTAGTACAGCTTCTACCAAGACTGAGCTGTAGGCAAGTAGAGTACGAAAATATATGAACTCTTAAAGAAGTCAGCATCTTTTAAATGCTTTTTTCTCCTCTTACACATGGTGCCTTTCGATTCATTGTTGACAGCTTGCTAGTCAACTTTATTTCTCCACTGCAGATAGATATTATTTTGATTTATTCAGCTACCTGAGAGCTTTAATTACATGAAGTAAGGAGAGGACTTTCCCCATTTTTTTCCCTTTAAAGCGTCCATATCAAGAAAAAACCAGAGAAAGAGGATCTTGTGCATGAAATATGGTAATAGTCGCTGTTTAACCATGTGGAAAGAAGTAGAAAGGGAGATGATTACCCTAAACAAATAAAAGTTGGTGATAAGACTTGTTTGCTAGAATTAGGATTGAAGGCAGAGTAATGAATTCAGAAGCCTTTTTTTTTTCACTCATACTCTTTGCTATGAAGTCCCATTGATATCCTTTCAACAATGTTTGAGTTGAAAGTGAATCGACTTTGGAATTTTCAGCAAAATAAGCAGATTCTGATTGATGCTGTTGTTCACGCTGTAAATGAGGACTATGTGGAGATGGCAAATGATTTCACCAGGCTTGGTTTCTTGGCCAGTGGCACCGATGTCGCTCCAATTATTCCAGCTTTAGAAGCAATTTGGCAGAACTCTTCTGGAAAAGGACTCTCTGATTTTAACTTCCGAAGTGTTACTGGTAATTTCATTTTCAACTACTGTTACACTCACATCCCTGCTCTAGGACAATATTACTTGGAAATTGTCAACTTCTTTTGTTTTTGGTGCATTTTCTCTCCCTGTGGATGATGGTCCTTTTCTTTCATTGCTCGTGGATGAAATTTTCAAGGAACAGTTCACGTTTTAGATTTAACAGCCCAAGTCCCAGATGAAGCAGGACAAATTTTATCGTTCATACGATATTTTATACTTATTTTGGAGTTCCATCGGCAAATTTGAACTCCCAATATCATTTTTGCTTTTGGTTTTGGGGAAGAGGGGGTCCAGGATGGTGTCTTTACAGCAGAGAAAACATACCATGTAGCTAACTCCTATTGGACCCATTAAAAGGGTCATTATGTTGATTCTTTTGTCAAGTGGACACTATAAACTGCTTACACTCACTTCGCACAAATGAGAAGCTCATCATTTACATTCAACTTTAATCAGCCTTCATATTTCTTGCTCAAGTTTGACTTGATGATACACCTGATCTATCTACGTTGAGTAAGCTAGAGTCTAGGTGATTTTAATACAGATGGAACTCACGTTCCTAGTCAAATCAAAATCAACATGGTGACAACAATGTAAAATATCAATTATTGTGACAGAAAAGCGTGTCGAATCATTAGTGCAACTTACAAACTGCTCAAATGAGCTTGGAAGTTGCCATGAGAACTTGAGTCATGTATGAGCAAAAACAAGCTCTCTAAGTTGGAAAAGTCATCTCAAGTTGCCATCTAGCTTGCAAGAAACTGGAATTTTTGCACCCAAGGACAAAAGAAGTCAACAACTTTTATATCTCATTGCCCCAGAGGCCAGTGTAAATGTCTTAATCTGCATCCATATCATTGTGTTTGATGGTTGGGGATATATCTCATTGCCCCAGAGGCCAGTGTAAATGTCTTGATCTGCATCCGTTCATTGTGTTTGATGGTTGGGGATGAAATGCCTTCAATTTTGTGCTGCACATGTATGTTTCTAAAGGGAATATTATCTTATGAGAGTAAGTCCTTCCAAGGACCTCAGAAATTGTTTTATCCTTGAATGCCAAGAGACAACAGTCTTTGCTTTTCAATTTTTTTATTCATGTGGGAAATACTGACATGTCAGCTGTCCTTTTCACCTTGTCTGCTGCAGGGAAGTTTAACCAATTAGTGTATCAGTATCCCATCCGTATTCCTGAGAGGTTCTCACTGGTTATCCGTTCTTTGTTAACTCAAGAGGGGATCTGCTTCACTCTCAAACCTGACTTCAAATTTCTGGAGGTGCAACTTAAGTGCATGCTTTTCCTCCTGTTTTTTCCCCTCTGAGAGGACTCATAAGTGTACCTTGCTTACCCATGATTGAAAAGGATGCTCCTTATTCACAAGATGGCTGATAGATAATCAACTTTTAATTGTTAATACCTGCCTGTGACTTGTGGATCTTCCAATCTCATTGTAACTCCTACTTGTGCTTAAATTTAATTAGAAATAATGAAATAATCACAATCTATTTTCATCTTTTACTTTTCTATTTTTTGAGGAGACGTCGGTGCTCTTTAGTGGATAAGAAAACAAAACCATGCTTCCTATCCTACTGCTTTAATATAGGGGCAACAAACTTGGAACCTTATCATTACTTAACAGTTTTCATAGATTTCTTGTCTATTTCTGCAAGACATCCGATATGTCATTTTATAGAGTAACTTCATCTATGTATTGCTGGGGATTAATAGAAGAAATTTAAACAGGGTATCAATTTCTAAAAGTATAACAAAATATCAAGCTTCATGTGCTTTTTTTTCAGTTGCGCTGCAGCATTGAGGAACTAAATAGGCTTAAATGCTGTTGGCACAGATCAAGTGCTTATACAGAGAACTGCATAATTGCCTTTTCTAGTTAACTGTTCATTTTCTACGAATGATATGCGAAGTTATATTCTCTTGCTTTCCTGACAATATTCACTTACTAGGTTGCTTATCCATATGTCGCAAAACGTCTTCTGACAGACCCAAATCCTGCGCTACGTGAGCGCCTGATACAGGTACAATCAGGCATATTCCATTTAATAATCTTGCTGGGACACAAATTTTCACTTTCTTTGAAGTTGCAGTTCTGACGAAAAAATCTAATATCGGCATGCTTGTATTGTAGACCCTATGCACCCATTTCTGTGTCCTTTAGACATAAATCGCTTGGGCATCCCAACGTTTTTCAAACCCTTTATAACACTAAATGATCTAAGCTTTCAGCTCCAAGTAAGCACAGTTCCAAAGATGGGGCAATCTGTGTAACTTCATCTTCCCAACTCTCGTTGATAATATGTATGCATTTCTGCAGTTCTAAAAATAATAATGGATGTTCTCAAAATTAAATCAAAATGCAGAGAGATAAGCATCCATATGTGTAGAGTTGAATCTTTTTTCATCTGTAAAGGTTGTCTAACTATAGAACGTATTTTAGAACTGTCATGAGGTAAATATCAGTCAAAATCTCAAGGATCCGTTTCTGTAGCTTTTAAGAGGCATTGTTTATCAGTTGCTGTCTTATTGCTTCTTTACGTCAGTTCATAAAGAGTGCTATATTTGTTCAATTGGGAACAGATCGTGTGTGCACACTTGTCCTTTGCAAGGCAATTTATCAGGAAGCTATTTGACCTTGCTTCTCTCTGACGAGAAACTCTTGCAAATCTCCGCAGGAAAGCTAAAGCATGTTCCGTTAGTTTTTCCTTTCCTTCTTAACACTGTGCATCCAAATTGGCCAAGTTAAGCTCTTAAGAGAACTGTTTACTGATTCATGATGCGTAGCAGCACATGGGAAATGACTTGCAAACTGGAAAGTCACAACCGAGGGTGTAACTCATGGATGTTCTCATCTTATTACAGGTTTTATTTAAAGATGGCGTCTTCCAGTGGAAGCGGCTCGAAAACCTTATTGTTCTTGCCAAGGAAAACGTTGCTAAGATGAGCAGCAACCCTGCATTGCGGGGAAAGGACCTGTATGTGTGATGTTGCTGGCTAGATTTTTTCGCTTATATTGTAATCATCATACAAGCATGACTGGGGTGATCCTGTTTTTACAGACAAAGGTCAAGAGACTGGCAAGTTGAGAGGAAGCTCAACCTTAAAGATACCATCAAGGATGGAGCTCGCCTGTTCATCGTTGATGAAGGAATTCGAAGGCAGCTGCTCCTTGCTTTGACGGAAGACTCAAAGCTTCACATTCAGGAGGTATGTGTCTGAAGCTTTACATTCTCAACTCTACTTAATGTGATTCTGAGTTGTGGCACTTGATTTTGCAGCTCGTGGATGTTTACAGACTAGTTGAAGACCAAATAGATATACCCTCGATAGCTTTGGAAGTAGTGCAAGGTAAAATTCCAACCTTGTCCAAAGGATGATTAAGCACTACCGAACATGAAAACAAATTGATTTGCCCCAGCTCTACATCCTTCTTAGAATATGCGTGCTTTCACTGCGCAGACTTACCAACAGTTGCCCGGGATCTTATGCTTTCATGGAGTGAATCCGTCCTGTCTGAAAGATGATGAAGAACAGTTAGGAGCTCCCAGAAGAGAGGTCAATTTGAGGGAAACAAAAGCACTGTTGAGTTGCTGCTTTACTGATTTGAAGCTCTTCCAACATAGATAAACCACAGTATTTGTTTTGGTTCCAATTGCCAAAGAGATGTATATAATTTGTCTAAGTTTGAATTATAGTGAGTATTTGGATTTACTGTATAGGTCCTTTGACGCCTTGACTGCGACACGAGATTATTGAATGAATCCAGAGGTGTATCTGCTCTTCTTCAAATGGTTCTCTCTAATTGGATCGTCTTGTTTGACCGTAGGTTTTGCATATGGTTGTATCGTTTTCTATGACTCGAGTTTACGTATTCGTCAGTAGTGCAGAGAGCTTAAGCGAAGGGACCAATCTTACGTCGTTGAGAAGTGGAAGGTTTAGGAAAGTAGGGAGATTGAAGAATCATTTGGCAATTCATTCTTCAATACTATGCGGAGGTGCGCCCCACCTGCACAAGGATTGCCATTACAACGCCTCGTCGTAGTGGAGATGAACAGCTCAGCCAAGATGACCAAACTGGATTACCTGAAAAGGCCAGTGGTAATCCTTCTAAAAGTGTTGAAAAATAGAGCATTCCGTAGTAAAATTGAGACGATCATGGACCTGACCAATGACCACGTTTAAAAATCAAGCGAGGGAAATTATGGTTATTTGACAAATTATGGGACTTAATTGCCTCAATTTACACCAAAGGAATCCACAGTCCATATATATTTGTACCATCTACATATTACCAAATCCCTTTTCTTTACTGAACCAGCTCATTTGTTTCACGAAAATTAAATATCATACTGGTACAGATGTCCGATTAATCATAAACAAATTTAATAAAGTAGTGGTAAGTAGAGCACCATTATATATAAATAGGCAATGCCCTAGGCCTACCGATGCCCAGGCGGCATTCACTTCAAATAGCGGAGTAGTAGGTCATGGCTAGAGCCCCACATCATAATAATCTCATCAAATAACCATATCCATGGTCAAAATGTGGATATGCAGCCAACATTGATTGATACACAAATATGATAAAAGTAGAATAATTCAACAAAATTCCATCATCTGTATCTCATTCCTAATGTGTTTGATCATGCATATGGAAAGTCCACATAACCCAACCCCCCTCGCTCACTTGAGTAAATTGGTAGATTAATCTCCTCTAATCAAAGTCACAACTTAAACGAACGAAAGTTATTTCAGCAACCTGGCCATTTATAACACGAGTTCGAGCATCGAGATGGCCACATAATCTTTTAATGAGAGAAAACTACGAGAGATATATAAGCTTTCGGCTGAAAAAATTAAAGCACATGGTCGAAAATGGGCACACTCTAAAAGTGCCTAGCGATGTACACGAGGTTCAGCTCGTGAATCGAACTTTTTCTAACAATTGATTTTATCTTTTTAATTAGATCTAATGGTCATTAATTTCCTGAATAAAATCAATAAAACTAAGAGTCCTCACAAATTGCCGGATCAATTTTGTTAATCCAACAACCGAACACATTGAGTTTTCCTCTTCAAACTATTGATAAGTAGAAAAGTGAATAAATCAGCATTTTTCACAAGTAAATTCTTTCAATTTTATATCAAATAAATACAAGGGGATGCTTTGACAAACAAAGAAAATAAGAAGAAGAAGAAGAAGAAGAAGAAGAACTGTATTAACGCTAGGTAAATCTAGGAAGGAGATCTTCCAAAATCCTTCTCCATAAGCAATTAGCTTCTAGAGAGAGAGAAGGAGAACAAGGAGGAGGAGGAGGAGAAGAGGTTCTACAGTGTCGTAGTTGTAGAGACGCCGTCGGTCTACATTCGCCTCCGTAGAGAGGTGGGCATCCTCAGCTCATTGCGTCTGTCTTCTGTTTCAATTATAGTTCGCGAGGTCAGTGATTTCTTGTATTCTCTTTACAAGTTCCTTTCGTGTTGAACCGAAGCATCAGAGTCGCAGAATCTTCTTTGCTGCTCTTCTCCAACTCCAAACACGATGGATAAATAGTTAATCAACTGAAAATTTTCTTTGTTTTGCCCCTTTTGGCGTTTGGCAGCACGACTTCATGTGTGAGGGGGCTGAGTAGATGTGGGAGCACGGGTATCGACTTCCAATGGGATCGTGATCGTGTTCTGCGAGAAACTCTTAAAACGAACTTCCTGGGTAATTTTGCTGTCTGCCCTTGTTTTGAGGTCTGGACTTTGTTTCTTTATGGCTCGACGCAGTTTTTGTTCCTTTTCGGCAGGAAGATGCCGCGCAAAGTTAATTATGGCCTCGATTACGATGACAACTACGACGACTACGACGACTACGATTTTGATTATGATGCAGAGGATAATGGTGGGCATTTTCTCTTCATTTCAGAGTCCCCTTCCTTGGATAAATCTGCCGAGAATTTCCTTGTCTCTATTCTTTCTTGAAAAGAAGATGGCAAGCTTTCTGGTTATGGTTCTTGATTAGGCCTATGCTGGAACTGTCTAAAACGCTAGGGATATAAGTTATAACCACATGAATTGGCAACTTTAGGCTCGTTTTCTTTCCTTCCATAATCCTATTGTCATTGTGCGCCACTCTTCCATTACCTTAATGAGAGATACAGGTTGTAGAAATAGTGAGACTGCTGCCATCTTATCTGAGAGCTTAAATTGTGAGACAAACCTTTCACAAATGTGAAATTAAGCAACATGGTTTGTAGTTATGTATTACATACTTTATCGTATTTATGGAGGTCCGACTCACATGGTTGTGGTGGTGAAATTCTTTCTGGTGTGGCTTCTTGAAGCTTTTTCTGTTGTAACAGGCAACTTATCTAAGCGAAATCAAGAGACTACCAGTTCTGGCATTTGGCGTTGCTCCATTTGTACCTACGATAATGACCAGAACATGACCATGTGTGATATTTGTGGGGTTCTTCGAAATCCTTTGCCTTCGAGTGGCATCAGCAATGGCAATGACCTGAAAACAGGTTTGTAATCTTATTGGAGCGGCATGGCATTCTGAGAAGTCAGCTATTGTATGGATTGACCTTCGGCCTTTTAATCCTTTCTTGGGAATGGTGTACCTTCTCTTATCCCCTTTGACTCTTTTCGTGTGTCCTTTGATACATTGCATGTTGTGTACTTCGGGCATTAAAACCATGTTGTCAGTGACTTGGAATATGTGGTGCCAATTCAGAGGGCTTTTTTAGATTTGCACCAACTGCTATTTCTTGTGGTGTTTTGTTTCCAGTTTAATTGTTCCTTTATAGCATAGATCTCTTTCATGCAGTGCATAAAGATTCTGGAGCATCCAAAATGGCCAGGTCTCTTTTTGAATCATTGCCCCATCAGACACCTAAAAGGGCTGCATTAATTCACCAGCAAAATGATGATCCCTTGACAGGACAGCACACCATCTCACATGAGTTTGCTGATGTGCATGGGAACTTCGATAAGCTACATGAGGCATTTAACACTCATGCTCATAAAACTGTCAATATAGGTCTGCATGTGTTTTTCTTTATAGACTTAGCAGCTTTTCTTGTTTTTGGATTGTATTGTAAAGTTGCTGAAAGTTTAGAACTGAAACCTCTATTTATGTGTATCGATTCTTTTTCTGGGGTCTTTTCTAGTTTTCTCTTATAGGAACATTGGGATGGTAGAGCACCACACTATATACTCTGATCTTTCTCTTATATGTTTTCAGTGCCTTTTAAATTTGATGTCCCATCCCCAGACGATATCGTCACTAATGGATTGCGTTCCTCCAAAATGGGTCCAAAAGGTATATATAAATTGCAGGCCTACATAGTTTTTTCCTCCTGCTAGCAAAAGATCATTGTCAATCTTTTTTTTTTTTGAGGGGGGAAAGAACTGAAGTTGCTCCACAACATTAGCATCTGTATTTTTAAGAGAATGATTTTTGGCCTAGAAAGGATGCCTTTTCTTTGTTCAATGAATGTGCTCTCTGAACTTTTTATATTTGCGTTGTTCCTACTTTAGAGCTTTTACTTTCCTGCATTTATAGAGAAAATTGAATTGTATAATGATTGTTATAGTAATTTTTACTTTATTTTTTACCAATTTGAGGGTCTTCTAGGACATTGCTGTACCAAATGCAATGTAAACCCAATTTGATGATTTTCTAGAACATTGCTCTACCTAGCGCAATGAGTTGATTAGATTGTTTGTCTCTATCATACTGAAATTCTTCCTATTGGCTAGAGAAAGATAAATGGCAATTTGTTATTGCCTAAGTTGACCCAATTTGATGGTCTTCTAGAACATTACTATAGCAAGTGCAGTGATGGTGACTCGGTAATTCAGTGTCTAATGGGTAGACCTGTTGAAAAGAAATCTGTAATGATGTTATAAACAAATTTCAGTCAGCGGAATCATATTTGCACCTCATTATTGTATATTTAATTGCCTGACGGAATGGAATGAATCATTTCAGACAGGGACTCTGTGAAGTTTCTGCTGTTATGCGACACACCATTATGAAGTGAATGAGTGGGCGTAATCTCCATTTATGTGCTTATTTTGTTACAGTTTGTTTGTTGTATGTTTGATAAAATTCTTGGAAACTCCTGATTTGGTTTCAGCAAGTGCAACTGTGAGGAAGGATAATACGTCTGCTCCAATGAGCACAAGATCATCTAATAGCTCGTCGCTTATGATGTCAAAGGGTAGAAATGTCACTGGTAATGAGAACAGTCAATTAAAAGATGAAGAGCATGATCCTAGATCAAGTGCGAAAAGTCCAGGTAGTTGTCCATATCAATGCAACATGTTCTTGGTTTTTTGGACATTTGCAACTCATCTGCCCATGTAAACCACAATCTAAAGATGAAATTGCAGGCACCTCTTCAAGCTATCGAGAGGGTGGAATTGAGTCAACTTTATCATTGGATGAGATCAAGCCACAGAGTCTTGCGCGTAGTTTAGACAGTGCCTCTGTTAATGATAGAGGTGGGTATTCCAATAGTTATGGCACTGGAAAAGCTACTTCTTTGAGGCAGTATAAACCTGAAAATTGGATGCTTCCTGAAGCAGAAGATGGTTTATTGAGTCAACTGAATCTCGCCATTGTGAGTCAGCACTCTTATTCAATTCTGATGATACAGATTCCAATAAGCTCATCCTAAGTTTATAAAATCTTCAATGCCATCATTTTATTATAATCCCTCTGTAGGTGGGGCATGTGGATTCTGGAAAATCAACACTTTCAGGTAGACTTCTACATCTGTTGGGACGAATATCTCAAAGGGAGATGCACAAGCATGAAAAAGAGGCCAAACTACAGGTAAAGATACTTCTGTAAATTTAGGATGCTTCCATTTACATGTGTGTGATCACTGGTCAGTCTCAAATCTGGTGTCTTTTGCTTCTGTTAGATTAATAATCCACGCCTTCATCTAACAACTTAAGCTTTTAGAACAGTTGACAGTGGTCCTAGAGCAAGAGGTCCTGAGCTCGAATTTTTTTAGGCCCCGATTACCTCCTCAAATATATATTTCAACGCTTAGTACTATGTGACCCCCCCCCCCCCCCAAAAAAAAAAAAGAATAGACTAAGCATAAGGGGGAGTGTTAGAGTAATTAAATATTAATCCACGCTTTCATCTAACAGCTTAAGTTTTTAGAACAGTTAGCAATAGTTTCACACAATCTCACAGCTTCTTTTCCCTTGTTAGGGCAAGGGGTCCTTTGCTTATGCTTGGGCATTGGATGAGAGCCCGGAGGAAAGGGAAAGAGGAATAACCATGACAGTTGCTGTTGCTTATTTCGAGACCAAAAGATATCGTGTTGTTGTGCTGGACTCCCCAGGGCACAAGGATTTTGTTCCAAATATGATATCAGGAGCCACACAAGCTGATGCTGCATTGCTTGTTATTGATGCGTCCATTGGTTCTTTTGAAGCTGGCATTGATGGTAGTAAGGGCCAAACTAGAGAGCATGCACAGCTTATTAGAAGCTTTGGAGTAGATCAACTTATTGTTGCAGTCAATAAAATGGATGTCGTGGAGTACTCAGAGGATAGATTCAATTTGATCAAAAGGCAACTCGGGACATTTCTTAGGTCAAGTGGTTATAGGGACTCATCAGTCTTATGGATTCCTCTGAGTGCCATGGAAAATCAAAATCTGGTCACAGCTCCTTCAGACATTCGTTTATCATCCTGGTTAGTATCGTTTCTCTGGTTCTTGACATCTCGCAGTTGTAGCATGGGTTGGGAAGGCAATTAGTATTAGTGACTCTGACTCAGAAAAAAAACAAATTTGGTTCAGAGAGTTAATTTGGGGTGAATGAGGGTCCATATGCCAAAATTGGTCCTGTTCAACCATGAACAAATCTTGGTCCAGTCCTGTTTTGCTGTATGGTTTGACCCAGTCCAGTTGATAATCTCCATTGACCTTGGATTGGCTATTTAGACGCCACTTCTCCCAGCAAGTTTTTCCTTTTCTCTGAGCTTGAACCAGACGATTCAGGCTGACTTTTCTTTTTCTCCTTTTTTGCTGCTTTTCAAATATGTTGGGGAAATTTTCCCACCATCGCTTCAGCAATAAGCATTACACAATCCTTGACTGCAAGTTTCCTATGCGGTGTTTGCTGCCCTTGCCCCTTCTGTGTATCTTATGACATTGGTTCACCCAAAGCCTCAGAGAACCCAGCATCGCAGGGCATGTTCACTGGTGCTGTCCTATTTGAAGTCATATCATACCCGAGATACTAACAGTGAAATTTCTGGTATGGTGTTATGCAGGTACAAGGGACCATTCTTGATGGATGCTATTGACTCCTTACAACCTCCAACCAGGGATGTTTCAAAACCTCTGGTCATGCCCGTATGTGATGTTATTAAATCACCTTCAATGGGGCAGGTCTCTGCTTGTGGTAAATTGGAAGCTGGAGCTCTTCGAAGTGGAGTGAAGGTAAACAGCAGGATTCAAACAAATTAAGCTGAAAGTAAAGTTGAAGCTTTAAAGCATCTTTTTTTTTTTTTTTTGGTAAAGAAAGCTTTAAAGCATCTTCGTACGGGTTAAAACCTTAAAATCAGCTTGAGGTTTAGATCTGAATTACTAAATGCAGAAGTTTTTGATATGGGTCCTGACTACCAGCATAATTTTACTGCTCCATCTGAATATTGTTGAAGGTTGTCATCAAGTTGGATTATAGATTTCTAGATGTAATGGACTAGGTGGAGTAGTTTTACATCCCTGGAATTGCAATCCCTAACCTAACTTAGTGTTGAATACCAGGTTCTTGTGATGCCATCAGGGGATGTGGGGACAGTCAGGTCTTTGGAACGTGACTCTCGGCCATGTGCAATCGCAAGAGCTGGGGACAATGTTGCTCTGGTTCTTCAGGGAATTGATACGAGCCAAGTGATATCAGGCGGGGTCCTTTGTCACCCTGATTACCCAATTTCGATTGCCAAGTGTCTGGAGCTGAAAGTGCTCGTCTTGGATGGTGCTTCCCCTATTCTAATTGGTTCTCAGGTAACTTTATGGTAGTTGCAAGTTTTGGCTTTGATCTTTCGGCAAATCATGGTGCTGAAACTTGTCATATTCTTTTTCGGCATGGGAAGTTGGAATTTCATATTCACCATGCAAAGGAAGCTGCCAGAGTTGAAAAATTGGTGTCATTGCTCGATCCTAAGACTGGCAAGGTGATGAAGAAAGCACCACGGTGTCTTCTTGCAAAGCAGAGTGCAGTTATTGAGGTGAAATTGGACTACTACAGTTCCCATTTGTACTTGACAAATTTTACCCAATGGAAGCTGAACAATATGCTTTGAGGTCTTATCAATATATCTTTCTTTTAATTATCTTTTCATTCAGGTGGTTTTGCAAGGACCAGTTTGTGCAGAAGAGTTTTCAAGCTGTAAAGCTCTTGGAAGGGTCTCCTTAAGAGCATTGGGGAAAACTATAGCTGTAGGAATTGTTACTCGGGTAATTGAGAAAGAGCCATAGCATTTTCAGAAGTAAGTATTTTGAATTCTTCAGCATATGACCATGTAATGACATGGCACCTATACTATTGAATACGGGCAACGGTGTTGAGTAACACATCAGTTTTAATGGATGATTGTGGGGCAAGTTGCAAGACGTAGATTGTGTGACATGATAGCGACGCTCACAGTAGCTAAAAGAGGAGTGGCCATTGTGTGCGGAGGCAAAAGAGGAGCTGAATTGTGTTGTAGAGCCTAATCCTATTGTAAACTGTATTTATTCATTCTTTAACAATGTTATGGAGGGAAGAAATCTATTTCAAGTTGTCATGCCAGCAGTTTTCAATTCTTCGTCAAGGTAAAACATGTGGGCAAACTTTCATGGAGGCGTGTTGAAATTAGGGGTAATGAGAAGTCGGAACTGATATTTTGCATTAGAAATGACTGTTAGTCTGTGAAAAGAAGGGATAAATTGTGGAAGAACTGGACACAATTCTTGAAATGTTCTCTATCTCAGTCGTGGTACACGTAATTCATTCAAATTTTGGTTGTCTATTATTTAATGATTTCCACATGCAAAGACTTGTCGTACTTTTAGTTGCAGTTTGATGATTTCTTTTGGTCTTCATATCATGTGGACTGTATAGAAACGCAGTGCAGTGCAATCGTCTTAGTTTGTTGTCAAGATCTATAGTATACAACGAGGCGTTAAACCAATTCGAACCAAGGAGGACAGGACACGGACCCAGTCCCAAGAATCCAACCCGTTTGGCAGTACATGCAATTTGGCCGGACTTTTGCCCTTGCATCAGCCGTTCGTCGTTGCATCCCTTTTTGGTTGCTTTAGGCAGCAAGTGGAATACTTCATAATGTATATCCAGTTAATCTCCTATTACCATCGGATGTGATGTCCAGTTGTATGAAGCCTGTTTTAACTAGTCAGACAAGAAATTCAAAGCTAGCCGATCATACTGCCAAATATCATTTCCATTCTCATGCAACACAATTGATCAGGACATATATTGCTCTTTGGCGACACGAGTAATATTAAAAGTCATAGCGATCGCAGCCTTATATTCATCCGATTGCCCTTGCTCATCCTCGTATGAGAAGCTCTATAAGAGCAACAGATTTGAGACAGACCTGAAAATTGGATACTGCTCAATGTCGTTCTTAAGAAATAAAGATCCTTTAGCACCAATGTCAGAAAGCCTGATTGCCCAAGGGTCATTTAAATACTCACATATACTAGGCCATGAAAACATGACATAAAATACAAAATCCATTCGTCTAATATGTAACATTTTTTGGCAGATTTCTGATGACATTACTCTTCATCCCAATTTTGGAGCGCATCGCCTCCAATCCTGATCGATTCATCTCTCTCATCACCTTAAGCCTGACCATTTGTTCTCTTGACTGTACTGTTGTAGTTAATCCCATACTCCTGTACCTAAACATCAGAAATAGCACAGCATCATGAGTCTATTTTTAAAAATATTTCTTGCTTCTCTGCCAACTACCAAGAACTTAAAAGGCAAGTATGGAGAGTGTGCGTGTGGTAGAGACAGATTGGAAGATGAGTTGAGATAAACCTCGAGGCCAGTGCAGCAGTGATTGCCGCATTATTCCCAGTCGATGGACGGGGTTTCTGGTGGTAGTAGCGCAAATATTCCCGTGAGCCAAGTGTTCTGGTTGAAACTCCACCATTTGATCTTCTGGTAATGACAAGTTCAGATCCACCACTTCCAAGTTCTACAGAATTTCCCATATCGCCTGAGGCAACCAGTTGTTTCCCATCCTCATCGACATAGCTGTAGATAGAGAGGAAATAGAACAGAAATAGACAGATTAATGATGAGATATGAGAGCTATCATAATATAATCATTTACAGACTGCCCTTCCTTTCACTGCAAAAACTCAAGGCACCTCTCCAAAAGGGTAATTAACTGTCAACATATGACATTGAAGTAAAGATCAATGGAGGAAATACAACCTGCTGCTATAATCGTAAAACTCTTCTAACTCTGCTTCTTCATCATCATCGCCATCTCCATAGTGAACTTTGCAATGACTTTTTGCTATCATGTGTTTCCTAACTGCCTCTAAGCTGCTGAAGGGATGACGCCTCTCATCACAATACAAACACATCAAATCCCTTTTCACCTGTAGAAGGACCAAGTACAACGGAAGATAAAAAATGAGCCAAAAATTTTGAAAAAAAAAAACACTCAAGAAACAGAACTACTCGAAGCAGCACGCTTTTTCACAGATATACCTTAAGGCCGAGGTATGTGAGAAGTCCTTCTGGATCCTTCAAATACTCAACATCAGGGATGAAGAATCCATGTTGCTTGTGCATGTGAACCATACACAATTCTATACTATCATGCTCAAGATCACACATGAAGCAGCATGATGGATCCACTTCACAGAAATCATCGCCATCGGCACCTTCTTCCATACCATGGTCAGTGGACAGCTCATTTACAGTCAGTTCACTCAAAGAGTTTGCAGCTTCCCCAACCAAGTCATCCTCTGAATCCACTTCTTCCCACTCATCTTCACTATCTTCGCTTCCTGCGATACCTGAGTCCTTTTGTGGAGTAGGCCTGTTCTGAACACGAGGCGGTAACGGTCTAATAATTGTCCTTTCCCCATCTTCAAGGTTCACCCCTTGCGAAGCCCTCAGGATATGGCTTCGTGACTGGAGATGTTGAGCATGTGCTTTATCACTTCTATATCCTTTGCCACAAATGCCACAACTATAGAGCATTGGAGTCTGACTGGACTTATTGTTTTCTTGTGCCAGCGCAGCTTGTCTAGCCAAAAATAAAGCCTCTGTCACTCCCGGAACCCCAGCAACCTGACAAATTCAAGACACCAGGTTGTGGTTAGTTTGAAGCTATTCATGCTGGTAGGAATAGTATGTCGCGAATTTCAACCTGCTCTTATAAGGATTTTCAATCTGACTGTTAATAGCAAGAACTTGCAAGATGATATAGAATCACAAGTATCAAGAGATCTGTGATAAGTCAGACATCACATACACTAAGGAAGCACCAGTTCAAAGCTTTCAAGGAAATTTCCTTTACTTTATTTGCAACAGTATGCTAATCCTCTATAAAGATCAGTGAACTAAAACTTTGGTAAAGATAAGTTAAGAAATTCCGCCAACACATTATTGGACACAAAGCAAAGTACAGTCCAGCAGGAAATGGCAATGCAGAAGCCTCTGATAGCATTTCAAATAGGTCACGGCTATCAAGTGAAGATCATCCGCATGTCCCTGTGTCCTCACACTGAAGCTGCTGAGGTAGGTAGTTAGAAGAAAGAGATGCTTGAAGGAACTCCACTCTCTCCCAGACAAATGGTAATGCAAAAAATTGGGAAACGTAAATAGTTTATACAGCATACTCCTTAAGCCTAGAGTAGAAAATGTCAGGCTATCTTCACACAAAGAAACAGTATTAGAGCCAAAGAACACGGTATCAGTGATCCAATTTCCCTTGAGGCCATCCACATCAAAAGTAGATAAAGGATACTGCTTATGCATGAATTTTCGATCATATAAACTCCCCCACGAGAAACACATTTCCCCGTCATCTGCTCCAAACAATTTTTAATAACACGGGTTGAGAAAGAACTCGAGCCCGAAGGCACCAAATAGGCATCAGGAACAACGAGTCAATTCTTTCGAACAAAATGTCGTCAAGACAGATGATCGGAAATACGAGCTAAAGCACGCTGCTTTAGATGAAATCAAGTAGACATCGCCATTCTCAATAACAACATGAAGATGGCAGGATCGAAAATGTAGAGAGAGAGAGAGAGAGAGAGAGAGAGAGACCTTGCGTTTGAGATTGTAGCGATGCCACTCGGACTTGTAATGGAGCTTTTGCTCGGCATCGTCTTGGAATTCCTTGTTACAGGCGTTGCAGGTCAGGCCCGGCATTTTTTCCTCTGCGAAGGTCGGCTCGTCTAGCCGAAGAAACAGATACTTGAACCCTAGAGACGACGGCTGATGGTAGTCGGTGACCGCGGTGATGACTGACTGGCTGGCGCAACGACGCACCGCATGACGTGCTCCGGCCCATTTCTCATCTTCCTTCCTGGGCCGCCGCCCAGCCCGTTTCCAGTTCTCCTACAGATTGATAGATCCATGGCCCAACACCTACGAACAATCCATCCTACTCGTTTACTTTAAATAAACTAAATTTGTACAACCAATCTAGTATCAACCGCGCTATTAATACACGTTAAACCCGTCAAACGAGCTCATGACAATTGACCTAATTTAATTGACTCATTTAAGCTATTTATATCCTCATTCTCATGCAATATAAATCCAATGACTTGTAGTCCAATAACAAACATAACCTAACTAACATTGCTAAAGTAATTACATATTTAACACAATATTGGAAAAATTGTACACAAATTGAGGTGAGAGTTCGGAGAGAACGAGCGCAAGATTGAACTTGAATGAAAGAGGGCCATAGAAATGCAGTTTTGTCTAAATAAGTAGTAAACTCGTTTAGTTCCTTTTTATTTTTTGGCTATGATATTGTAAATTGATGTTAATAGGCCTAGTATGCATACACATGCGTCGGCATCCAGTATGCATAAAAAGAGAGGAGAGAATAGGTCTAGTATGGATTCGATATACACGACAAGGCATCGAAGTTGAGGATCGTGTGCAAAACAGTTTACTAAGCGAATTTGAAATCGGGGAGCGTCAAATTCGAGACATGCTATGACATCGGGGGCGGTTGTTTTATTGATATTTTTCAGATGGACACATGTCGTCGTCGGCGGGTCATTGAACGAGGAACCCGAGTTTGGTTTTGGGCATTGAATTCAGAATCGAATTTCAGTTAAACCGCTACAAAATCGTGAACGTGGCGGCACCGCGAGAGCCGTACCACACCATTTCCCCTGTTTCCCTCTCTCCCACACAAAACTCCCGACGAGAAAGAGAGGAGAGGAGAGGAGAGGGAGACAGCTCTGAGACGTTCTCTTCTCTCGGACATGGCCTCCATCTCCAGATCTCTCGGCGGATCCGGCGGCAAGATGCTCCGCCCGAGGAGGTCCCGTGGCCCCGCCACCCCCTACGACCGCCCCGCCCCCGTTCCCGACCCCGACTCGCCCTCTCCAAACCCTAATTGGCTCTCCAAGCTCCTCTCCCCCACTCGCTTCATTGCCTCCGGCGCCGGCAAAGTCCTCTCCTCCGTCTTCGGCCCCGAGGCCTCCTCTTCCTCCTCCTCCTCTTCCTCCGGGGATGCCTCCGCTTCTGGTATGCCTCTTTTCTGCAAATGGGGGCCGCCTTATCTTTGTGACAGCTTTCGGGAAGGGATTATTGCATTTCTTCCTTTGCGATTTATGAATTCTTTGCAAAAGATGGGAACATTAGGGAAGGCCTCTTTGTCCGTGGAAATGTTCGTGCTAGTCCAAATCTTAAGCGTGTGTATTAATTAGTTGAACATCCAAGTAATATGATGAATGTGTTGGATATTTATCTTCTACATAGTACATATTTTTTTCTTAAGGGGGACGCGCTGCTTGTATGTCTGGTTCTTTGATAGCTTGCTACTGTACCACTTCCTCTAAGTTCGATTAAGCGGCTCATTTATTTTTTGGTGCAGATGATGATATTGATTCTAACGACAATGACCTTGGCGCCTCTTCACTTGGGGTAGTTGAATTGCATAAGGTCACTGCAATCTCTTTTCTTCACCCCACCATGTTCGACAGTTTGGAAACTTAAGTTGAAAAAGATCTTATTAGAAATAATTATTGGATCTTTGCACAAATATATGTTTTGCTGCTGCATATATACTTGCTTTCCCTGTCAATGACTAAGCTTGCTTTCTAAACTTGCGAACATCTGGACCTTGGTTTAGGTTGATGCTGCATATTTTTTATTTGCCTATCTCGTCAAAAGTAAATGAAGCATAGGGTAAAGCATGTACCTTAACCATATTAACAATATGTCATCTTGTGGTTTATGATGGAAACTCGATGGCAGATTCTTTGTGGTTCTAAGAGAAGGGTAATTATAGCTTTATTTGATGTAACATTTCAAGGCATAAGAAAGTTATTTCGAACATGCTGAGTTGTGTTGTACTTTCGCCAACTGTCCTGGTCTTGGTTTGCTGAATGGAGATCAATAGTTTGAGGGGGTCAACACGGTAAAATCTTCTTGTTGCAGCTTGATGCAACAAATTAATCTTTTTTTTCCATCAAGAGAGTGTTTGCAAGCATGCTTTTATTGGTCCTATACCATTTCTTTCGCAACTTCAAGCTCAACTCAGCTAAGCTTATCGACATTAGGTTTACCTGGTTCAACCGATCAACCCAATTCAATGAAATCTGGACCATTTTGAAATTAAAATCTAAATTGAAAGGGTGGGCACGGGACTTGGTATGGCAAGGGAAGCATTTCACAACACTCCCTGATACTGTTATTCTATAGTTTTCCTAATATCATGTTACAGTGTTGTTATTTCATGGATATGGTGCTGTCCTTATCCTATCTTTCATTTGTAAGTTCTAGTTTTCATGCAAGGATTGTTAAGTTATATGCTCAATAGGTGTCATGGGCTCATGTCCTAACATTACAATCAACACAAGCATCTGCATTTGCATGTTGAACAATTTGTTTATAACTTGTGTTTGAGCTTTATTTCTATAGGAATGCACTAGTTGGTGGCAAGGGAGACACGTTTATGCAACCTTATGAAATTTAAGAGTGCTTTGTTGCCATTTTACCTTGGCAGGGTTGGTATCACTGGTTAGAGTGCATATATCTTTTACATTGTCCGATTTTTTTTTAAATAAGTTGGCATGTTTAAATGTTAAAACAGCACCCTGGAAACATTTCTGGTTCTTACGCTGGTATGATTCTTAAACATTGTTCAGGGTTTGCTGTTCTTTAGCGTAAGGTCCATTTCCAAGTTACAGTGCACAATGCTGATCGCATGACTTGTCCTTTAACATTATAGGTTCAATAATTCTTCTGATAGCATATGTCGTCTTTCTATTTATCTGTTTTATTATTAAGGTTGAGTCATAATGGGATCAATACTGATTGTTGCTTTCTTTAGGAGAATTTGTCATCAGAAATGATAAATCCAAGGACGGAGGCCCCAATAAATGTGGGAAAGGTTGGAGTAAAGTACTTAATTGAGAAGTTGATTTTACAGGAGACTTTCTCTCGGTAATTGAAGGATCTGTTTTTTATCCATTTAAGTTTTAGTGTTTAGTGTGTTGCATCCGCCTCACAGAGGTTTTGCTCTTCTCTCCATGTTTCTTCATGAGCAGTCCTTTCAGAAATTATAGCTTTTTCAGTTAAATTGATGTTTACTCAGCACCAAATGCTAGGACTAAGAAGGAAGCAATACCATTATGGATGTGAATTTCATTAAGTTCATATTTCTCTTGGAGCACTTTTTTAATTAGCTCACTAAATGAAAAGTTGTTTTTTTTAACGATATTTGTGTACAATACAGAGGTTTTGCTCTTCTCTCCATGTTTCTCCATGAGCAGTCCTTTCAGAAACTATTGCCTTTTCAGTTACATTGATGTTTCTCTGCACCAAATGCTAGAACTAATAAGAAAGCAATACCAATGCATGTGAATTCCATTAAGTTCATGTTTCTCTTGTAGCACTATTTTAATTAGCTCACTAAATGAATATTTTTTTTAACGATATTTGTGTACAATTAAATGATACAATACTAATGAGAGAGAGAGAGAGAGAGAGAGAGAGAGAGAGAGAGATTTTTTTTTTTTTTTTTTTGGGGTGGGTGGGTTGGAATCGAGCCAGAATAACACAGGACATGTTGAGGAAAGAACTCAGTCAATTCTTTTCAGGCCACATACAAAGGGTGGTGCCATCTTGCTACCGTCTTTAATGAAATCTCTTCATTTTTCAAATAAAAATAAGAAATTTGATTTTCTTAATGAGAAAGTATAAACACATTTGCTATTCACCCCATATTTCTGGGGCTGACTAATGATGAGATCTATTAGATGTTCCTAGAATTTTAGTTTTTAACCACTTTTGGACTTTCCAGTATTATTTATTTATTAATTTTGAAAATGAATTGTTCTTCATGCTATGTAGGGTTTGTCCTTAATACTGAGATTGATGATTCTTACAGGGAAGAATATGAAAGATTAACTGGCATCATCAAATCTAGAGTAGTGGAAGCTCCCATCAGCTTAGACGGAGAGGCTGGGCGTATGAGTGAAGTTCATGACATAGCAAACTGTGAAGGTACTGCACGGCTAGGATGTTTGGAGACCCAACGGGAGGATTATTGATAACCTGGTGAACACATGCAGTTTGATTTTTATTGTTTGTTTTTTGGTTTCCAGATGTAGACATGCCTCATCTATGCAGTACAGCTGTTGTGGAAGCAAAGAAATGGTTGCAGGAGAGGAAATTGGGATCAAGTTCAGAGTTGGATCTGGATAATGCAACCCCCAGTGTAAACCCTAGTTGGTCAGCACATGTTAGTGATCCTTTCACACAATTCCTTTTCGTTCAGATGTAATATCTTTGTGTACTGAGGTTTTCTGTTTGAAACATCCTGTAGCCATCATATGATGTTTGTGGTTTTGTGCAGCAAGATATAATCTCGTGGTTATTTGTGTCTCAAAATGTGTTGATGTGCTTGAACCATATGATTGCGCTTTTGGTCAAAGCTTTTTCTTCTCTTTTTTCTCTTTCTTATGAATGAGTTTGTTTTTTTTTTTGCCATTAATATTACAGGAGTTCACATGTTCGCTAGATGATTTTACCTCTCTAACTATGTCTTTTCCCCTAAGCCTAGTGAAGTGCCAATGCCCATCATGCTGTGCCCTTGCATTTATGCCTCATAGAGTGAACTTCTTCCTTATTAGCACGCAGCATGGGAATATAAAGACTGAGCCTTACTAGAGTTTCATACAGATTGCCATTCAAGGGAGTAGAATTTACAATGTGATCTTCCCTATATCAGAAAAAAGAAATAAGCATATAAATGAGTTCACTTTGGAGTCCTTGAATCATGACATTCTTGTTTTTTACAATATTATTCTTTTGCGCCACTGTTTGTCAATGTTGTTATCAACTATATCATTCTATGTGCCAGTGTATGTAACTTGTTATTTACAATATCATTCTCATGCACCACTATATTCTTAACCGCCTTTTTAAGTTCTCAGCTGCTTGTCTTGTGACCTGAATGGGGTTTTGCATCTGAAATTTGTCTTTTGGTCCAGGTTATTGAAGGTGAAACTGGCTCCCCAGTAGATGTAGCCAAGTCATATATGAGTGCACGTCCTCCATGGGCCTCTCCAAGCTTTAATACTGCTGGGCAAAGATGTGCCTCGCCAGTAAGGATGCAGTTTTCCAAGGAAGACACGCCTTTTTCAATTGGTGGAAACTCCTTATCCCCATCAAAGCTTCAGGTTAGGGATCTGTGTCCTGAGGCAATAATTTCAGCTTGCTTTTTTTCTTTTTACAGAGGTTGGAAGGACACTGGTGTGTTCACTGTTGACCTTGTTAATTAGTGTGTTAGGCCTTATTATGAGGAATGTGTGTGAGAATTGTTTAATCAATGAACAGGTGAATGCTGGATGGCATTATACTGATAGAGCACTTTTGAACTGTTTAATCTTTTTAAACAGTGGATATAGGACTTGTCTAATGGTTTACTCTCTTTTGACTTTTTAAAATTGCATCAACTGATTGAATGACATAGTGGAAGAAGAAGCCCATATTATTAGTTCACTGGTGTAAATAACCGCCTCATCAAAGTTTCAGTTATTACAACAGTCATTATGCAGAAAAACATTGATAATTGAAATAAAGGAAAGATTTAACACTCCTTCACTTTTGTTATTTTATATTCGGTTTTCTGTTTCTTATAGCAGAGGCAACTTTATTTTAGTTTTTCATGTATAAGTATTAAAAGGACTTGTAAATATGTGAAAAGCCCTTGTTTTTCTTCTGTGCTGTGGTGTGATATGGTTATTCTTTTCATAACTACATCCTAATCACCAACTCGCTCTCACTTATTTTTTTTTCCAACTTAAATGCAGCTGAAAAGGGATTCACCTATCAGTGGATCATGGAACATTTCAGAGGAAATAAGGAAGGTCCGATCAAAGGCAACTGAAGAATTACTAAGGGCTTCATCTTCCAAAAGAGTTGATTCTTCTGGATCCACTCTGAGGGATTCATCCATAGCAAAAATCAATTGGTCTGGATCAGCCCTTGAAAGCAATTTTAGCTCAATTTTGGGCAGTAACCTAGCGGATGTCCAGTTAGAGAGAATGTCTGGTCCTGCATTATTGGTGGATCCGTCTTCGGACCTGCCTGACGCACAAGCTGCTTGTCAGCCATTAGGTATGAGGCTTGTGAACTTCAAGCATTTCAATTTTATTTTATCCAAACAGAGACCATTTTATACTATCAGTTTCTGCTTCAATGTCAGTAACAGCACAAGATGATCTGCAAGAGAGAGTTTCACCTTCTTCACCTGCTTTAATTTCTGAACAGATTAAGGTACTTTGTGGGTATTGTGTGAGGAATAAAGAGTTATCCTTTTTTCCTAATGTAACACAAGTTGTCTAATATATGGATCTTTACAATGGTGCAAAGTGACTTACTGCATGTTGGATGTTTTGCTTTTCTTGATGCTTTGAAGGATTTGGAAGGAGATCTGGTTGTGACTGAAGGAAAAGGAGGTTCTGTCTTCAATCTTATTTACCCTTTTTTTGTATCATTATGCTAGATTCATGCTATTGCAGTGTGCCTGATTGCATATATCTTTTCAACAATCTTTACGAGACTCTGGTTTTTTTTGCATAAGCAGCTATCATGTGGCCTTTTCTTTTCTGTACTTTTTTTCTGTACCCTTTAAAAATTTAGTAGTCATGTAAGTAAATGTGTTTAACCATCAATTGGTATTAACTGCAAAGAGTTTGTAATTTAGGTCTGCAGGATGGCTCAAGAGATACTGAGACTGTTCTACATAGGTAATCTCTTTTTGTTTGGTGGTAGTCTTGACATTTGACTTTTAGCCTCTCTATATAGTCCTTCTCTGATTGCCTCTTTTTACTTCAATTTTCAATAGTTTACTGTGTGTCAACCACTGTGTGGACAAATTTTTAAGCAGAAAAAACCTGAAAAAGTGCTGTTTATGTCTACTTTCTGTTTAATGAATAGTTATCACTCACTGAGCATTTTGTTAGGTGTTCAAACTTTATTTCATGAGAGCTTGAGGAAATTATGATTCTGTCATTCCTCTTGCTCATACAAGCTTCTATGTTAGATGCTTTCCGCATGATAGTCTTTTGTTCATGGGAAAATCTTCCAGTGGCTCATGCTTTCTATTACCTATATAATGTGACATATTGAGAAAGGGCCTTTTGAGAATTGTGGAATGACGTCTGGACTACCTCCTTATTACATTTTTCTGTGACAAAATGGAGTGAAAGGTAGATTGCTCCTGCTTTGGTCCAACAAGCTTCAGTATAAGCAGTCTTCATACATGTGTTGAGCTGTGGCGCGACTTGCAAGTATTTGTTGTATGTTTGTAGGCATGAAGTACATAGCTCCATGCTCACTGTGGTATAATTTTGTCAGGTATCTTTAACTGATAAGAGTTTGATTGTCATCACCTAGAGCTATATGTGTTTGAGGAGGATCTCATCTTCCAGTCAGCCCTCATTCATTTTCCTTTTTATTATTCTTATCTGCATGTTATTTTGTTCACAGTGGTGCTGGTTGTACTGGCGTTCATGATGGTCCAAAGGACATCAATGGATTTAGTCAGCAAGATGGTGTTTCAATGTGGACAAGTATACCTGGTAATTATCCATTCATGTGGTCTTCATATATTATCATGTGTAAGTTTGGTTAGGTGAGCTACCTAGTTCTTTGAATTTTTTGTTATTGTGCATGAGGAATTAGTGAAATGTTGAACTGAGGTTGTCTATGTGCAGCAGAATCAGTTCTGCATCTTTACAGGGATTATGTCAAGCATTTTACTTCGAATAAATTCATTGAAATTGTAACTATCATTCAGCGTGTTTGCACATTGTGAATACACTTCCTCTCATATCCTGCTGTTTTCATTAGAGAATAGTTGTAAAACTTGTACTCTAAAGATGCAAAATGACTTCTAATTTGGAGTTTTGGGGAATCAATGTTATGATACTGATTGCAAACATTTTCAAAGAACTTGATTAAGGGCATCCTTTGTTCAGAATTATTTTCATGCTCTTCTATTATGTAGGAATCGGAGTTCTAATCAACTGTCTAGTCTCTTTACTGCTCAGTTAGAAAGTAGAGGATTAATTAGAGTAAATGCCTGAGCTCTGTTCAAGATTTTTCACACTAGTTGTAGCTCGACTTTGATCTTCTTGCGTTAAAGATAGATGGCTTTTTAGCCCGATATGTGCAAATCATTAAGTTGCATCTGTTTCAGGATGTTCCATTGTCATTTTGGGAATTTCAGGTGGTTTATTTTGAGTGTTGCCTCCTCTTCCGTTCTCTGGTTGTTGGTTCAGTGTAGATCTGTTTAGTTTATTTGAATATTATCCCTGTTTGTGAAGTCTGTGCTTATGAAGAACAAAAACAGTCAGTGAAATTTTTAGCTCCTCCCACATGAATATTGATGAAAATGATGACCTGCTAATGTCTCTTAAATGTTTACAGAAGGGGCTCGAACTGGAGGTTCAGTTGATGCTAATGGTTTCCCTGCTTCTGGAGTGAGGTGAGCCCCTCTCTGACCTTTCTTTTGAGTGATGCATATACCAGGTCAGTATGACTGAAACTTTATGCCTCCCTTTTATAGTTTTTCAGCTGGCTTGGAACCAGAACATGAAAATAATAGGTCGTATGATGAGGAGATTAAGCCTGTTGGACCAAGCATTCCCACCTCTCCCCATGTGGAGGAGACGTGTGAGCTCCTCAGCGAAACTTCTATTGAGGTTCCAAATGTAAACGAGAGTTGCGAGATTGATGGTGTTGCCACTGGCTTCCAAAACAATGCTAACGTGCAGAGTGAAGAATTCTCTCAGGACCTTAATCAACCGCATGAAAAGTACAGTGGCACAGGTAAGAGACGCATTGTGAGTGAGAAACAAGAAGGAAGAAAGCAACCCAGATACAACAGGAAGGGCAGAGGACGGGGAAAACAAAATTAAGTCGTGAACTTGTATTTAGCTTTTTGTTGTTGTGACTTAGATTAAGGGCAGTGAATGGTAGGATAGGATAATGTCGGGCAGCCTTTCTTAAGTTGTATGCTCTGAGAGCAGATCTTTGTGATCTTTTTTCTCTTTTTAGTCCGTGTCTTGTCCCTGTCGGGGATCTTCAAATTGGTCTGCTTCTTTTTCACTGCCGCTGGGTAGAGGTTGAGTAGGGAAGAAACGTTTCCACTTCATAAATTTTATGGAAAAGGCGTTGTAAAGATGTTAATGTTTTGGCTAGTCGAACAAATTGACAGCATGCCGCCCCCCCCCCCCCCCGCCCCCCCCCCCCCCCCCCCCCCCCCCCCTCTGCTGTTTTTTGTCTGTCTGAACACAGTATGCACTGTGCGTTGTCCACTGTTAAATCGCCCATTATAATGCTTGAAGGAATAGGTGGTGGATAGGAAAAGGAAGGGTCCTTTTTCTTTGTAGGTGACAATTGTTTCCGAATGAAAAAAGAAGATTATAGTGAATGATTTGCTCTTAAGACCCGACAAGCATCTGCCCATTATTCTTCGATAAATCAATCAGTCCATTTTTCTTGTACTTTACGTTATTTTGCCTGTGACTTCAGTATTCAATCGTCCACATTGAAAATTTGAGGATGCTATGGGTGGAGATAGAGCACTTCCCAGAGCAACTGGAATTTTGCCGAAATTGTCGATATCACTTGTGGTATGCCAGTATGTCGGTATACAAGCATAATAGCAGTAGTCGCCATGAGAGAGGTATACAAGCATAATAGCAGTAGTCGCCATGAGAGAGAGAGAGAGAGTTGCAATTTCAGATACAGACCAATTCAAAAGTATCCCTGTTCACACACAAAAATGAGCTAAAGGGTCAGTCAGGCGACCTCTATTGGCAAACATTGGCAGACCTGGATGCCCCATACTTTAAACCAAAGAGGATGGCTGGAGGAGAAACTCCAATCTAGGCAGACAGTATATATGTTGAAGCCCAGCTTTGGGGCCTGTGTAAACTATGAAGCCTGTTGATACAAATGCATAGGATTTTTAGGAAAGAAACCAGAGCACTACAACCAACAGCCGCTGAAATGTTGACAGGCCCTTTAAGCCTTGACTTTGATTTCACCTTTGAGCTTCGTAGTAACAGTCAAGAACTGGAATCATTTGAGAACTTCAAATGACAATAAATCCACAGCTTATTCTTTCATCGTCTCCCACTCTTAATAGATCTCAATTCAGCATGCTCTGAGAAAACAGGAAAAATAATACTGAGTCCAAGCACTTCAAATACCAAAGTATCGGTAGTACAAATAATCCATATAAATGCTATTTGGCACTTTCGGCGTTTTGCTAATTATACTGCATGAAACTATACAAGTCAACTCCCTTGGCTTCTCCTTATCAGTTCCTGTCACGTACTACAACCTACAGTGCAATCAGCTGATCCCTGTAAGACCTTGTCGTCAACTCAATCCAGAAAGTAACAGTTGCATAGTGAAACAACAAGAATAACAATAATCCAATATGGATTCCATAAGGGACAGAAGGCAAATGAGCTCTCATCAAAACAGACAAACAAGAGAACCGAGAAATAAAATCTATGCAAACATTACAGACCAAAAAAGATAAGCCTCAAAATATTTAAAGAATGTTAAAACTACTATCACTAATTAATGGACCTGACAATGTAAAACTAAAAAGAAGAATAGGACCAATTGGGTGGCATAACAGTGTTGTGAAACAAGAACGTCGTTCACACATTGAAAATGGAAACAGAAAAACTTGGCCTTGCTGGGCAATTTGGACTGTTGGATATATTGATTGGTTGAAAATGAAACAGGTGAAAATCATGAGGATGTTCCGATCTTTTTCGCTTTTCGCTATGGTCAGAATGCAAAAATAACAAACACAATTGCAACTAAGGGTGAGTTTGGTTCGGCTTTGGGGTAAAGCCATTGGGAAAATGCAAACGCCTTTAGCTTAAAAGGGTTTAGTGAAATGCAAATACCGTTTGGTAAATTATAACTGAAAACTGCCTTGAGATGCAACTTTGAGGAAATGCTGTTTGGTAAACATATATTTGAAAAGTGCTTTGTTGTAACTAATTTTATTTTTTTAAAAATTTTAATTTGTTTGGAATTGAAGAGAAAATATTATTTTCACATTTTAAATAATGCAAAAGAGACATATTAACAAATTTATAAATAAAAAATTCACATTAATTAATATCTTTTTAATTAAAAAAATCATTTCATTATAATAAATACGAGTCATTCAATTTTATTTCCATGTAGTCACATTCTATATATGATTATTTTTTAATATTTTTGGAAAATTTTTATTAAAGAAAAGTATTGGAAATTTCTTTTTTTTTCCATTTTCCCTCTTCTTTGCGCGTGGGCTTGGCTCGGCCCATCTCCCTCCAGCCATGTGAGCAGCCCAGCCCGCCTCCATCATCTTCTTCCTCCTTCCTCCTGTACGCGCGAGAAACCCTAGCTGCCCGCGTAGTCAACGCGAGATGGAGGCGAGAGGGAGGCGGAGCAGGGGACGACCGAGAGGGACAGAGAGGAACGACCGAGACTCGACGGAGCAAAGGATGGGCGAGAGGGAGAGGGACGGACGACCGAGACTCGGCTGTGCAGGGGACGACCGAGAAGGAGATGGAGGCGAGAAGGAAAGGGAGGCGGAGCAACCGAGACAAAGAGCTGGGACGACCGAGGGAGGAGGGAAAGCAGGAGGAGGAGCAGCCGAGCTGGGGGCGGCGAGCTGTATGCGAGGGAGAGAGGAACCGAGAAGCATTGAGAGGGAGAGGGAGGCGGAGGAGAAGGAGCTGCGCAGAGTGTAGAGGAGAAGAAAGAGGAAAAAAGGGCCTTTAGGGTTTCGCCAAGGGTGAAAGTGGAATATTGATAAAAAATGAGGTCAAAATGGTCAGAATGGGTCATTTTCATTAAACCCCCAACTTGTATGCCGAAAATGCAATTTCGGAATGCTCCTTGGGAGCTGCTTTGGCCTAAAGGCCCTTGGGGCCCTTTGGAGATGTAATTGCATCTGCTCAAAGTTGTCTAAAATGCTGAGCCAAACAGCTTTGCATTTGACTAAAGGCCTTTAGAGCCCCAAAGCCCATTCGGAATGCTGAACCAAACGGGCCCTAACTCCAGGAACTTCCGAAGTTTAGCAAATTTGGAAGTTAAGAAAAGTGATATGTTCAGCAAAATGATGAGGAGCACATTTTAAACCAAGCTTAGTGCCAAGAGAAATTTCTTTTTCTGATAGTAATGAGTATACCGCAGAATAAGGGGAGAAAAAGAGACAAACAAGCAGAACTGCAGAATAAGGGGAGAAAAAAAGACAAACAAGCAGAAGTTGGATGTGAGTACCTCAGATATTGCTGTCACATTGTACAATTTGGACCGTTGTTGAATCCAATTTCTAAGAGGTAGATCTTTGCTGATATAATTGCTGCAGAGCTTGTGGCAAATTTAATACAATTTCTGCAAATGCTGAACATGGAAGAAAGAAAACACAAATAAAGGCTCTCAAATAAATCACAAGAGAGCAGCACATAAACAGGATTTCTCCGATTCATCAGTTGGCGTAAATTAAGTTATGCCCATGTGAAGGTTTCGCATAAATTAGAAGTTTCAAGCTCATGGTGCATATTTATGGAGAAGAGGACAAGACAACAAAGCCCTCCATCACTCCAATGTCGCATGTTAGATCCACATAATAAAACTTATTCCTTCATTCAGAGTTGTTCATGTCAGATAGTCTAGCACGGACTCAATCTAAGATTTATCTCATAACAACAAACTTTTATATCTAAAAAATTGCAAAATCCAGCAAAATCTTAGCCTTCACATCTATAGCTTGTGGAGTTGGCCAGGAATTTGATTAGCAGTTCAGTGTATCAGATAAAATTCAACCAACCAAAAGTCTTCAGAGAAGTTGACATCCTTTCTTTTTATAACTCGAGGCTTGACATCCGTACCTCAAAGTGGACAAGCACTTACAAGTAATATAGTTAGGGAAAAATACCTTCTGGCAAGCTCATACTTCGCAAGGCCTCCTCAGCATAAGAAAGACGAGCTGGACTAGGGTGATTTCCAGAAGCTCCATTTCCCCTTCGGTTCATGGAGACTGGACTGCTACAGTTTTTCCTTGGCCACGCCAGGACTCTTATACGAGTTGGGAGTACACAAATGAGGTCTTCATACCTCAGAGTAACTGTTACCTTGCTGCAAAAGACAACATCCCAATGTCATCTATTCAGGGACCTCTTAAGAGTTGGATATTCAAACACAAGACCACCTACACTGAGATTATTTAGATTTAGAGAGACCAACATGCCGATTCATCTAGAAATTCAAGTTGATAGATGGAAGTGTGGCAAAATAAATACTCCAACCAGGAAAAATAGCAAGATTATTTTAAGTGGAGCAAAAATCTTCCAATAGCACAATACATGCAGATGAAACGGGATTATTTGCAAAAAGAGGACCAGCTGCAGGACGGGCTTTAACATTGAAACAAATTAACATCAAGATCAACATGGAAAAGGTAGAGCAGAACATGAGATGACATCATCAATATGCTATCAGAAGGGAAAGCTATCCATGAAAAATCCCTATACACATGAATAGAATGAAGAAAATTCACTGACCACTCAAAATCATCAAGTACAAATTCAACCATGTTGAATGGAAGACTGTGATACAGCTCTCCAATTTGGTTCCCATACAACTCTTTAATAAGGCGGACCTGCATAGATGAGCAACGTGGATAAGAAGAAGAGAATCCAATTTGAGGTTTGCAGTTACATGTTAATGACTTGAGGCAACCAAAACATCAGAAAAGGCCAGAGAGACAGTTTACATCAAGTAGGCTTTCCCCACAATGACATACCTGTTCACGTCTATCCACATAAGCCTGCAGAAGTTCTCCAACACGGTCTATAAATTTCTGTATATGAATCATTTTGATGAGGAAAGATTTGACATAGAAAGACCAAGTCCCAAGTATTCAGGCAAGAGACTTCACCATTGCATTTGAAGAAAGGAGATCATTTTCCGCATCACGTACTGGTATAAAGAAAGGAATTGTATGTTCCAGGACAGTCATCTTTTCCAAAAATGATTTGCTCTCAAGAACGATGTGGTATAATTCACATGGCTCTCCTGCAAAGGTTCAAAAACAGATGTGTTGTCACCTTTACTAGATTAAAATAAAAAAAGACAGCTGATACATGAATCTTCCCCAAAACTATTAGTCAATTACACAGGTCAAGAAAATATAGAGTAAACTGTTGTTTCTCAACCTTCCACTCAGGTTAGCATGTGTCTATCCCTAAAGATTAAGATAATTAAGGAAATGCAACATTTGGTACAACAGTCATGCCAATAGGGATAGGAAAACCCCAAATTCACGGACAAAAGTTTTGTTTCAATTGTACGAGAATCAGATTCCAGAGGAACAAGTAAAAGCCTCAATCAAAAATATGGTACTTAAACCAGATAGACAATTCATACTCCAACTGATTAACAACAATT
The DNA here is from genome assembly GCA_019926035.1 of Melaleuca alternifolia. Classification (NCBI taxonomy): domain Eukaryota; kingdom Viridiplantae; phylum Streptophyta; class Magnoliopsida; order Myrtales; family Myrtaceae; genus Melaleuca; species Melaleuca alternifolia. The sequence goes on along the minus strand of JAGKPW010000431.1, from coordinate 1,357,963 downwards.
ACCAGCAAAAAAAGTTTCATACTGTATGCCAATTCTTGCGCCTTCCAAGCAACAAATCACCTGTTCACAAAAATTAACACCAGATCAAGCCTTCTTTGCATCTAAAGTGCCAATCAACAAAGGCCAAGATTTCACTTGCAAATAGAGGGGACACCGAATCAGTTTTCACAAATTATCCTTGATCCTGGCATCAGATGATACTAAACAGAAGTAGAAATTCTGCAAAGAATTTACGTATTTAGCTTCCCCAAGTTCCATTGATCTAGCAAGCACCACAAATTTAAATGTTACAATAAAACCTACAACATTGTGTACCCATGTTTTCTACGAGATACATCAGTAAGTGGTTCTGCTGTGTGCTTTTTAACAAGCCACAGATGCTATTTGACGTCCCCATGCCCCTCCCGCGTGGCGACATGGGGGCGAAAAAGGGAAAGAGGGGGATGGGGTTTCTCTCGCTTTTGACGTAGCGGGCCCCGGCGGGAGGCCCGCACGACGGGCTATTAGCTCAGTGGTAGAGCGTGCCGGCAAATCCAAAGAAGGTTTTCCTGTACGCTCATCACAAAATATTTCTAAATCCCAATACACCAAACTGCGGTTATATGATCATTAATAGCAGTTCAAGGATCTAAACAACACAGCATAAGAATATCAAAAGCTTACCTTGTTCCCAACTCTATAAGTAATTTTTTCCTGAATATGAGACATAGTTGTGTCCCCTGTCGTAGCCTTCCTGTCTGCCTCCATGTGAACCTTATGTGAAAGGAGCGGTTCTCAATTTAATTTCAATCAAGTGATTACTACTAATAGCAAAAGCTACTAGAATACAAAAAAAGAATTTTATTCATCAAAACCAAACAGTAGTAAGAAGGAGAGAACTTTGCAGACGATTAAAAGTAATCAGCAGAATAGTACCCGCTCTCTTGTGGTTGCTAACAGGCCATCATTCCATTCTTCACCTTCCAGGTGAATCTCTGAAAAGTATTTCATGTGTTTACTTTATTAAAGCAGAAAATTAAGCAGATTGCTAAGGAAAAGCATGCAAGATGGTGTATTATAATGAGAGTCTAAACAATTTACACCACAGTAAGTCATCTACACTATAGCACTATAGCTGACTAGCCTAGCAAATCTGGACATAGTTTGTACAGGTATTATAAATAATGGACAGCCCCATCTAACAACCTCAAAAGAGGTGCAACTTTAACTGCATGAAATATAGTTGACATGGCCAACAAAAAGTTCAATTAATGGACACAACAACAGGATAAGACCCTGGCTAATGTGAAAAGCCCCTGAAATAAACAACAATTGCAGAGTTAATAGTTGCAGTTGCAAGTGATATCACTGACTTAACCAAGTCCTCACCCCCTCCCCCTCCCCCCACCTTCCCCTTCCAAACAAAAGAAAAAACAAAAAGAACAAATCCCAAAGGAAATATAAAACAACAATAATAATTCGAGGTCAGAAGCATAATCCTTAAAGAAGCTTCTTTGGCAACTTGAATTCACTTTTTCTGGAACACGAATAGTGGGCTTTGGCTGGACCTTATTAATTGCCAAGACAGAGGGCGGGCAAGGGGCAAGCCTCAGCTTAGCTCTAGAAGCATCTGTCAATATAAAAACGAGGCCAATGACCAGGCCACGTTTTATAGCACAGGTCCACCACAATGGCCATATTAAGACAGGTCAACCCAGCACTCAATTTTTTTTCCACCTAAGACTGAATATATAACTGTTACACGTTGGAGAATTCAGAAGACAATTGATATAAAATCATTTACAACCAGAAGTAACCCAAAAATAAAAATTCAAAAGGCAAATGCTGTTTGAAGGTGATAAAAGGTTAATAAATGATAAGGAAAATAGGCTATCCAAGTCCAGAGATACCTTGACTTTGGGAAGCACGTGCAGTTTCAAATTCTTTCTGTAGACGCTCAAAAACAGATTTGTCAGAGTCCCTGCAACTTCACATCAGTGTAGCCTCAGTACCCAAGTGTATTAGAGTTAGAGCTGTCTCAATCATCCTATATTAGATCCACATGCACTGAGGTGAAAATAAGCACTGAATTAAAAACCCTTTAATAGCACTACAAGCATTAGCACCACTTTAGGTTATGTGAAAAGTCATAACTCTTGGGCATAACCATAGACAACTGAATATCATTTCAACAGACAGCATGTAGCCTGTAACAACTATCAAATGTAATTGTACACCCAGCAGAAATATAAAGAGAGTATTCCCTCCAATACATATATTTACTATATACCAGATCACTTTTTTACTATATTGGGTACAACGATTACTTGAGCTGTGACAACAGTGTAAATTAATGACCAGCGAAAATGAGAATCAAATCTGATCCAAGTTATTAATTATGTCAACGGTAAGGATCAAGTACTTTCGTTTACAAATATTGAAATTTGAAAGAAATGGAACACTAGTATAACGCCCGATGCATTCATCGACATAAAAGGAAAAAGGATTGAAAGGCAACACCAATAGGGCATCTTCAAGGAACAAGCGATAATTGCTGACCAGCCGATACTATCTTACAGAACCTTCGGATTCCTGATTAGGATAATCTTTTTTTCTCAAAACAACTTAATTTACTCATTTAATCTCATAGGTTGTCATGAGAAATCGCGCCCACCGCAGACAGAGGTGGAAAAAGACTTATGTCAATCTCACTGAGGAAGATGACGTCAGAACGAATGAACAAAATGATAGTACATAGCCACATAACCGTGCCTGAAGTTCACTATAGAGCAATCTCAGAATTTTTTTCTCGCCACAGGATTAGCAAATAGCTCTATTATTAAAGTGTAATAAATGGATATTCGGGTCACAGCATGGAAGCAATCACAAATAGATTTCTGCACATAATCAAAGACTAGGAAACTTCCATGGCCTGCGCATACAGATTTTGAGAGCCCAAACACTTAGAAGACTGCAACATTAGAGAATCGACAAACGATGAGGGAGAGTTACCTGGAAAGACGCTCAGATAATTCCGCATGCTTCTTGAGGACGTTCGAAACTGCCAAAACAAACTCGACCAGATAAATTTTTCCAACACACGCAATGACAGAAGCAATTATTAGGAAAAGGGAGCAACGTTACATCTGGATCGAGTAGCCTCCAATCTGAAATCATCCTCCGGCAGAAAGCTCTGGGGCGAATTCCAAGTTTTGGGTGAGACGAGCGAGGAGAATTAAAGAAGTAACAAAGGATTCTGGGGGCCGTCAGTATGAAGAAGAAGAAGGAAGAGAAGAGAGCATGAATGGTTACCGTTTCCGCCATAGCTGTGGCGGCAGGGCTTGTCAGGGATCAAACTGATTGAACCTAGATGACGTATTAGCAATTTCCAGAGATTCGAAGCTTTCAGATTGATTGTTAAATTTCAAAGGATGGAGAGAGAGGGAGAGGGAGAGAGAAGGGGGGTGGGAGGAGGAGCAGCAGTTGCAGCTCGGAGTGGCATTTGGCTCAGAACAATTATCTCCTTTGAGTTGTGACCTCAGCAGGTCTCCATGGGTTTGCAAAGAGACCCGACACGACCCGACCCGCAAGTCGACGGCTCTAAATATATTAGGCTGAACGGACGATCCCGATTGACCGATTCGGTTATGTTTGGGTTTTCAGTTCACGGTTTGGTGTTTCAGAATTTTACTTGCGCCGCACAAAAATACCTAGCAAAAAAATAAATAATAGAAGTAGACGTTTTTTTTCATTGACATAAAGAGAGGCAAAGAAAAGTAAAAATGACAAAGTGATTGCTTGCTTGAAAGGAATATTCAAGCATCTATGACTTGTTTTACTATGATAACTGATATTTGGATCGTTGTATGATTCTAAACACTATATTCATTAAAAAGGCAATCAATTGAATCATTAACAACTTTAAATTACTCATCATTCTTTATGAGAAACTTGTGACTCTTGGACCATAATTTGTATTGTTAAAGTCTGAGTTTATCTTAAGTTTATCTCATTATACTATTAGAAATTCTCTAATTCAAGATTTTAGAATGTACAACTTCTCACTGTTATATTCTATGATAACTAATTATGATAATAGTTCACAAAAATACTAAGTAAATGACATTGATCGTTAACTTGATGCAGACATATAATTACATGATTGTTCACTTCAATTAAGAATTATTATTACATCCGGCATCGTCGAAAATATATCGCGGCAAAGTCATTCGCACTTAGGATCGATGCAATAAAAGTAGAGACATTTTAGGGTTTTGCTTTTGTGGGAGATGGGTTTTTGGAACGGGCGGGAGAAACGGGGCGGGTGGTCTAGAAACGGACGGATCCAATCCGGATCCAGGACATTTACACGAAGTTGGCGCGAGCCGAGTCGCACGACACGGTGCGCGAGCTGAGACCGAGACCCGCCGAGATCCCGACCTTTTTGACGCACGCGCGAATTGAGCGAAGCGAAAGAAAGGACCAGCCAGCCAAGGACTTTTGCTCTTCTCTGCTTCGGCTTCTTCTTTTTCTTCTTCTTCGGCTTCTTCTGCTTCTTGTTCTTCTGCTGCTGCTGCCGCCTTCCGCCATTGCTACCCCTGCTCGAGCTTCTCGTGTCACAAGCACTTGGTTTGCACTCCGAGCTTCACGCCCTCCATTTGAAACCCCCACCGAGCTCTCGCGTAAGGACAGCCGTCCAAAAGATAGCGGGAAACGAAGACGTTGAAGCTGCGAGATTCGAACCCTGCAATTCTCCAGGTTAGAATTCAATCCATCCAATCGCCCGCGCTTCACCTCAGCTCCCGTCGTCCGCGGGTCAATTCACATTCTTTTTTGTTTTTTGGCTGCATTGCATTCTCTGTTTCCAGCTCCACCTTCATTCCACTCGTCCAGCGTCGTTTTGACCTTGTACTTTTGCTTTTCAAGTGCGTCGCTCTTCAATTACGTGTTTGATTTGTTGTTCGTGCAGTGCGTAAAAGCACCAAGCTTGGCGGTTCGGAACTTAGGGTTTCTGATATTCTATCTGCTTTTGATCAATTGGGGAGCTCCATCTGGGTTTTTCGCGAATTTACTTCGCGGACATTCTGATCCTAGGGTTTTCTGGGATTTGCTAGAGTTTATAATTGCGTTGGCGCTTTGGACATGTGGCTGTCTGAATATTTCGTTTGGAAACAGCAATAGCAGCAGGGGCTGGGTGTTTGGACCGGGTTCTGGTGCGTATGAAGATGGTTTACTAGTCTGCTGCTATGTGCTGAGCTTGAGAATTTGTGTGCTTTTGATGGTTGTAAATCAGGTGTTGCGGGGCATTTGTAGTTGGAATTAACGGCAGTTTTGTGGCTGGAGTTGTTGATTTGGGCGTTTGCAGGTCCATGCTTGGTGCATGAACCTATTTTTCAAGAAATGCAACCACAGCAGAGCTTCAGAATCAATTTGGGTGACTTGAAAGCTCAAATTGTGAAGAGGATCGGAGGAGACAGATCAAAACGATACTTTTATTATCTGAACCAGTTCTTGAGCCAAAAGATCAGTAAAGGTGATTTCGACAAGCTGTGCGGTCGAGTGCTTGGAAGGGAGAATCTCCCATTGCATAATCAGTTCATAAGATCGATATTGAAGAACGCATGCCAAGCCAAAATACCACCGCCAGTTTGTGAAGCAGATCCTGCAAAATCTGTCTCACGAACTGCCAAACTTTCGCCTAGTGTAGAAGATGGGCCTGACCAAAATGGGTCAATTATTCAAAATCAAAACCAGAGTTCCTCTATTTGGTCAAATGGAGTTCCTCAAGTCTCTCTCCGAAAGAGCAGGTCTGGAATTCGTGAAAGGAAGCCCAAGGATAGGTCAAGTCCGCTGGGGCCAAATGGAAAGGTGGAAAGCTTGTATCATTCAACTGCCACAGAAGATAGCGGCAGCAAGATTATGACTGAGAATGGGCTTTTGACTCCATGTGATTACCAAACATCATTGCAGAATTGTCAATCTGTTCCTGGGCTGCTTGAGAAGGATAGAGGCTTTACTCAGGAACCTGCAGATAAATCTAGAGCTCACAGTAAAAATGAGGCTGCCATGGCCATAGTGGAAGATGGTGAAGAGGTGGACCAGGCAACCCTCTCTAGTTTCTCTAGAATTCCTTTGCGTGCACCACTTGGAGTTCCATTTTGTTCTCCTAGTGTAGGTGGTGGCCGAAAAGCTATGTCGGTGGAAAACTCTGATGATTTTGTTAGTTATCATGACACTGGGGAGTTGTTTGACACAGAATCCTTGAGGCGACGTATGCAGCACATAGTGGCTGCACAAGGAATTGGAGGAGTCTCGGTTGAGTGTGCTAATATATTAAACATGATGTTGGATATCTACTTTAAGCGGCTGATTAAATCTTGTATCGAGCTGGTTGGAGCAAGGTCCACACCTGAGCCGCATAGTCATCTCATCCAGAAGCATCAGATTCCAGACAAGGTCCTTAATGGCACTTGGCCCTCTAGTAATCACTTGCATTTGCAGAATAATGTCATTGGAGGGATGGCTGAGAAGAAATTGCCAATTTTCATATCTATGGTTGATTTTAAGGTTGCAATGGAGCTGAGTCCACAGCAACTTGGTGACGACTGGCCATTGCTGCTTGAAAAGATTTCTTTGAGTTCATTTGAGAAATAAACGTGAAGGATATGCCTTGGTCATGCCAAATGTGTGTCCCTTCTGGTTCAAAAGTTCCAGAAAGATGTCATTGGCCCCTGGCATTTGATTGCCATTTCGTCTTGATACCATGAGGAGTCCGGTGGATATGCAGAAAACCAGTTGAAATGCATGGTCTCAATGCGATGTGCATTCTTCAGCTTGCACTGCATGGGGCACAATTTGGAGTACTAGCAACCACACATTTGGAACTTGCAATGATAATCCATTATTGGTTGATCTATTACAGATATGCAAGTTCGAAAAGTTTGTAATCCTCTGCCATTAATGTGCAATGCAACCTTTTCCTATTATTTATGGCTGATGAGGATGATTTCAAGGATGTTTTGCGGGATAACTGGTCTAACTTGATTTAAGGTATAATCACTTATGTAAGACCTGCAGTACTCCATTGTATGTAACTGTAGAACCTCATGATTGTTTGAAATCCAATATTAATAACACATTGATTTCCATTGATTTCACTTTATTTCTGTATTTGGGTATCTCAGGTAAATAAGTTGTGGAGGGTTTATGCTTAGATCATTGGCCTTTTCTTTGGGCTGTCATAAAAAAAAATTCATGGTACTCACGACTCTGTATTCGCAGAGAAGACAAACACATACTCTCTTGCCTAAATTTACAAATATTGTTAGGATGATGCCGCAATGGTTGATTTCATTAAACTTCTGCTGAAAATGAGAATGTGCCTTTCCCGACTTGAGTTTACAGTTGATCCTGACATTTAGGCAAATGGAATTCCCGAAACGATGCTGCACAATAATGTTTCGCGTTCCCATTACCTGGCTGCAGCATTAATTATATGAGGAATTAGTAAGTAAGATTTACTGAATTTTGTTCACGCTGTGTTCATTGTCATTAATCTGATAATTGGTATGTAATAAATTGGAGAACTTGGATAAGTATGTAGAAAAAAGATAGATGCCCTTTGGACATCTTCAGATCTGTAGATTAACTACTTTTAGAAGAATTACAATGCAGACCCTTGCATATTTTGCTTATATTATCATCAGAATTAGGAGAAATCCTTTGAGTTTTGAAAGATTAATGCTCGTTGATGTTCATCTGGAAAACATGCTGAAGAAGACGTACAACAGTGGTAAATACAGCATGTCCTGGAACTTTTCTTATGTGGTACAATCTATTATTACAGAGGACCACATTAGTCTCATCATGTTAATATCTGTCTTGATCTCACTTGGAGTCCAGCTCGGGTGTCAAATATATGCCTCTGTCATTAGCTTGGACATTTCTGCAGGCTGACACACTTTGGAGATGTCCGGCCCACGTGGATTTATGCATGTCTTGAGACAAAGTAGTATCTGAGTTGTAAATGACTGTGGTACGGCGTAGCATGCTAATTTTGAGTACATCTGGGTCCGGCAGGACAGTGACCTGAGAAGATGTTAGCTGGCGTGATAGGTATGCGGGCATCAGGAACCCAAAATGCATGAGTCATTCTTGTGACTCGTAGGCAATTGCATGGAAGACAGCTACAATAGAGTGGCTTCATATACGACATTCCAAATTTTCACAGAGAGTAAGAAAAGAACTGCATATACAGATAAGAGAGGCTCATCTACTGAAGCCGACACTTACTTTCATTTTGAAGGTTTTGTCTGCAAGGATTCAAGCATGAGTTGCGGCAGAGTCAATGAACTGTTTATCCAAGGTGCCAGCTAAATTAGGTAGTAAAACATCTGGCGACCTAGAATTAGATCCTGGGTTTGTCAAACGTGGATGAGGGAGAGAAAGTGAAGTTAGCCTCTGTCTTGGAACTTTTGGAGTTATTATTCATTAGATATTCAATGCTTGTGCTTGGATTATATACAGTGGAAGCATTACACTGATTTTTCAATATTTTCTTGGCAGTTAATTGCATCATCCATGAGTCTTAATTCCTTATGTTGCTGTTTAGAATGATGCATCTGTTCACTGCTTTTCCTTTTAGTAGTTCTTCTATGACAGCAATAGGAAGATATCTTGATTAACCGATTGGTATCAGCTTTGTGGTTGGTATCAATTGTTCAATCTTTCATTCTCATGGAGAGTTGATCTTTCACTTGTCTCTATTGAACCATAAGGAGGTGTAATGGTCATATTTAGCTTGTCTTACTCTTGTCAGAACATAATGTTTAAGAAAACCTCATGGATGCTGCTTGTGGCATCTGCTCTATGAACTATTTCAATAACTTGGAAATTTATTAACCAGTTCAGTGTGGCACTGCATCTGAAGCATGTTGCATGAGAGAGGACTGGAGGAGCAATGCCTGATCTCCATTGATTGGTGCATCATATTTTTGAGTACTTGTGGACACCATAAAGATATGCAGAAACAAATTGTACCCCTGACATCTGTCTAATTGTAGTTGTTGCATCTCTTACTGTGGATTAAATTGGATAAGACAGGTAATAAATATATATTACATAATTGTTTCTCTTTCGGCTCCAAGAAATATATATTCACACAGTACATGGGTTTTTCTGTGTCTTGATGAGGTTTGCGGATGCTTATTTGAAGTATTCAGTGACTTTTGGTAGGAAATCTGAAGCTATCCAACTTCTCTTACAAACAAGCACATTCTTTTCAAAGTGAGCTTGCATTTTTCCCTTCTTTTATCTTTTTTAATTTTGTTTGATGGAGCAGACTGATACTGCAGAAGTAAATTCGGCAGAAACCTGAGGAGAAAACTAATTGCTGACTGCCAATGCCCCCTTTTTCCATGAGGTCAGGCATTTGAACTTTCTCTCCATTGCAAAGGTAATGCTCGCATTCTTAAGCTCAGCGACGTCTGTTACTTCTGGTCTAATATCCTTTAGGGATGTGTCAGGGGAATTTGTTTGCTATAACTGTTTTAAGCAAATGTATCTTGACATGTACTCCACTAGGTCATTAACTTAACTACGTTCTATTAGTATGTAAGTGGTGAATTCATCACAAAGTTAGCCTAAATCATGTGCCACTGCTGCTGCATTTTGCCGAGTCTCGTATTTATTAGATGCTTTTGTGCTGCATGGATCTTGGCAATATTACTGAAGTTGAAAAACAAACTGAACGAGTCTTCTTATCTCCCGTGTGCCAATTTATCACTGGACCTCTCTTTGTATCTTACTATTTCCACTCTCTTTATGCAATGTTTTTGGAAAAATGCGAATTGCATGCTTTCATAAAGAGATTTTGGGTCTTGTAAATGACAAAACCAATGGAAGTGACAGTGCAGAGATGCTCATGCAAGAGCAATCTTTTGAGAGCTTGTGAAGCCAGAGTCTATCTTGTCTGGCTTGCAAAGGTCCACTCTTCACTGGCAAGTTGCAACATGAGCTGTCGATTCTTTTCTTTTCTTCTATCTTTTTATTTAGGGATTCGTTTTTCAGTCAATATTCTTTTCTTTGGTTTCTATGTGAAGGTGATGGTGAATTGTACCATTGTCTCCTTTCAGCTTTGTCCTTTTACAGATTGCTAATCCTAGCCAGCGAAAGTACACTTCTTCCTCATGTCACTTTCTGTTTATGTGGTTTTCTTGATCTGTAAAGTGAAACTGGAGAGGAGTTATCCTTTGGTAAATTTTTACTTTTTTCATTACTATTCACTTCTGTTGATACTGTATAGCTGAAGCTCCAAATGGTTCCTGCATGGTTTTATTGACCTTTGATTTGTCATGGATATATGCCATATTTTACACGACTCAAATCAGGATGTATTCCGACATTCTTGGATAGATCATAAGAATGACCTTGACTGTAGCCTAGTACTAAGTTTATGGTTATTAAGATTTGAGAACTCTTTGACTATCTATGTAAAGAAAAGAGAATGGCTTGGAATCTAGACGAAGTCCTTGCTCTCCAGAAATTGAAGGAAGTCTCGTGTAGGGCATACTGAATGAATTCATGCAATATCAAGAAAAGGGTAGGAACAAGCAGCTGAATGCGCCACAACACGCATCCAGAGTCTTTCTGGAGACAACTTTAATGAAAATTAGTAGGGCATATACCTATGGCGTGCAATTATGGAGATTTGAGACGGAACTTCACCCACATGTGATGATAAAACATAGTTCTTTGGACGAGGTGAGATAAACAAGGTAATCATTGTCAAGAATAATTTCAAAGTGAGCAGAAGGCTCTATCACAGAACAGATGAGGAAAACACAGGAATGTCTAGCTGATTATGCGAATGATAGCCGTCACATTGTCAACTACATGCTTCGGAAATGAATTTTCTTCTGCTGCTGCTGCTTCTTTTTCTTCTCGTTTTTCGATTTTAGATCTCGAATGCAGCAGTGCAGTGGAGTACTACTGTTTTTATGAGACCAAAGCACCGAGGTCCTACGCTGTTGCGAGCACCAGTAAGAGTGAACCTCCTAAAGTGCCTTGTTATCCCTAACCATTTAAATCTGCTCTTAAAATTTCTCCTCATCGGGTCAAGTGTTTGCTCTTAGGTTAGAGCATTCAATCTAAATATATTTGATTTTATGAGTTAAGAAATTAACCGATCCCTTGATTTGCAATGAGAAATCTCCCAATGAATACAAGCAGGAACGCAGTAGGGTTGATGTTTGTTTCCCTCTGATGTCTTAGTTGGAACTATACAAAACGGCAGCTGAGAAATCTACACCGTGGTTTCAATAAAAATGCTGGGGACTATCAGCTGACTTAGAGCATTGCTCTTGATGGCTAAAGTTCTGTCATGGGTTGAGCTATTCTCTTCTTAATTTTTGTTAGAATCTTGAAGTTAAGCTACTGAACAGACATAAGAGTTCATCAATTTTTACTGTGAAGGCTAGTTTTTGATAGGAGTGCCCTAAATATCCCTTGAGGAGACTTTCCCTATACTAAATACGATGGAACACAAGGCAATTCCACAGTCCCAACTAGTGATCTCCTTTTATTATTATTATTCTATATTAGTATCGCATTTTATTGACAATGAGAACCTTTCTAAAACTTTTCATATAGAGTTGAAACACACAAACAGGAACTTGGACAAGGTTAAACTTGTACTTTTACTATAATCCCATAGCGAAGAATGTGTGCTTATGGATTAGCAGTTGGGGCCGATCATGGTTATAACATTGACGGGTTTGAATTGAAAAGGAGAGCAATGCTATATATGAATCCTTGACGGGCACTTAGAATAGCACAAAAGAAGCCTATCTTTTCATGAAAAGTCAACCCCAAAATTTTGTTAAAAAAGTCTGCCCTCTCATGGATATCATCATCACCATTGTCATAATTATCGCTTGATCTGATTTTGGACTACTCAGATTCCAGTCAGCAGTCTTCAGTAGAGCCCTGCAAGCCCCGTGAAGTGAAGGACGCTCTCTTTTCTAAAACCAGTAAAATCTAAATTTGGGTAGTCCTTTAACAAACGTGACCTTGTTATTATGATTTTTGGCTTGGGATGCAGACTTCAATGTATTCAATTCAACCTCATTAACAATTTGACATTCCATGTCCTTTTTCCTATAATAGATTTTCCCATGGAGATATGTCTAATGGTCCCTATCAATAGCTTCTTTGACACGAATATTCCTCTTTATCTTCATTCAATACATACATCAACACGACGTCAGTAGCTCCACTATTGGCTCTCTATCAGGATGCTTCAAACTCAGAACTCAAAAGAAGGAAAAAAAAAATGTAAATTAGTCTTTGCTGATTGTCAAAAACATAGACTCGAATATGCAGAAACAATAAAATTAAAATAGAACAAAACCAATCATGCCTTTTCAACTTAACCGAAACTATTCTTTGCCGAGTAGCGTAGCTCCAAAGAAACCTGCCTTTCCATCTGAAGCCGGCACCGGAAATTCGCGATAAAATTCTCTGCCCTCCCATCAATATCGTCCTCTTCGTAATCATGTTCATATGGATTGTCGTGACTGATACGATAACAGTGGATAGGTACCATCTTGGCACGTTTTAGTCCTCCATCTGATTCTGAACTACTCTCGTTCCAATCTGCCTCTTCAATACGGTGTCCCCTGCTCAATGAAGTATGAGTACACCGCCAACGCCCAAGAGGAGCACCACTAAGGGCTGAATTGGTTATTCTTCGCCATCTGCAAATTAGCATGTCCTTTATCTTCTTCACTACACTCTTCAAGTTCCTTCGCAGAACCCACCACTTGGATGACGATGTGCCCATCATACGTTCCTTCCTCCTTCAAGTACAGCTTTTGCTTTAATAGCCCTGAAAAATAATCGAAGTTTACGCAGCCAAAGAAGAAAATGAATCGTAGGGGAGACCTTTTAGCATTGGGGGTATTTGTAGGGATTAGAGATCACTTCAACATGAAACGAGAATTGCCCAACAAGACACTAGCTTCTTTGCCTGGTTGCGTGTCAGCAATAGTAACAGCGTCTAGACTCTCCAGTTAGGAAGCCGCACCCGACTATAGTGGCAATTGCCTTGAAGTCTCGGGGAAACTATGGACAAACCACGAATGCTGAACTTTCAGGCCCATTACTTAATTTATCAAAATATTGTCTGAGAAGCTTACCTTTTGGTATACCCATGACATATTATATTCGAACTTGACCAGATTATTATTATTTATTCAGCTACTTTATGTGCTCAAATTGAGCTGTCAATCTCACGAATGACATTGACGTCACGCTTCTGCTTAAGTCCTCTTCCTTGGGAGCCAAGTCTTGATGTATTGGTTTAGCCAGACAGATAGTGTGAGCTGAGTTGCATGTCCAAGAGGGTTCGAATCTCATTTACTTGACCTTAAATGGCTGGTGAAGTCGAGACTTGTTGACGTTTATCAGAAAAGAACCCTTCTATTTTTTACCTGGTTGATAGATCAACCAAATACCCTTCTTTTCTTATTTCCATCTCTATAGATGTCTGCATTCTTAATTGAAAAGCTCAGTGTTTTCAACAAGATAGTAAATTATTTGGGGCAGTACAACACAACTTTGGGTAGATCTCTTTAAGGGAGGTTTGCCAGAGATGACACATCCACCAATTGCGTGGATTGCAAAAATAGAACACAAATACAATCACAGCACAAAGGCTCCAATATGCCAATTATTTTTTTGATCTGCAAAGTGAAACACCAGAGAGAGTTATCCTTTGTTAATCTTTTGCTATTTTTATTGCTTTTCACTTCTGTTGATATAGTTAAGTTAAAGCTCCGAATGATCCCTGCTAATTTCTGCTGATCTTCGGTCTGTTGTGGATATGTGCCATAAATATAAAAAAAATCAATCGAGATGGATTCGAACAAACCTTGGATAGATCATAAAATGACACTTGAGTGTAGCCTAGTAATGGTTCATCATTATTAAGACTTGAGAACTCTTTGACTATCTAAAGAAAAGACAATGGCGTGGAACCAAGATGAAATCTTCGCTCTACAGAAATTGCAGAAAATCTCGTTTGGGGCGTCCTCATGTCTGCTGAAATCAAATCATGCATATCACAACAAGGTTGGGAAGAAGCAGCTGACTGCACTGCAAGACCATTGCATCCAGAAACTCGAGAAGACTAAGTTAGATGAAAATTGGCAAATGCATATGATGTGCAAGTGTAAAAATCTGAGATGGAATTTCACTCCTATGTCATGATATGACATTGCTTCTTTGGATGAGGTGGAGATAAACGGGGTAGTTATTCACAGGAACAATTTCAAAGTGAAGAACAGGTTCTGTTACAACACCGTGATGAAGAAAACACAGCATCCCACAATCACTTCAATTGAAACGTTTATGCAAATGATGGCCATTACATCATCACCTTTGAGCTTTGGAAATGAATTGTTCTTCCTCTACTGGTGCTCCTCCTCCTTCGCTTTTAGATCTTGAATAAAGCAGTGCAATGGAGTATAACTGCTCTTATTAGTCCAAACCCGCCAACGCCTTACATTCTTGCAAGCACCGGTAAGAGTGACCCTCTTCAAGTGCCTTGTCACCCCAACCACTTTAATCTGCTCATAAATTGTTTCTTCATCAAGCGAAGTGTTTTCTCTCAGGTCAGAGCATCAAATCTACATAGGACTAATTTTTTACAGGTCCAAAAATCTACTGATCCGTTAACTTGGAATGAGAAACTTCTCACCAAAGACGAGCAAGAGACAGTAACAGCAGCAACTAAGTTCGGTTCACCTCTAATGTCTCAGTTGAAGCTGGAGAAAGAAGGAAGCTTAGTAATCCACGCTCCGTGGATACGTTAAAAACTGCTGTGGAAATGGGATGAACCTTCTTTCGGCGTTTTCCATCCTTCTAGCTTAGTTATTTGTTAACAAGTGTCATGGACCACCAGCTGAGTTTGCTCTCCAGTTAATTCAGACGGTTGAACCAAAACACCATACTACCCCACAAAAAAGTGTGGTCATGGCTTCGAATTAAGACAAAATAAGTCTTTTTGAGGCCACTCTCAAGGGTGTCATTCCCTGACAATTACTCGATTGCGGTGTGATAGGGCATATTATGACTTTCAAAGCATACTCCTATCACCAATTTAGACAAAACATACGCAGAAATTTCCGCTTGTGAACTTGGCTTGACCTAGAGCATTGCGCTTGATGACTCTAGTTTCAATATGCGTTAAGCTCTTTTCTTCATTTTTGGTCAGGATATAGGTGGTAGCTGCTGAACTGCACTATCTTTTACTGGGAGCAGTAGTTTCTGATGATATATAATCAAACAAAGCAATGCATCTCCACCATACCCACCTGTAAGCTCCTTTTACTGTTATTCCATGGTATCATTGCATTCGATCGACAATGACAACCTTTCTTTTAACTTCTCATCTAAAGCTAAATCACACACCAATAAACACCCCACTCTGTGTGCTTATGGCTTAGCATCCGGGACCAATCATGATTAAAACATCGAAAGGCTTAATTTAAAAAGACGGCTTGCTAAATGTGAATCCTTGGAGGGTACTGAAAATAGCTCCAAAGAAGCCTATCTTTCCATGCCAAGTAGGCCCATAGAATTTTGCAATAAACAATTTTCACTCAATTGCTCGATCTGATTCTGAAATACTCAGTTTCTAGTCTGTAGTCTTCACTGCAGCCTTGCAAACCAAGTGAAGGGAAGTATGTTCTTTTTTTCAAAACCAGTAACTCGTGAATTTGGACATTCCTATGCCACACATCCGTTAGTTATTATGATTTTTGCCTTAATCACTTCATTCTTCAAGGGCCTTCCTCTGGCCTTTCTGTTTTTCCTCCCCCTTCACAATGAAGCTTTCGCATTTTTGTTCTTTTTCCTTAGCTTTAGATGGGCCGTAGGATGAACCGCAGTTAACGGAAAAGAATGAGTGGCAGCTGAGAGCATCTTAATCGTATATTTATTCACAGGGCTGCTATAGCAACTGAGATGGCTGAAAAAAGGAAACTTTGAGCAAATGAACAAGTGACGCAAGACTGAATTATCAGCAACAATGAGTTTTTTCTTCAGCTGTAGTCATCTTGCTTCCTTGTTATGATTCCTTTAGAAAGAAGTTTTGGAAATGGTGGTGAAAACAGAAAACATATGTGTCCCAGTTTCATGTTTAGATCAATCTTTTGGATTCTATCGATTACTAATACAGCATTGGCCCTTAGGCAAATAAGTCAATTGACTTTCGATGCAGATTTGATCTTGTTAACAATTCGACACTGTTGGTGAGCACAGCGTGATGTCCTTTTTCCTGTAATTGCGCTATATGGAATGATGATTTTCTTAATTCTTGAAGAAAATGAAAGCGCATCCAACGTTGTAAAAGGCTAGGATATGTGCCTTTAAATTTCACTGGCAACAGCTTCATTGACATGAATATTCCTCTGTATCTTCATTCAATACATACATCAACTCAACTGCAGTATATTTATTGTTGTCTCTCTCCAGGATGCTTCCAAATCAGAACTTGATGCTGATTGTCAGAACATTGAGACTCGAATGTGCAGAAACCACAAAATAAAAGAGGAGCACAACCAGTCTGTATTTTCAACTCAACAGAAACTATTTCTTTGTGAGTAGCATAGATGCAAAGAAACCTGCCTTTCCACCTGAAATTGATGCTGGAAATTCGCAATAAATTTCTCTGCATCATCCTCTTCGCAATCATATTCATATGCATCATTATGACCTATACCATCATTATGGAAAGATACCACTGTTATGCGTTCTCATGCTCCATCAGATTCTGAACCACGCTCATTCCCATCGGCCTCTACAATGGGATGCTGCGAGGCCAGTGAAGTCCGACTACGCCGCCACCACTGCCTTTTATGAGCACTGCTAACAACTAAGTTAGTTATTCTTCGCCATCTGTGAATTAGCATGCCCTTTATCTTCTTCACTGCCTTCTTCAAGTTTCTTCGCAGAACCCACCACTTGGATGATGATGTGCCCACTATATGTTACTTCCTCCTTCAAGTAAAGCTTTTCCTTATAATAGGCCCTGGGAATGAGTCGAATGCAGCAAAAGAAGAGAATGGGTCGTTTGGGAGAGCATGTGTCTCTTGGGGTATTTATAGGGCTTAGAGATCAATTGACATGAGATGAGAATTGCCCGACAAGACCTTTCGCTTCTTCACTTGGTTGCGAGTCAGCAACGGTAACAGCGTTCAGGCTTAAAAGCTAGGAAGCAATTACCTTGAAGTTTCGGTGAAATGCCGGACAAACCACGGATACTGCGAGTACATGCAGGCCTATTAGTTGACATTTTAATAAAGACTGTCAAGAAAACCAAACAGATACATATACCCATGACGTGATGCATTCGAATTTAACCAGATTGTCATTGTCATTCAACTACTTCATGGCCTCTACTTGAGATGTCAACCCCACGAATAACATTGACATCACCCTTCTGGTTTTGTTAGAAACTCACGTGACTTGAGGCCTCTTCCTTGGGAGCTCAGTCTTGATATATTGGTTTAGCCAGACGGAACGGTATTGTCACTTACTACTTGGCCTTAAGTGGCTAATCCCATCACCGCGCATTCCCATACCACTCCATGTTAGGACAGGCTTATATGAAGCTGGAACCTAGTGACGTTTATCAGAGAAAGACCCTTCCATTTGACGCTGTTGATGGATCAACCACGTCCTCGTTCTCAACAAGATGCTAAATTCTCTGGGTAAGTGCAACTAACTTTTGGGTGCATCTCTTTGCAGGGGATACACTGCTGAATTCCCTACAAAGCTCGACACTATGCCCTACTCGATCCCACCAGAGCCCGACCGATAAGCCACACGATCCCTTTCTTTTTTCCTGAAACAGGAAAAATAAACCTTTCATTCTTACAGAGGACGGAAAGCGTGTGTTCTCAAGGCCCATTTTTCACCAATCACCATAGTCATAAAGATTGGTCCGTGTAAGTTTTCGCCCCACAGGAGCTCTGATAGCTGGAATTGAAACGACCACACATTGCGCGACAACTTAGCATGTGCGCTTATTTATGTCTAATTAATAATTTTTACATGGTGGGTCAGTCCGATTAAAGTTGCGGCTTTGACTAGTATTCTGTTGTTGTTGGCCCGCCCTGTATGTTTTTTGTTGGCCTGTCCTCCACCACGGAAGAATAAAAGCCCTTTCACAAGAAATGGAGGGCCCTCCTCTCCTCTTACTTCCGATTATTAAAGTGGAAACACATTGCGTCCTCCAATTGATTTACCTTGCCAACCCCTCAACACACTGCTCAGATCGGATCTTCCTCTCGCCCTCCTCGTGCTTTTCTGGGTTTGGTGTGGAATTGCCTGGTGTCTCCTGCACGAGTCTTTGTTGTTTCAGCTTGTGGCAGATATCTGGGGACGTCGCTTTACTTTACGGCTCCTCAAATTCCTCGAATCACAACCTGCTCTGTTTCTTTTCTCCAGCAAATCAACTCGTTCTCTCCTCCCTAAAATCCCGGCGTCTAGATTCATATACCCCACAATACACGACCCCATCAAACAATTTCAGCAACTTTTGACGGACTACCCAACCATCCTGAGCTATAAAACAATCACCTGCTTGGCTTGACATTTTCATCCACTCTCTGTTTTCCTTTTCAAAAATGCCAATTCTGAGACCCCATCAACCAGCTGCGAATTCCCCACCCAATAAGCCTCTCATCCCAGGGCTACCGGACGACATAGCCGAGTTGTGCCTTCTTCACCTACCTTACCCATATCAAGCTCTGGCTCGCTCCGTGTCTTCTTCCTGGAACAGAGTCCTCCAGGACCCCACCTTCCTCCTCTCCAAGACATCCCTCTCCCTCTCCCTCCCTTACCTCTTCGTCTTCGCCTTCCACAAGTCCACCTCCAGGATCCAATGGCAAGCCCTCGACCCCCGTTCCGGGCGCTGGTTCGTCCTGCCCCCCATGCCCTGCCCCAAGTCCGCCAGCCCCCCCGCCTTCGCTTGCGCTTCCATGCCCCGCCAGGGCAAGCTGTTCATCCTCGGCGGTATGCGCTCCGACACCGATTCCCCCATGCGGACAGCCGTCGTTTACCACGCCTCTACCAACCAGTGGTCCACCCTGTCGCCGATGCGGACCCCGCGAGCGTTCTTCGCTGCCGGGGTCGTCGGCGAAGTCGACGGGAGGATCGTGGTCGCCGGCGGGAGCGGCCCCGACCTGTCCAGCTCGACGGCTGCCGTGGAGTGCTACGATCCGAGGAAGGACGCGTGGGGGGAGGCAGCGGGAATGGGTGGGAATGGGATGGTGAGGTACGACTCGGCGGTGGTGGGGGGGAGGATGTACGTGACGGAGGGGTGGACGTGGCCGTTCATGTTCACGCCAAGGGGGGCGGCGTACGACGCGGAGGAGGACACGTGGCGGGAGATGGGGGCGGGGATGAGGGAAGGGTGGACGGGGTTGAGCGTGGTGGTGGGAGAGAGGCTGTTCGTGGTATCGGAGCACGGGGACCATCAGTTGAAGGTGTACGACCCCGACGATGACACGTGGAGGTACGTGGGAGGGGACAGGTTCCCCTGCGAAGAGGTCCACAAGCCTTTCGCTGCGAGCGCGGTGGCGGAGGAGGAGGAAGGGGTGATCTACGTGGTGGGCAGTGGACTCCATGTCGGGGTCGGGCGGGTTCGGGTCGGCAAGGACGGTGAGTTTTGTGTGGAGTGGCGAGTGGTGGCTGCTCCTAAAGCTTTTCAGGATCTGTCTCCTTGTAATTGTCAGGTGCTTTATGCCTGAGCCCAACATTAACAAATTTAGTGTCGCTCCTCGCGATCAATAGTTGGAAGCCAGGTGGGTACCTCTCTGTTTTCTTTCTTCTCAATAGTTAAGCAGAGTGATCCACCCAGTTCTTCTATCTATTACAGCATCCAGCCCCAATGTGCACATATGTTCTCTGCCGACTGCTTTAACGTGTAAAGCAGCAATAGTTGATAAAGAAATTCATTCGCAGATCTGACATGAAATCCTTCAAATACAAGGAAGAGTTACAACAGTAAATCCTGATAATCCGACGGCAAAACTTTCCAACACACAGCATTACACGTAATCATGACTTTAACATTCCACTGTTGCACTTTCTTCCCGTCCACATGGTTAATCAGAAATTCCGGCAACCAGCATCCATAATGGCTAAACATAACTAGAAATGCAAGCACGGGGAGTGATGTGCTTGGTGTTGGCATGTTACGCGGTGATTATGGGAGGGTGCTGTCGAGAAAGTTCGAACACACCAATGTACCGTCTTATCAATAAGACGGATACAATGCAGTTGTGCTTTCTGCTCGAGTGGTCCAGAACCAAGAAGATGAGGAGGCACACCTGCAGCAAGTGCTCCAGACCTCTCGGCACTGAACAAAAGAAAACCATGGAGACAATAGATCTCCGAGGCTGAAGTAGGCGACTTGTAGAGCTAGGATAGACCGAGGGACAGTGAATGAATATGATGATACATTTCTTCTGGTAATATATTGCACGACGCATGGGAAGGGATCTTAACATCTCACCATGATGCGGACAAAATGTACCAAGTTACAAATATTTTTGCACGTATCTATCAGATCAGTGTCTACATATCGCAGCTAAAGTTCAAACACTGATCTTAATGGGGGCAGTAACAAGATCCCCAGCGGTCCTTTACGGCGATGCCTTTATCTCCCCCAAAATTTTGCTTAAGAAGGGAAACAAGAAAGAATCTGTCAGGCTTGAGAACATGTAACCCGCACTCACTTGCAAAGCTTCAACTTCTTAAAGTATGAAGACACGACGGATTTGAGGTAAGGCTTTGTGGCAAGGCAGGTAGGGATGTTCTCAGGTTGCTCTATCCAAAGCTTATGCGCAATGTCACCAGCTTTGAGCTTCTCTGCCAAATTCAAGATCTGGGGTTCTCCCTTTACCTCAAGAGTTACCTACAAGTAAAAGCAATTACACAACCTAGGAGAAAAAATGAAGGAGCGCAAAGGAGTTTTTACTTGAATGCCGTTTCTTGTATTGCAGAAACCTATTAGATAACTAGATGGCAGCTAAATTGAAAACGGGCATGGCAGAGAAGCTTTTCATCAAACAGCTGGTGCTTCTTCATGTCATCAGTAACAGCTAACTTGACAGACGACAACAGATCGAGCTTCAGAAAAACGACGAGAAAAGTAGAAGATGTAATTCCTCGAACAGGACGGCTCCTATTTAGTTAGACAAATGAACCCAATAGACATCATCACAAGCTGAGAAGATCAGCATCACATTGGTCCGTGCAATCACGATGATAAAAGAATCCTTTTTGGGTAAAATCAGGCATCAGGACTAAGCAAAACAAGAAAGTTGGGATCCATTAGCACCTTTGGGTCCTGAAAACCTGCTAGATTTCCATTCATTCTGAATATCACGATCGCCATCAATCAACAATTACATTTTTGTGCAGAGACAAAAGTGAATCACACGGAAAATACGAAAGGCGGAAGGAGAAGAGAGATGGAAAACCTTGTGCATGGAATCCAGATTCTCGGGGCCGCAGTACTGGAGAGTGAGGGGGTCGTCCCGGTGAGACCAGATGGCGGCGACGGAGGCATGACAGCCCTGGGTCACCACGCTCCCCAGTGGCCACGTGTCGATGAGGTCCCTCCTGAGCACCACATACTGCACCATCACGTCCTCGGCGACGGATTCCGACGAAACCTGACTCATGGAGCTGCAACGGAGTCGACTCCGGGTGGCGACGGCGAATCCGACACGGCTACGCGTCGGTAAGAAGCTGAGACGACAGGGGGAAAGAAGAGCGATGGGGGATGCCATCTTCAGCTCGACCCCTGGAAAGTGAATTCGGCCTTCCATTTTTGGGCCACGATGCAGATTGAACTGAAGCTGTATAGATGGGCCTTGGACTTGGGAGCGAAGTCGAAGAGTTGCATGGACTTGGGGTTGAGGGCAACTGCAGCTAAAGCACCTCGTCATCCTCCTCCAACAATAAGATGGAGGAAAAGTCTTCCAAAGAAAGCCGAGCAGCCCAATGACCCAATCCCTTTCTTCTCTTCAACTTCTCCAGGCAAAAGGCAAAGAACACCGAACACCATTCATCTCTACGTTGTCCTGCACCATCCTCTGAGATGATCCCATCAACACCACCATTTCACTTCAACAGCGAAATTCATGAAATAGTTATATTGGCAACTAGACCGCTTGATTGGCCGACTTCCAAACGATGGTTCGGTGATTTTTGAGAAGTTCTTTTATGCCGGTTCGGCCAAATCGGCCCATCATCAGCTCGCCCACTCTCAAAACTAATATGTACCACTTCAGCTTTACAATGCTATTTCATGCTAATGCAGTGTTTTTGTCTTGCCAAAGAAGGTTATAAAGGAGATAAGAGAATTGTCTTAATGCCTTCTTGCGGACTGTTTCTGATGGAAAGGCCAAGGCAGTAACCGGGTAATTGGACTGATGTATGTTTGGCCATAAATAAGTAAACCAATAAATAAGAAGAAGGTTTGGGTTTAAAGCAAGTCTATCAATGGAACGAGGCTACAATTATGAAGCTTATTTGGCTGTGTTAACTCTGGCTATCTGATGTAGCAGCCAACTTTTTGGCAGTTTAACTTCTTCTGCTCTTGTATTTGGAGGAAACTTCTACAGTGGAGGAGTGAATTCAAGGAGACACAGTTAAAAAAGAGAATCGCAACAACTACATGGATTACAAAAACATGAAATAACAGGAAATAAAATTCTTTTAGAAAACTCTATTTTAAGGAAAAGACAAGTGAATATTTAGAATGAAGATGAAAACGAGTATAGCCAAAAACCATATAAAAGTGTAATTAAGGTTTTGTTTATTTTGAGAAAAAAAAAGTCGTGAAAACATTTTCCTCATTTTTCAGAATTTGGATTGCTTTATAAAATGAGTCAATGTAAAATGTTTTCATACTTAACAGAAACTCTATGCTTAAATTTAGAAAAAAAATGATTTCCTCTTTAAAAAAAATGGAAATCATTTTTTTCAAATTATAACTGGTGCTTAAACTAGAAACTCTTCGTTCGGGCATGAGAACCTCCATGCTTGCTCCTGAGCCCTTGACAGCAGCCCTAGGCTGGGGCTAGGTCCTCAAAGTCCATCAAGGCTAAGCTTGATTCTAAGGCCAAACCAGAAACCTCAGTGCCTAGGCTTTATTCAACAAAGGTTGAGCTCAGGACACTTATGCTAATGACTGAGTTTAGGACTCTTGTATTGTGGCTTGACTCCTCAGCACCTTGGTATAGGTCCATAGCAGGCCTAAGATCTAGATGCTCGACACTTGGGCTTGGGGCGATTGAGGTTGTGCTTAGGTTCATAGCGCTTGGACTTGAGACCCCATGCGGAGGTTTGTGTACATGAAGGCTAGGGCCTTGACCTCGATGCTAGTGCCCGCGTCCCTGGCATCTAAGCCTATGTTCATCAAGGTCAATACTAGGCTTGAGACCTTGGTGCCCATGCCCATGTCCCAAGTTCATTGAGGCTAAGTCTAGGATGTCGATGCTTGCCTAGGTTAATCAACGCCAAGCTTGAGAACTTGGCGCCCATGCCTAGGTCAAACAACGGTGGGCCGTTGTCCCGAGGTCGAGCTTGGGTCCCTCACACGACTTCATCAAGGCAAGAGTCAAGGCATAGAGCCAAGGTTGAGTCGAGGTCCATCAAGGTTAGATCCTGGTGTTCATATGAAGTTCCTCTATTGGCTGTGTGCAAATCACTAGACCCAAAATAATATATGTCTATTTATGAAAATCTTACCTTGCCAAAGAATAGAAAATATTTTTTAGTTCATTTTCAGATTTTAATCAAACAATTGAAAATTTTGTCATTTTTTTAGAATAACTTCTTGAAAAATATTAGAATTCACATTTTTTTTTGCGGAACATACAAAGCTTAGGGGTGTATATCTTTCAACCAAAAAAAAAACTTAATGGAAAAGGAAATACTTTCCGAAAAACTATTTTCAGGAAGAAGATTTTCCCATTTTAATGTTAGAGAATCCATTTTTATTTTCCTAACTTTAAATATACATATTTTTATTGACCATGATATTTTAAATCTGCATATTTTAGAGAATCCATTTTTATTTTCCTAAATTTAAATGTACCTATTCTTTTATCATAAATAGTTTTATGTTGACTGATCATTTTCGGCAACTTAAACACGTCAAATTTAAAAATTAAATTGCGAAAATGTTTTATCCCGTTCGAACACACTCTAAATTGCTGTTCTTAGTAAAAACAATTGACCAACAGAAAAGATAAAATGAATCGTGAATTCAAACTGAAGAAAATAATAAAAGGAGGGCTCGAGCGAGGGAGTACGCGTTCCACCCAAAACCCTCTCTTTCATCCTTTTTAATACATTTCTCGACAGTATGTGAAGTAGGATGATGAAGTTCTGTTCCAGCTTTTTGTCAAACCCATTGGGTGGAGTAGGTCTGTTGGCAAGAAGAAGCCTATCATATCTCGATTGGAAGTCATGAAAGAAACCCTTAAAAAGATCGTCTAATCTCCTGTTCCTTTTATTCTGATCATAAAATCCGAAAAGGGGATCAAAGATTGAACATAGTGATATGCATATCGGATCCGTCGAAATTGCGAGGCTCCACGTAGAATCGTGATCTCTGGATCATGATTCTTAGAACGAGACGGGTTGTCTCTAGCAATGTCTTTAAGAAGACTCTGTTAATGCTGTAAGATTGAAGACTCTAACAATAGTCAAGCTGTTGCTTCTGTGGAGGATGTTCTTAGATCGATCAATTCTTAAGTTAAGCAGTGCTTTGGAGATTGCCTAATTTCAAGAGTGATAATTGTCCAAAAAAAATCATAAACCTATTGTACGAGGGTTAATTCAATCATGAATATTTCAATTGTGTCAATTTAATTACAAATCTTTAGACGATTTATCAATTTAGTCTTATTTAATTCTAAACATTATAATGAATTAATTTGAATATTTGGTCGGAACGGCCAAAGTGACAAATTGTTAAAATGTCTAAGATAAAATTAACAAAATTGAAATATTTAGAACTAAAAGAATTTTTTAGATGGATTTGTGAGTTTTGGTGACAAGGGTTTGTTCTCATTTATTTATATTTATGTTTATTTTGGTCAGAATTCTCATTTAGTTGGATTGCATGTTCTCTCCATGTTCAACTAGATCATAATGCACTAATCCTTCGTTCGAGCACAACCTAAATTGCTGCTCTAAATAGAAAGAATTGACCAAACGAAAAGATTAAATGAATCGTGAATTCAATCCGAAGAAAATAATTAAAGGAGGCTCGAGTGAAGCAGACGTGTCCCACCCAAAACCCTTCTTTCATCCTTTTCTATACATTTCTCGACAGTATGTGAAGTAGGATGATGGAGATCTGTTCCAGCTTTTTGTCAAACCCATTCGGTGGAGTAGGTATGTTAGCAAGAAGAAGCCTATCATACTCGATTGGGAGTCATAAAAGAAACCCATAAAAAGATCGTCTAATCTCCCGTTCCTTTTATTCTAATCATAAAACCCGAAAAGGGGATCAAGATTGAAATTGATTATAGTGATATGCATCTCAGATTCGTCAAAATTGTGAGGCTCCACATGAATCTTTGAATCATGATTCTTGAGAACAAAGCGGGTTGTCTCTAGCAATGTCTTTAAGAAGGCTTTGTTAATGATGTAAAATTGAAGACCCTCTAATGATGGTCAAGCCGTTGCTTCTGTGGAGGATGTTCTTAGATTGATCAATTCTTAGGTTAAGCAGTAATTCGAAGATTGCCTAGTTTCAAGAGGGATAATTGTAAAAAAAATCAAAAAAAATCATAAACCTATTGTGCGAAGGCTAATTTAATCATAAATATTTCGATTGTTTCAATTTAATTATAAATCATTTGACGATTTGTCAATTTAATCTCAAATATTTCAATTATTTTTAATTTAATTCTACATTTGAAGATTTGGTCGGAACGATTTAAAGCAACAAATTTTTTATTAAAATATTTAAAATTAAATTAGCAAAATCAAAACATTTAGAACCAAAAGGATTTTTTGGATGGATCTGTGAGTTTTGGTGACAAGGGTCTGTTCTCATTTATTTTTATTTATATCTAGTTTGGTCAGAATTCTCATTCAGTAGGATCGCATGTTCTCTCCATGTTCAACTAGATCATACTCCACTAATCCTTCCAACTCTCAAAATAGTGATTCAGGTTCATTCTCGTTCACAACCTCTTATCGCTGAGCTACTACTGAAAACAAATGCTTTGAGAGGCACACACACACACATGCTCTCGCCTCCGTCTTGTTTGTTCTTTCTTTTGCCACAGGATGCTTCGTCTCGCTCCAAGACAAACGCAAAGGAGGAAAAGCAAAATCAAATCTTTTGTCAAAACTAGTGATGTCAATTCCCCAATTTGCACCGTGCATTCCGAAGTAAGACTCCCCCCCTTTGTCAAACTTGAATCCCCAATTATGCCTTCTGCTGAAGCAAAGAGTCTGGTCCAAGGCTCCAACTCTGTCCCTTTGGTTTCGTGACGTCGACAGATTCCCAACTCATAATACAAACTTATTTATTTATTAGATACATACAATACCAACCATTATGAGGTTAGCATGTTGGGCATGAGACTGATGCCTTTGATTGGAAAAGTCTTGTCATATATTACAAAGATTAAAGCTCCCCCGCCCCCCCACTCACTCACCACGCCTTTTGACTAAACATCCTAGAGATCATCGCCCCTCCTCCGTCTTGTCCTCATCATCCCTCCCCCCATTAAAAACAACACGTAAGTGGCGGACAAAGACGAATCCCTCCCACCTCAAAGAAGGTGAACTAAGTTATAAGATTAAATTTTGGGAATCGAGTCGGTCAAGTTTGAAAATGTTGTGCAATTTCTGATTCTTCAATACAGAGTTGGGCCAAAAAAAAATAATTTACATCCGTTCAAATTTCAAGGAAAAACCTAATCATCCTCCTCCTCCCCGTTTTGACTTGTCCCCCGAACTCAGGTTGACTTGAACACCAGGTTCATCGCACCGGCGGGAACGATCTCCTGCGACGCGGACTGGGAGTGACGGTGCTCCCCCTCGTACGTGACGATCAGCATCGTCGGTTCGTCGGGGGCCCTCTCCACGTGTTTCCTCGCGGGGCACCCTCTCATCGTACTGCACTTGTAATAACCTCTGTTCCCAGACACATAAATAAATAAATTAGAGGAAAGGAGGATAAAGAAGAGATGGCTGCGTAAAATCCTGGACCGTGCGATTTGGAGAAATCAACGGCAGGCAGGCAGGCAGAGGACGGAAGTTTACCGTGGGTAAGGAGACCCTTTAATCGGCTTCTGACCGTACTTCCTCCACGAGTACTCGTCGGCCGGAATGTCGGCATTCTTGTTGCTGATCGCCGGCACTCTCGTCACTTTCTTCACTCTGTTTTTCCTGTCGAAAACAAGAATCGCCACGTTTATCACCCCCATATAAAAACAAACAAAAAGCAAAGCCAAAGAAAGCAAAATTCCGCTTCTTGTTTTTTCCCGTAGTACTCCAATAGTATTAATATCTAACCACACAACCCGACAAACTCTGCCGCTTGGCAAAGCGTGAACCTTGGACACCCAAATGTTGACTAAAACTGCGAAACCTGATGAAGACTTTGACGTTTTAAATTTTAATGCTATTTGTCCTTGTCACGCGTGCTGGATGTGTGAGGTGTGACCAGCTCCATTAATGGCCAACTGTTCCTTCCCCAACTCACTCGTTGACCCCTAGAAAACGTGAACAAGTGCATTTAATCGAACCGAGTCAGACTCGGACGAACCGGTTTTGCTTCCCATGGGTCCTCTTTACCTCCTCAGATGAGCGTGAGACGAACATTTGCAGTCATACCCAATACCTCCTTTTCTATCAGATTGATTTCGAATCATATTATTAAACTTAACAAGAGCTAGAAATCGGACAGCCAATGCAGAACTTGGGCTTAATCGCGACAGAACCGCTTCATACCTTCTCTTGGAGCAGTGGCACTTGCCGCTGCCGGAGCCGGAATGCTTGCCGGAGACGTCATCGGAGTGGTCGTGCTCGTGGCACCGCTTCTTGTACGGCACGCTCGAGATCGGGGGCTTCCCGGCCGATGAAGCCGGGGCAGACGCCGGAGCTATGAACATCGACGTCCCCAGCTTTCCGTTCGAGACGCTTCCGTCGCCGGTGATCGCGGACGACATGAAGGAAGAGTTCGACGACACGCTGAAGCTGTCCTTCGTGAACTCGATCTCGGGAACGCCTTTGGGGTTGGAGCCCAAGATGCTTGAGTTTGTGAAGTCAAAAGTCAAAATCGGCTTGGTCTGCGCCTGCTGGAAGCTCGCCGGAGAAGGTTGCGCGCTCGTCAGAGCCTGGTTTGGCGTCGGCGCCAGAGGCTGGCTCCGAGATTGAACCGGGGGGATAGGGGAAGAAGCGACGGGTCCAGATTTGGAAGAAGAAGAGGATGAGTGAACCGGGCCGCGCCTGAAGCGGGCGTGACCGGTGCGGTCCAGAAGGGAAATCACCTTCCTGAACTTGGAGACGGTTTGATCGGTGAGGTCGGTGCAGTCAGCGGCGCTGGGGTGATGATTTTGGCGAGAGAGGAGGCCGATCAGGTGTTCCATGGTCTTCAGACCCTGCGACGCGGCCTCCTGTATGGCCGTGTGATCCTCCACCTTGGGGAAGCCAAGCAGTTCAATCGCCATCGGGCGGCCCGAGAGAGAAGGCGGCGGCGGAGGGAAGATGGGTAGCGGTGACGACGGAGGCAGCTCTCGATCTCAAGCTCTCATGGAGACCAGAGGATTGTGTGGATGAAGGGAAGGAAAGTCTAAATGGCAGAGGAGCGAGACGTCGGGGGTAATATAAGGGGAGCGAGTGACCGGCTTACCCGGTAACCGCTCCAATAGAGTAACAGTGTGGTCAAAGGAGGTTACCTTGATGGACGGTCGAGATGGGCCGTGAGGTTTCTAGAGGAGGGGGTGGTGGAGCGAGTGCACGGTGTCAGTAATGAGGTAAAATAAAGAATCCGGTGGGCCCCGGGGTTGAGAAAGTGGAACCACTCGGGGAAAGCTGGTCAAAGTCAAAACTGTGGAGTTCTCGCCCTTTGAATTTTCGAGGATCGGGAATTATTAGGACAAATTTTGGGGGGGTGGTTGACCGGTCCACAGTTTGGAAAAAACAGAGACAGGATGCAAATGGAACCCGATGTCGCATTTTGGTTCCTCGTGACCTGCGAACCCGTAAGTATTCGACTTGCTCGTTTCCGTATTTGCAAATGTATTTGGATATTTTTTTAGCCACTTCATTGATTGATAAGTAGCAATGACAGAAATATTACTCTCTCGATGCACAAAATTTGGAGCGAAAAGTGAAGTAATCGTACTTAAAAAATGGCCGTTCTAACGACAAATTCATATTATTATAGTTGTTATCTTTGTACTTTGCCGTTTTCGAATCATTTCGTTTAACAAAA
This sequence comes from Melaleuca alternifolia, assembly GCA_019926035.1. NCBI lineage: Eukaryota > Viridiplantae > Streptophyta > Magnoliopsida > Myrtales > Myrtaceae > Melaleuca > Melaleuca alternifolia. The sequence continues at coordinate 1,328,433 of JAGKPW010000431.1, read as the reverse complement.
TCAAGTGACTCCTTGAGGGGTATCGGCTCCAGGCCAGAGAATTTCGACGTGTCGCCTCAATTAAAAAAAAAAAAAGATTTGTACGACTCGAATTGCATTGTCAAAGCTTCACGCGCACAATTTGTTACGCAAAAAGAAGGCATGCACTTTTTATCTATCGTAAATCACGGATCCGACGTATTCAATGACGTGTTAAAGATGTATATTACAAAGCGATGTATTTTGAATAGTTAAATCGCGCACGCTCGAAATAGCAATAAGTATGGAAAGCGGATGATCCGTTCACTCGCTTCAGCCCGAGTCATTCCCTTCATCACCTTATACACAAAAAAAAGATTTGAAATTCAAAGTTTGCTCTATCCACCGAACATATATATGCATTATATAAATGCCATCCCTAGCTATTAGACCCGTCGCTCGTTAGGTGCTCCGAACCATTTCCGTGAATCATCATCACCCCCACAAGGCAGTTGACTTTGCACCAGTTTGACTTTTTGCATATGAGCACTACCCTAGCAAGCACGTCATCATCCCCTCCAAATGAGTAATGGAACTTGTATTCAAAGCATCGATTTTTTTTTCTCCAATTTCTTTAAGTACCATCGTTCTAGAAACCCCTCCCCCATATTAAACTAAATTAAAGGAAGAAATCGCTTCCAATTCCAACCAAAAACAATAGAAAAAACATGAAATATCGTGGAGACACCAGAAAGCATCGCCAATGAACGCGAATCCGAACAAAAAAAAATGTTAAAGGAACATTGCTTCGGACGCGGACAGCATGCACGTACCAATTGGAAGCTGACTTCGAAGAAGGCATCGCATGAAGTTATTGTGTGTGAGGGGGAGAGAGGGTTTGTTCCATTTTTAATAGCTCGCAATTGTTGACCCACTTCTCAATGGGATTCGGTGCTGGCCCTCCCACCAACCCTTGGATCGGTTTCCTTTGATCCAAGGGCTGATATTCCCCCAGAGAGGGGGTTGACTATGGCATTTCTTTCTTTTTTTTTGAAGTTTTGATTTCTCTCGAAGTACACCACCCGGACAAACACTGACGACCTTGGTTATGGTCGTCGTATACTATACAAAATACGATTACGGTGGGAGAAGATATTACGAGGCCAGAAGCGCCGGATGGTTTACTGCTTTTCGGTGATGCCTTTAAGCCATAACCCTTTAAGCGGAATAGGAGAAAAAGAAAAGTCGTAAATCTATTATATTAGTTGAAATTTAGCTTCAAATTTTTTTAATTGGATCAATTTAATATTAAATATTTCAATAATTTATTAATATGATCCATTTGATTAATTTTTATCGAAAATCGCTGATGTGGGCATTGGCCATTCTGTATGACACATGATTAACATTGATGTAGACAATTGTTACAATTTTAAATTCTTTTGATTTTTTTTCAAAATTTTTTTTAATAACTATAGCTAGTTAAGTCATTGTATGACCAGCATCGCCAACCATGGGCAAGGGTCGCGACACCCTCGTTGCCCTATCATATGGCTGGTAGCTCGGAGATCATGCTGGCCCACACTTGGGAGAGGAAAAATATAATAAACAAATAAATGAATACAAAAAATTAAAATTTCATAAAATTTAAAATTTCATCCATGCCAGCGTTTACCATTGGCGAGCATCTATTTCTACTAATCAATATTGACTTGAAGGGCTACATCATTAAATCGTCAAAAGTTTAGGACTAAATTGATATTGAGATAATGTAAATCACATTAAACGTGATTATGACTTTTTGATACATTCCCCCAAAAAAAAAAAATTAGGGCACCTAATAGAAAGAGAATGGTTCGAGAGGTGGAAGTGACTCGTGAGATTCATGGCCAGCATAAGGAGCCGTGCTAAGATTGTCTCATTTAAATGGAAGTTTTCTTTAGGGAACAAACCCAAAAAAAGAAGAAGAAGGGAAAACTCACGTGACAATTGAGGGTTTGGGAAGTGAATCAAGAACTTGTAAATATACATCTATTTGACAAGGCCTTAATGGTTTGTTTAGATTCCTAACCCTTCTTACCTATAAGTGTAAAAGAAGAGGAGGTCCCCGCCCACGATAGAATGGATAGTCCTTTTGCTGCTTTCCATGTAATACGTGTGATTGGAAGAGAGGAAGACGGAGTCAAAGCGCCCAATTCGTCACGTTTCGCATCTCCTTTTTGGCTAAAGACGAGTCGGGGCATTTGAAGAGGTATCTGTTTCGCATAGTAAGAAAGAACGAGGAATACGTCCATTCAATACACACACACACATACAAAATAACAAAGTAAAAACGGGAGCTGGTTTCGCGTGCTGTAACGTATCGAGCGGGTGCCGTGTATCAAATCTTGGACGGGCCAACACAGAAGCTCGAGCTGAAGACCGTGGTCCAACCCTCCGCCATGGTTTGATGCCGACTCCGAGCGATATTCGTAGGCGACGCGAAGGATCAAACGGTTGACTCGGTCCGATGCCCTCCTCTCTATTTCTCGAGGACTTGAAAGGGTCGCGGTTCGTGATCAATGGGGTGGGGGAAAAGCCCTTCCGTTCCCGACTCCGGAAAAAGAACCGACGAAAAGGCTTGCTAGAAACAAGCACGTTGAAATGGTCTTTGGTCGAGTGCTTTCGTTCGCTTTGAAACGCTTGCTCCTGGGAAGACATGTCGAGTTGATTTGGACCTTCCTGAAACTAATAAGACTTCTTGGACGTGAAAAGTCGTTGTCGAGACGGGTTCAAACCCTACCACCGTAGTCATCAAGCTTGTCAGCCTTAGTTGGAGTGAATTGACAAAGGTTAACAACCTCTTTGGCTGTGGATCTCTCTAACCCTCCAAAAAATCGACTTGATTGAACCTAGCTGAGCCCCAATGTTGCGACCATAGAGGTGGTCGGTTTCATGCCATTGCAGATGGATGGTCCCACAAGGCAAGCGACCTCTATGGACATAGGCAGCGAGACCTTCGTGGACACAGGGAGCGACCCTAGATATCGAGTTGCCCAAAGTAGACAAGATTAGTTTCGAGCTCAATGGCGTTGAATTTGTCACCTCGACTTGGTTGTCCTAGCTCGATCGTGATTTTGACTCTACTCAACTCGACTATGTCTTCTTCCCCTCAATTGTTGGTTCCTCGACTCCATCTTCTGGAGAGGAAGATGAATGAATTTGGCTTGTCAAGCTCGCCAATGTAACTAACCACTCCAATGAGGACAGGGAATGACTGTCTGAGGCCAAAGAGCTCGGAAAAAAGGTAGCTCTTAGTAGGCTTTCAAGATTAGAAAAGAGGGCATGAATAAACCGAGCTACACATCGAATAGGGGGAAAGAATTTTGGGGGTATATATGTGAAACTGAAATTAACTCACAAGAGACGCTTTTGATGTAATGGCGACATTTAGCATTCAAATTTCAAGTTAAGTGTGCTTAGGTAAGAGCACCACAAAATGGATGACCTCTTGAAAAAGTGCCTCCATGTACTCCAATGGACAAAACCATGATGTTCGGTATGAAAGGGACAAAATGGATAATACATTAAGTGAGTTAATATAGAGGGTGTTACAATATGATATCAGAGTGGGAACTCCTCCAATAGATGTATGGTATAAGGATGAATCATGTGGAAGCTAATGGGCATGTAATGACTAGATTCGAAGGGTAGGGAGTGGTCACTAAGGCTATAGATAATACATTAGGTGAGTTAATATAGTGGGTGTTACAATATGATATCAGAATGGGAACTCCTCCAATAGATGTATGGTACAGGGATGAATCATGTGGAAGCTAATGGGCATGTAATGACTAGATTCAACAAGGGTAAGGAGTGGTCACTAAGGCTAGAGGGTTTTGATAAGGAGCGAGGTATGAGTAAACCAAATTGCACACCGATTGTTCAAAAAGTTTAAACTATTATATGAATATATTATTCTAACAAGTGTGATATATATGTAAAACTAAAATTATTAATGGTTCTAAAAGTTTAAATTGTTAAATGATTGTGTGGTTTAATATTTAAGTATTTCAACTCTTCTTATGTATAAATTGAAATTAATTCACAAGATGCTTTTTTTTTTTGCCATGGTAATGATTTTTTCCATCAAAACTAGATGGGTGAAATATTTTTTTTAAATAAAGAAAAAGAGTCAAAATGTTTGGGATTGCATTGGCCTAATAAAAAAGTCTAGAAACTAAATTGACGATGATATATAAAATTTAATATTTTTAAAATAAATTTCCACCTTGCATATACTGGTTCTTATATGAATTCTCCACAAATTATTTGCATAGTTTACTAACTTTTTTCTTTTTAGATTACCAACTAATTTCCTATTACGAAATTTAATTTGAGTTACTTTCCAACAATATTTACCTATTTTATTTATCTTTCTTACATATGATTGATCAATTCTTACATGAACTACCAATGCTTATTTGGGTGACTCGCAAGCTTTTCTGACATTAGGTTCCCAATTATTTGATTACCGAGTCTCATTTATTTGTCTGCTAGTGTCTATTTGTTTTTAAAATTTGTGGACTTTTCTATTCACTTATCAATTTTTATCTGTCTTACTTCACAACCAGTGTTTTTTTAGGAAACTACCAACTTTACATTAAAGGGGTTACCAACTTTTCTTTGATAAAGTTAGTTTTATATAATCAACTTTAGTTATGTTAGCTGCCAACGATTTACTCAATTTTTTGATTAGCGACTTAATTATTTTATCTCTGACAAAGAAAACTCTTCTCTTATCTTTTACATTTACCTTTCTTGTCAATGTCTTAATTTAACAAATTCTCGCGTGAAATTACGAACCTTCATTTGAGTAACTTGTAAAAAAAATTTCCCGATTAAGTTGTTAATTAGTTTTGGATCACCAACTCACCTATGAATTAGTTGTGAATGTTGACTATTTCAGTTCACCAACTTTTCTATAGAGTTATTGTTTTTATCTGCCTTACTTGTAAAAGTTAGTATCTCTTTTTGCAGTTTACCAATCTCAATTATAATAAAGAATAAATTTTCATTAATTGAATGCCTAACTATTATTATGTTGTATTACTAATTGTTATATAAATTAATTACTAATGTTTATTTTCTTTGTTTACCCACTTCTCTTATCTCTGAAAATAGAGAATGCTTCTTTTTGCCTGCCAACTTGTGTTTCTTGTATATATATAAAAAAAAGAGTTTGTGAATCTAATAAACGTCAGCTGGTAACTCAAGTAAAAGTTAGAAACCCAAAGTAATTAGTAAATTGAGGGGAGAAAAGTTGATGAATTGCACTAACTTTAGATTTGATGGTATTTAAAAGAAATTAAGTAATGTAAGATATTACAAACAAGAACAAGTAAAAGTTGGTAACTCCACAAGACAGTTGATAAACTAGAAAAACAATTAAAAGTTGGCAAATAAATTAAACGAGAATTGGTATTCTAATGTGATAAATATTGATAAATCACTCTAATTTAGAATGAGTAATTTCACAGAAAAATTTGTAAACTATGGTAAGCTATGTAAACGAAAGTCAGTTAACTAGGACAAGAGATGTTCATTTGCAAATTTTCCCATAAAAAAAAAAAGAGTTGGTGATTGTACAAGAGTTTTGGGTAAATTTTTAAGAATTTACGTGAAAGTAACGTTAGTGATCACTTTATTGATCGGTAATTTTCTGACACTTACCAACATTGATCGAAATCTTCTAGCACGGGGAAACATTCATATCTTTAGGCATGAAGCAATAGGATTATATTCCCAACTGATCAAATCGAATCCATGTGTAAAGTATGCACCGACGGCTCTCTCGCGGTTGACCATACAAACGCCCCCGAAAGGAAGCAAATACAAAAGAAGAAAAGATAGAAACATGGCCGATCTTCATTATTCTACTCAGTCATATCTCCAAAATCACTATTCTAAATACGGAGAATCTCAATTCAATAATAGCCAAAATCCGTAGTTCATACGAAGAGACATAGAGCTCTAGGCTAACACGCCCCTTGCCTAGCCCCACTCATGAAAACCTCGCAATTAACAATTTGTCATATTAGTTGACTTTCTTTTGAGGGTCGACAAGCAAGTGTTTTTTTATTGCTGGCGTGGAGATTTGTGCAGAGATTTGATTCCATCGCTCTGCTTAAATATTCGGGAAGATGAGGAGGGGAAGAGATAAGATTCAAAACTTGAAATCATTCGACCACCTTATCATCGCTTTATAGGTTATAGGGAGTCCAATGGGACCTTCTTTAATTACAGCAAAACATAGTTGACCACAAAGCTCGTGCATGCGCAAAATCTTTCAGGATTGGTACTCCAATATACGCACTTTCGAAAGGTGCGACCACTCGTCTCTACACCGGTTCTGGACTGGACGCGGAGCCTAATCGAATTGGGAAATCAGTTTTACTTTGCATCTTGTGTTGCTGTTGCTGTTGCTGCCTCTGTCTCTGATTTCTCCTATTTTTCGCTGTAATTGGCATTTGTCTCGATTCCGAATACGATGATGTTTTAGTAAAGCTTTATCCTTTCGAGGAATTAAAAATAGAAAAAAGAGAATTGGGCCGTCTCCGGCTAGATCTTGAAATTAGACCGATCCGACCAAAAGTAAGTCCGAATTTTATCAAGAAACTGAAAACCGATTCCGACGGAGTCTACCCATGACGAATTGTAGAACTATTTTGGAAATTGAAAAATGATCTGGATAAGGCCTATCCGTCCTGAATTCTGGAACAGCTCACTCTCAAAGTTGGCTTGGCAGAGCCAACTATATTGTTGTTGTTGGGTAGAAAGGGGCCGGCCAACTAATCAACCACTTTAAGGGGGTAGTGGTAGTGGTAACTTTTCCTTTTTTGACTACCTCGAGGAGGGTAGTGGTTTTCTCCTTTTCTTCATTCTATGGGTAACACTTCACAGTGGATCCTCTGATGAATTGAGTTCCTAACAGCACCAGCTCACGGTGCTGTAGCTTTTATCATGTGTAGCAAAGATTGGGCTTTGTCCTTCCGTCACGAATTATTTATGACCAATTGTGGATGCTCTTTCCAGCCTTCCTTTGCTATGTCCTTTCCCAAGAAGGCTTCCTTCTCTATGACACCACCAGTCAGCAAATTTTGGTCTCTGTTTTCGGAGCTAAAGCCCTTTGAGAAGTTGTATTAACCTTTCCACTACTTGAACACCACATCCGTTATCACTTCCTATTTCGTTTTTGCACAATGTTAATCCTCATTTGAAATTTGGCAAAACCCAAGGAGAAAAAAAGAAAGAAGGAAAAAAAATTATAGCACACAACAATCAATACATGAAAATTGTTCTACAAACGACCTTATTTACCATCGTTTGATCATTTGAGAGGCGTAACTGTTCGCTCACTCCTAATATTTAGATATAGGGCAAGCAAGATCGTTTGTTTCTTTGTACATTATCGCTTAGAGAAAAAGAAAAACCTCGTCCCAATTAGAGCACATATCGAGAATGCAAATGGTTGGGTGCACTTGGCTATTGGACCGTTGGCTATTGTATCAACTGCCTTATGGAGGAAATAAATGGAGCGAGTCGCTTCTTATGAAGCAGAACACGCCTTGGCGCACTAGAAGCATCCATTGATTGCCTTACCAAAGATAGCGGTTTAGTTAGCGTGTCCAGGTCCATTCTCTCGTATCAAGAGAATTAATTTGCATGAGATTAAACTCCATATATTTACGGTTATCTTATATTTTAGTGTGATATGTCATACGAGATCGTTCCAACTTTAATCCCATCTCAACTATATGAGTAGTAAGATGGGTTCCAAGATCATTTAATTTGAGGAGCAATAAGTAATTCGAGCGAGCCATTTCAAAGTCGATTTATATTCTTCTTGAAATTTCAAATCTATCATACATGGACTAGTTCTTTATTTTCAAATTATGGAACCTGCCTTGTCAATTGATTCCACAGTCTATCCAAGAATTGATCATTTTTAGTTAAGAAAAATGAGAGTGAACGCGGCATCAAAAATCCAAATTTATTAATATTAATAATCCATAAAAGATGAATACGTGAAAAGAGATAAACAATAAAAAGTTCAAGACACGTAACTGCGATTTATCTATTCTTGATTTATCTTTTACTTAGGAATCGGGAAAGAACCCGCACAGTATTTATATCCACTTTCTTTTTTTTTGGGAATCAGGACCAGACCAGTGACCAGACTGATTCTTAGGCCCGTTCGATCTGATTCCGGATCCAATATGGACCCATGTCAACCCTAATCAGTAAATCGGTCGCAGCCCATTTACATAATTTGCTAAATGAAATCGTATTAGTTTTGACGCCTGGCCCTTTAGGCTAATTCACCATCGTCGCCTGCCTCTTTGGGTCTTCACCATCAGTCTCTCTTTGTCTCGAGAAACGAGACAGCTTGCTTTGGGGGACGCTGAAACTGCAGGTCAGGACGAGAGCGTGAAGGAAACCACATCGGACCGACCGAATGGGTTTGAAGGTAAAAGCGTCGACACTGACGTTTCGTTTCGTTTCGTTACTTGCACCGTTTTCTTTGCTCTGTCTCGCGCCTCAATTGGGTCTCAGCGATCGGCTCTGCGGCATGCCGAAAGATCCGCGTGATTACGTCAAACCTTTGCGTTGCTGAGCGACACTCGGGGGAGGAATGGGCTGTCTTGGGTCATTTTGAGTTCGTCAATCTCCCTCTCGCCTGGCATTCCCCAGTCGCTGTCCACTTGGCTCAGCTAACGTGCTCGTTCATCTTCAAGTTGGGGAGACCACATCAAACAGGAAGCAGACTCCCTCACCTCCCTCTGGCTTTCTCACTTATTGGGGCACGACATGGTTGAGGCAGACAAAACCCTTGTGCTGTACAGTTTTCTTGACTGGATATATGATTTTCCGCACGGATTGCCCGAGTTATCTTGTTAATTTTAGTAGCTTAATGGGAAATAATAAGCGGGTTCGTTTGCCTCAGTTTTGGTCTGCTGTTTGGTTTGACATTGCAAATTCCTCACCTTGTTAGCTGGGCTCCATACCCTTTTCTTAGGTCTCCGAGTGAGGATCCCATTGCCTGTTTACATGTTACTTGGTTAACTTCCGGCGGAGACACACAACACTAAAACACAATCTATTCATCACTCAATCGAAGGCACTGCCAGCAGCGGACAGCGCTCAAAATCAAAAGATTGAGGCATGTTTTAGTTGGACTAGGGCGTTGGTGATGATCCCGTGACTGCTTTCTAATGCCCGAAGGAACGCCCAACATCTCAAAGTGCTGTGACGCAACATGTGCTGCATTATTACTCTTTGAAGTTATGACTGCATTCTGTGTCAAATAGTGTCATCGTCGCATATGGAAGGATCAGAGTCTTTCACTGGTGCCTCATGCATCTAGCATATTTCAGGTGAATATGCTCTTGAAAAGCATTAAGTGATCCTACATATTCAAACTCACAATCTGTGGAAGCCTACACTGATCAAAGCAATACTACAAAGGTACATCCTGCATTCTTCTTCTTGAATTATATACTATGGCACAGCAATCCAAACAATAGTCTACGTCGGTGTCAATATCTGAGCGTTCTTGCGGTAGGTCTAACTATTGACCGCTAGTTATGGCTTGATGCTGTCCCTTCATTCATTCTGCACATGCTTTAGTCTTTTGTCATAGTTAAAATGCGGAGTTCGGATCAGGGAGAGAGTCCTCCATCCAGAAGTCGTCCTAGTTAGTTCTTTATAACAGGCTTCCAAGTGAAAGGGGTTGATTTTGTTGGATATGCTTGTTTATAAAACAAACATTTAAGGCACTTTCCTTTTCCCCCATAGGAAAGAAAGGAAAGCAATGAAAGTTTTGGTCACTTTAAATATGAGCGGGTTTTACTATTTCAAATAATGAGAAATAGGCTAAACATCACTATACCCGCGTGCGGGTGCGCGATTGTGTGCGTTTTTGACGCACTTAGCATTTAGCACTTAGCACTTAGAACGCTTGCGCGCGCTGCGGACCAAATTAGCCTTAATCAACTTATTATTTATTTTATTTTTGAAATTATTTTATTTATTTATTTTTTACTCTTTTAACTTGTGATTTTTCGAATATAATTTGACTTGTGACTGACTGTTTGGGAAAAAACAGATTATTTTAAGACACGAAGAGGTGTGTTCGAATTGCAAGTCTTGAACACGAAGATGTGTGTCTGATTTTGGCAGTTTAGACATCAAGAGGTGTGTTAAATTTGACATACATATATTGGTCATTTTTGTTTTGTTTTAAGATAACTTCCATTTTCGTATTCTTCAACAACAAAAATACAGCCTTGTCTTCAATTGTTTCGTAGAGAGTTTAAGGAGATTTTCTGGAATTGCTATCTACTAATCTCATGAAACTTTGTTGTATCCTGAAGGGAATTTGCCATAAACTTATAGCAACTAAGTGGGGCAAATTGATCCTAAAAGAGAGTGATTACACGCCCTAAAGTCCAATTTTATTTTGATTCCATTCCTTTCCGTACAAGAGTTTTCCCAACAGATTTTTCTCTTGATGCCTGTGCTTTTACCAATCAGTTGTAAAGATTATAGTGGTGTCATGTCAAATTTGGATTTTGCAACGACCCTTCGCATGTTACTTCAGGAATCTGATGGTCGAAACAATTGAGAAACTTCAGAATGGTTTTGTCGCATAATGGAGCTTCAACCTGCTTTTGTAATTAAAAAGAAACCAAGAGGTGATCTTTTGGATACTAGACCTCTGGAATACCTTTTAAATTATGGGGATTAAGATTTTTTTTTCCCTGAACTCGCTAACATATTCTCCATCGGAAGATTTGTTTGGTTACAATAAGCAAAGTTGTAATTATAGTACCAGGAATTTGTTTTCTGGAAACCTAAACTTTAAGCGCAGAGTTGAGTGAACATCCCAAGTGGTATGAGACAGCTCGCAGCTTAAAGTAAGTTTTAGTTGCTGCATTCAAAGACTGAAGCTTGTTTATATCCTGAATCTTCAGTCTTCTGGCTATGATTCGTAAAAACAGGGTGAAGTGATATGGGAGGGGAATTGGAGCAGATATCCATAGATCAGCGACGGTATTAGAAGATGGGCTTAGGTTTCTGACTGGTAATCTAGCTGCTAAGCTTTTACTTATTTCTTCTATGGATTTGCATCTACCCTTTTATTTATTATGTGGTTGTTACTAACTTCAAGATATGTGATTGACACTTGGAATTTCTGTACTATCTTGGATGTCAGAAATTGGGCTTTGATATAGCAATTGTGAGGAGCAGGAGCATATATGACTCTCAAATAGGTAGAAGAATGACATTAATTTCAATAGGTGGTGCGGCAGGCAGCAATTCACCTTAATTTTCTATCACCGTAAGTACAATATGCTTAACCATTTTGGCGCACCTGTACGCATATCTTAGGATCGACTTATTCTTGCATACAATCCGACACTTCAGTGACGAAGATATGTATGAGATGCTTGACTTGCCTGAGCTATCTACATAGTTGGACGCTAAGTATTCATTGGCTGTTGACTTTGCAAGTCAGGTTTTCAATAGAAGTCCCTACTGGATGAGCACAAATGATTGCGATCTTGGAGTGGTGTCCGGGGGAGGTATGCTAATACGTGTCCAATCAGCTTGACCATCACTTTCTTTGCACATGGTGAGTGCATTGACCGACTCAAATTATTCCTCTCATCAAAAGAACGAAGCATGCAGAAGAGATTTTTCTTTTTTGTTCAGAACACACGATAGATTACACATAATGGAGGATGAGTTACTGCTAAATTAACATAGAACTCATTCTTCTGCCAATCAAAGACCAAAAGAAGTCACACGATGCAATAGTCCCTTGTACATGTGCAAAGAAATTAACATGTAAGCGAAATGGACCCGAATCGGCATACCTCACCTGGACAATGTGTTCACTCAGTTGGGACTTTCAACGAAACCAACCTGATCTGCAAAGCCTTTCATATTCCCTTTCGGATTATCGTCAAACCTTTTTATTCTAAAATGCTTGAGCTCCACCCCATCCGCACTCCCAGTGAGCACAAGGTCTGCCAGTATCCTTCCTATAACCGGGGACATCTTGAACCCGTGACCGGAAAACCCACTACCTATCGCTACGTCTTCCCCGAACTCCCCACCCAAAAAGTCCAACACATAATCCTCGTCCGGCGTCATCGCATACATGCAGGATTGTGTGGACGCAGGTGTGCTGCAGTCCAGCAATCCTAGGAATCTTCCTTCAATCCATTCTTTCAATGAATCTATGTATGTTCCGGGCATCCATGGCCTTTTGTCTGGGTCACACAGGCATCCACCATGCACTGCAATCTTGATCAGCCCCGGGAACTCCAGAGAAGGCGTCCCATATATGTAAGGCTGTCCATAACTTGCGAATGTCGGGAAGTCACCTCCAATGGCGTACTTCCCCTCGTGCCCCTCCTTTATTCTCCAATACCAAACTGCAGTTTCCAGGGGCTCAATTGGCAATTCGTGGCCAGTGACCGAATGGACTAACTTTTTTGTCCAAGCCCCAGTAGTGACCACACATTTCCTACCCCAAAACTTGTCCCCCGTGGTCGTGGAGACCACTATGCCGCCCCTGACTTCATCTCTCTTAATATTTTCCACCTCCATGTTGTCCTTCAATACTGCACCCCGTCGAAATGCTAAAGCTTGGAACATGGACACTGCTTTAGAGGGCTTAATGATGCCCCCAAACTCGGTGTACACTGCAATCCAATCCTCCGGTATGCTGAGCCTGCCAGAGAATTTTTTGGCGACTTCGCGGTGATCGAGTATCTGAAACGAGAAGGAATTCTTTTGACAGCTTGCTATGACAGCCTTGAGACTGGCATCATTAGCCGGTCCCATATCAAGATGGGGAGTGCTGGTGTAGACTCTGTATCCGGCCTCCGACTCGGCCTCTCTCCATAGCTTGGAAGCCTCGAGGACCATATCGGTGTAGTAGTCCTCGGGGTAAGTTGCGCGTATGGTGCGAGACTCGCCATGTGAAGAGCCGCGGTGGTGCAAGAAATCGAATTGCTCAAGTAAGAGTGTCTTGCAGCCTCTTTTGGCCGTCTGGTAGGCTGTGGAGCTGCCCATGATGCCTCCACCGATTACTATTATGTCGAACTCGGCGGTGCTTGAAGCCATCTCACCGTGTGTTCGTGTATGCACGAAAGACTCGGCAAGTGTTTGGTGGCTGGATTTCGGCTAGAGCTGGATGGGAGAGCGATAGATATACGGCGGGAAGTAAGAAAAGTGGCCATGGGATGACTCAGAATTGCGTCACTGCCACTTCAACAAACTCAAAATCACCACGCATCTAGGACCTTCAGAAGCTTAGGCTTGTCTATTTCTTCACCGTGTATCTGCACTTTATAATGTGATAACACGATAACATCAGGATATTTTTTCCTTGTTTCGTCATGAGTTATGACGAAGCATCTTACATGATACAACAATCATCTCGTAAAAATTCCCTTTGAATTATTTCCTTTTTAATGTTCATCCAAATCCATGATGGTCTAGATGAAAGATATCCACCAGCTGTGTGTTCAAGTTAGCACAACGAATTAAGTAAATTTTGGATCATTACAAATAGTGATGAACTTCTTTGGCCAACGGTGGGGGCAATGAATGAACAAGGTCCACCTTCGTTCAAGAAGTTGTCTTCATTCATCTTCAAGAAAAAAAAAAAAAGAGAGGGAGATAAAGGATTATCAATGCTGATTTTCTTCATCGGTTCTCGAGAATTCTGTCAGGACTTTCCACTTGAGCATTTATTGAGCAATATAGTTGAGATGGGCTATAAATACTCTTGTATGCATTCATAGCAAAAGAGTCCATTTCATCAATCATTAGACGTTGTCCACTCCACATAATTTTAATGGTCGGATTAGAATGGGCTAACACAAATTAGGTGCATGCAAGGCTTGCTCCTAAAAACTAAGTCCAGCCAATCGTATTCTCTGTATATTACGTTTATTAAAGGGCTCATTGCACCTTCCATACCCCTATACGACCCATATCACATTGATTTTCCCACATTATCCCTTGCATGTCCCTTTTTTGTTCCCCTTCTTCTCCTCCTTTTGCCCTTTCTTCGTCCTTCTTTCTTCATACTTGAACTCTTCATCAGCTCCATTGGCTGCGATTGGCTATTGCTCACTTCATTTGGCAGTGGACTCCGCTGGAATCCGTCGAGATTCTGTGTCACTGGCTATTCATCCAAATTGTCGGATAACCACCGCGCGAGAATTCGCTCCATCTCCAAACTCGATGGCCAGCTGAGGAACTTGTGGCGAACAAGCTTGAGAAGCAGCCGGTGCAGATGGGTAACGCATTGAGCCCGAGCTGATCTGTTGCTGGTGATGCTTATGTGGAGGATCGTGATCGAGATTCAGGATAGCATGATGATGATGATGATGATGTCTTTGTTGAAGATATTATCTCAAATTATTGTTGAAAAGAATCCAATTCTCCCTCTGGAGCTAAGAAAATCATTGGTGATGTTGAATATCCTCAAAAGACACAATGATTCATTAGAGTCCGCAAAAATGGCGGAAAAAAAAAACAGCATAATAGTTTGCTGGAGAGGCATTCACCACGAGTAAATGAATTTATTGTGCATTCGGCTTCGCTTCAGCTAAAGGCCGCTGGGCCTCAGCGATGGCTGGTGCAGGTCACCGGCCATAGGAGAGGATTCTTCTCGCCGGCATCTATCGACCATCAGCCTTGTTAGACCCTCGCTTGTGGCCAACCATCTCCGCTGTCCATCTTCGAGGCCCTGAACACCCGCAGAGGGAAAAAAATTAAGAATGAAAAAAAAACACAAAAAGAAAAGAAAAGAAAAGAAAAAAGGAAATAAATTTAAATAAAAATTATCTACATTAGTATCGGTCATCTACTTGGCACGGTTGGCGTTAACATCAGTAATTTTAGACCAAGGTTAGTCTTTATATCCATGCAATCACCATAGATAATGCCGCCAAGGATTGTGAATGGATTTTTCCCATTCACTGGTCAGGCGTTTGTAAGACTAGGTTGCCATTTTAATGTTTGACTGAAATTTGTTTCACATTCTAATGTTTATTGTTTGTCGTTTATAGATGTTGGAGAAGCAAAATATATCTCAACGAAGCATTTTGTCACATTCCACTAATGATGTTTTTCTTTTTAATATATAGATGCAAGCACCATACATCATGTTGGGGATTATGAATGGATATTCTCCATTCACTTGTCAGGTGCCCATTATGAAAATCATTTTAAATCCAAGTGTGTTTCATGTTTATTAAACTATTCTAATGCTTTTTTTATTATGGTTTCTTGTCAATAGATGTTGGAGTACCATGAGAGATCCCGTGGAAATATTTTGAGTCACGGACAATTTGCCTCACTTTTGTTCACGTGGCATTATTTGAGATAACATTTATGGACTTACATTGCTTAGTAAACTATACTTTTTTCTCAATATATTGTTAATTCCATTGGACGGAGGTTATCAAATTCTTTTCAATAACTGAGAATGAATGAAACGAACGATTATGAAGGTTTAAACAATGCACGATCACACCATAATTCGTCGGGAGGCAGAAGATGGCAGCATGGTCATTGTTTTTATGCTTGTTAGAACATCTATTTTTTTTTGTTTTGTTTGCTGTTTGGGAAGCTTGATTGTGGAATGCTAATGAAGAATGTTTATATATCTCTATTGAGCAGTTTGTTGAGTGTATAGGACGATGTGTTCAGTAAGTCCCAATTTGACAAAAATATGTGGTTTTGGCGTGTCATTGTGTGTATTTCTAGCATATGAAAAGACTTACCCACAAATTATCAAAAAGTTAATAACTATATTGGTCAAAATGAAAATTTTAGAACTAAATTAACTACAACATATCAAAATTAGTCGGAAAGACTATATTATCAAATTTTTAAAAGATCTAGGACGAAATGAGCTAAATTGAAAAGTTTATGACTAAATTGACTCTGGCAGGCCAACATTACTCGAAAATATTATGTTGACAAATTATCAAAAAGTTTAGAAATAATTTGGCTAAATTGACTATGACGAGGACACCCTCCCCTGTGGCCCGCGACCCTTGCTGGCCCTCAATCAAAAAAATAATAAATGAAAAAATTAACAAAATTTAGAAATTATTTAAAAACGAATTTAAAAATATAAAATATAAAAATAATTATAATAGTGTTTAAAAATGTCCACGTTAGTGCAAAAAGTGTAACATAGGATGGTTGATGTCCATCTTAGTAATTATAATTAGATTTTGACTTTTTTGATAATTTCCCCAAAAAGCTTCAACCTTCAAGTGTTATGATGTCTATCTTATTTTCATTAGATGGATATATTACTTAAGATTAAGTGTCCTTAAGAATGCGTGAGAATTCTTCGCAAATCCAGATTTTTTTTTCTTTTTGAGAATTTAGATTAACAAATGGTCTCTAATATCGGAGTCTAAGAAGTACCGGGAGTTTTTGAGTGATCAATGGAAAAATTACATAATCAATCATTGCCAGTTGCGACACACCACCACTTTAGCAAGATTTCTTGTGAAAATTGGCGGGAAATGATTACATTGAAATTTCACGCATATGATAAGCATTAGATCGATCAAATTGAAAAGTTTATGCTTGAATAGACATCCATATGTTAATTTTAGAGCTTATTATACAATTTCCGCGGTGATCAATTATACCCGTATTAGACTATACTTAGATTTATAGCGAAAATTTATGCCGCTCTCTTTGATGAGCAGACTGAGCAAAATCTAGGTAATATATTCTATTTATTACGTTTGATCGACATGGTTTCACAACAAGCATGCTATATAAAAGCTTATACAATGCTAGCACCGCGGCGGCTGCACTAACGTAAGGATCAACGTGTCATTGCGAGTTACTTTTACCTGAAGACGTGTGTCCAGGACAACAATTATTAGCGCAACCAAGGACGGAGCTTAACACTCCACGTAGACCGAGAGGTAATGAATGTGCTTATAATATTTGTCTAGACTTATCTTCACGATTCTTTATTTCCCTTTTTCCACAAAATGCTAAAGATCTCCATTGTCGAGACAGACTTTATGTAAAGCTGTGAAAAGAATACTTATAGAATTCTATGCACGTGGATGATATGATATTCCTTTGTACGTTAAGAGATTCTCCACTTCCCTTTTTCTTGAATGCTAAAAAGTTCCATTGGAGTCGAATATTGTAGTCCTTTTATTCTGTTGCCATGTTAAGGCCAAGACAGAAAGAGTTAGGGTGGTAGGTGAAATGAAAACGAAGACTTGATCTTAAGGGGTTTCGGCACAACTTTTCTGAACTATGAGGTTTCTTCGGTTTCTATAAGGTTTTGACAAATTTCTCATTCGCGCAATATCCCGCTGCAAAGTCATTTACGGCTCCTAGAAGTTGCTCCACCAAGTTTCAAGACACGACAGCTTTAAAAGATGATGTTAAATAACGATACGACGGAAACTAGATCCCAACACTCTTGATTTGCATAAGCAATGGTGTTAAATGGCGTCATTCTTAGAGTTCTCATCTGGGTGTGCTGCAATCAGCATTGTCATCAGAACAGATGTCACGCATGGTTTCACAATAGCTCTCTAGCTCTCGACTCCCAAGTAATAGGTGCCCCATTCATCATTAACTGTGAATAACGTTAGAAGATATTGCCCCACGGGGTGTTCATAGGAATCTCTCGGGCATTCGTTACGTTTAGGATCGGATTCGTGGTTGCGAAGCTCTCTTAATCTCACTTGGCGTGCGAGGAAAAGATGACCCATACACTAATTTTGTTTCACTCTGAATAATAAACACTGGGGAGCCTTGCTGCTCCGGTAGCGTGTGTTTCTGCCATATTTACATGTCCAATGAAATCTTCACGTAATGCACTAATGACCGACACCTAAAACCAATCGAAAGGAATCGCTTTTAGAGGTTTGATCGACGTAAGACCCATGGGGTTGAGAATCAGACAATAACGCAACAACGGGAATCTCTTTTATTTCCTTTGGAAAAGAACGAATCTCTTCCATTTAAGAGCTGGGAAGAGCACTAAGAAATGCGTAATGACAATGATTGTTTGTCCTTATAGACGACTTTGATCTGGCAGCGAGTCCACCACGTGACTCACTCAGGCTGTAATTGTCAGCAGTTTGGTGCTTTTGGAATCCGTGAATGAATATGCTGTACATGTCACCGGTCAATACTCGGCACTTTCCTCGAAGATCAACTGAAATTCTAAAAACCCTTTTCTTTCCCGGATGTCCATCGTAGTAAACTTACCTTAATCGTCAACAGGATCTTCAGTTATCTTACCGACTAAAATGAGCTGTTAGTCAAGCTCAGAATACCGGGTTGATATAGATTGGTAATGTTGTAACGCAAACGATTAATCAACTTAGGAAAAAGTGAAAGAAATATCAACACTGTGTCTTCATAGGAACCCTATATGTGACATGGGCCAGCTATTGAATCTTCATATGATGCATGCATATAGTGCGGTCATCCTTTGAAACTTCCTAAGTGTTTTACTTAACCATGTCTGATCTTTCAAGAGCTAGCTAAGGTCTTTTGACTAATGAAAAAGCTTCGGATTTATCTTAGGCTGATGTGGTTGTCATTCATGCTAGGTTTCTGTACGCGTACATGTTTGCATCGCACGCCTAAAAAAGACGAAAAGAAAACTTGAACGGTCCAGCCATATCTTCCATCGTCGTCCAGAACCGGGGGCCAGGATCAGCATGAGAATCACGCGGGGGACAATTGGTGCGGTTTGCCGAATTCTAAACAAGATAGTGGAGTAATGAGGTAGCATCACCATCTTGGTGGCTCGCGTGATTGGGTCCCATGTTCTCACGACCATTTCAAGATGGGATGGGAAGGTATCTTGTTGAGGTGCTTTCGTTTCCTGTCATTTAGAGCAAGTGCTCTCGTGCTCGACTCTCTATTGGCTAAAGATGTCACTACTGATATTGGTGCGGACACTTGCGTATCTCAAGGATTACATATAATCTACTAAGTATTTGTTTCTCGCTTTCAGGAGTGCGAAAGACTAAGGGGACCCATAATACAATTTTTAGAATAGAAATACATTTTTCTATTTCTATTCCGCAATGAGTTTCTAAGGAAATAAATGTGTTTAATAAGGACAAATAATTTCAATTCCAAAAATAGAAATCTGTTTGATAACGAAAAAGAATTTGTTTATATTGTTGTTTCATTTTAAAATAGATTTTTAATTTTAGAGTTTGCAAGATGTTCATTTTTATAAATTTCAAATGCTTATTATTTAGTGCAAAAAATTGACAAATTTCATCACATTTTCTATTATTGTGCAACTTCAAATTCACTTTAAACACGTTGATCTCCTCGTTCACAAAAAATCAACCTAAAATAACCTAAATAGGAAATACATTACAAAAGTCGAGATGGGGAGAGGAAAAACTGTGATAAGGTTGCATCAATTGTGTGTGCAGCATGCAATTCAGTTAGAGAAACAATTTATCGATTTCTCATTCTGGAATAGAAACCACAAATTTTTTGTTTTTAATTACTTGGCCAAACCTATTTCTGGAACCGAAATCTGTTCCAGAAATAGAAAAAATAAATTCTTTTACCAAAAGTATTTATGTTCTAGAAAAAGTTCTAGAACAGAAAAACTTATTTTGGAATAGAAATTATGGCGAATCCTGCAAGCCCTAACATGTATCCGCAGATTGGCCAATCAATTGAGTGGCTCATAATTGACTAAGAATCTCACCTTTAGTCACGAAGTAGTTCTCTAAAACATTACTATGTATGTACTTGGCACTTGATTTTTTTTTTTTTTGCTGTGGATGCAACGGTATGTGTCAACTGAGATAAGAAAACTTTTTGAATATACGGACGGAAGTTAGTCATTTGTCACCGTCGCTTCAGTGAGACATGATAAATCTATGGATTGAGATAGGTTTAGAGAGAATATATAGTCCATCATGACGAGTTTGAATCCCCACTCTCATCTCTTCTTGTTATCTTGCTTTTGCTTTTCTAAATGGACCGTCTTTGAGGAGTATGGCGTGACTAGGGGAGAGGGGGATATGCTTAATATGGTTTCCGAGTTGGTCCGCGCTAGTCAATTGAAACTTTGGGGAAAGATGATTGTCCAAACACTTGGAATGGTTTTAATAATCTTTGGAGGTGCGCCAGTCATGGTTACCAGAACCCACGCTGACGATGTTTGAATGCTGCTCCAATCCTATCCTCAAACATGGAAAATTTGCACACATTGAGATCACATCCTTGAGTTCAAGCTCGATTGGCGAAGATCCGACTTCATTTGTTGTTGTGGACAGCCTGAATTGTCAATCGAAAAGTTGTGGGACAAAGACGGGCATATAGAGGATTGGATTTGGATGCTGAGAAGGCATCCGGTGGCCAGACAATTAGGGTCAGGGCATTTAAGGGTGGCTCTAGGCGTCCAGCTAGGTCTGGTCGGGCGCTCAGATGGCGTCCGACCAAGCCCAACCAAAAAAAAGAGGACAAAAAAGCCGGAAAACAATAGTGGATAACAGACATTATCATTCAAGAAATAAGACCTAAATGATGCACGTAGTTCTTTCAAGATATGACATGAAAAGTACTGGCGAGTTGGTCAGCCTATTGGACAAGGTTAAGGGGTTATCTTCTCTTATGGATTTCCAGTTCGAATCTGCTTGAGACAGTAGCCCTTTCGATGCTTATATGTCACAAACTTTCCAATAGCACTACTGTGACGGGCCTGCTTATCCAGTGTTTAGATTCTTGGGGTTCTCTCTTGGGGTCTAGACATTGTGGCCAGTTTTTGTGGCTCAAAGTAGATACTCCGCCACGAGATGTAGTAACGCTCATGGAAGAGTTACCGACACTGGTTATTCAATCTCGTAATTTTGTTCTATCAAAAGTAAAAAAAAAAAATAAGCATTACAGACAACATCGTATTTTTTCCACCCATGTACAATTCTATGCAGCCAAAGAAAAAAGCTGAGCCTCACATCACACGAGATTAATATGAATTAGCACAGAGGCCCAAAAAGAGGATAAGCGCAAGCAGGACTTTTCGCCAGCTAATGCCGTCATCAAGATTACATCTTTGAGATTGAGAGCAACGCGCTAAGAGTTTGGAAGAGCACGGCAATATTGGACTTTCCCTTGTAATGTTGCTGCTGGTATACACTGAAAGTTATTTCATGTGACGCCACAAGATGCGAGTTGCATCTTGGCTTCTGATGCTGAAAAGTCGTCTCCACTAATCGATTGTACTAGTACGACAAAGGACAATGCCTCAGATGGGACAAAGACAACTCCCAGAATCATCAAATGATTCACAAAAATAAAACCTAAAGCTTGTCTGCAATTACCAGACTGCATGATTCTTCCAATTCTGAAACCGAATCACCATGTTGCAGTGTGGTTTCTGTGAAGTTTTCGTAGGATCACTGCCAACTATCCTAAAAGCTTAAACCATTAGGTGAAGGTGTGGATTTATATTTAAGTACTTTCACACTCCCCCTCACGCTTATCTGATCTTTTGCCAGTACTAAACGTGGAAATATATATATATTTTAGGCAGAACAAGGGCCTGGGAAGATTTGAACTCAAGACCTCTTACTCTGATATCATGTGAAGTTTTTGTAGGACCACTGCCAACTGTCCTAAAAGCTTAAGCCATTAGGTAAAGGTGTGAATTTATATTTAAATACTTTCACAGTTTCTATATTTCGCTGCATAAAGCCGTTATTTTCATATATTTGGTTAGTCAAAATTGTGATATCATTCGTAAGCCTGCTATTTTGAATTGCACAATCCATTATATATTGTGCTATGACAGAGCCTCATTGCGAATGAATCTCATGGTTATACATTGCATTGGTAGCAAATAAAGCTCTGTCATGCCGAGGGATCTGATAGAGATGATACTTCATTGGATAGCACTTATGCTTTATTGTTATTCGCAAGTGGAACATAGTAATCATTTACGATGATAAGCGCAATCCAATCCATGTCAACTATGCGACTTGCTTCATGATCTTCGCTTGTGAATGAGCCCTCTCTCTCTTCATCACTTCAGACCATCACTGGAAGTAACACTCAATTGTCTTCAGTTGCTCAATTTGGCATCTCAGCTAAGACATTCTAGACATCGACCTATAGAGCCAATGGCACGATGACGAGCGACAGACCTGGTTTCATTTCTCATGACATTCTTGTGGTTCACTTCAAGCTTGCTCTTTAGAATCTCCACTCAGAGCAATGGGATCGGTACCTTTCACACTCCATCGTACGAGCGTAAGGCATTCCGTTATGTTTGTTCCTTCTGTTAACGGTATCTTGGGCAACTGGACCGATGTGAGAAGGTGTTTTTTTTTCTGGGTTGAAATAATGCAGCCTCTGCTTGTTAATGGATCTGAAGATCAGGGGGTGATCATAGCAGCAGCGAGCACAGCAATTTGGAACGGCGGTGCCGCTTGTGGCCAATACTACCAAGTCACGTGTCTCAGTGGGACGAACCTCGGCGTCCCTAGGCCATGCCGCAGAAGCGCTTAGTGAGGTGGTGATGATTGTCGATCACTGCCTTGCCAATGTGTGCTGAAGAACAATTGATTTGTCAAAAGAAGCGTTTGCATCTGTAGCAGATCCAAGCGCCGGAGCTATTAACATAAATTATCAACACTACGTGAACTTTTTCCCTACAATTGGTAAGCTATTATACAATTTAATGCCAAGATGAAAAGCTGAACTGGGTCGATTGATGTCATGCAGTGTCTGTAGTTGGAAACTAGAAGATCCCGTGCTAGAGAAACTTCTCAGGGAAACGGAACCATTACCCAATAATGAAAGCATCGACTCCTTTTGAAGCTCCTTTTAGTTTTTCAGTGCTCTTGGAAAATGTAGTAGTAAGCATACACCCTATCGAAACAAACCATGCTGTGTGGCATTATGTGTTTTTGCCGAGTCTTCTGCTTTATTGCGCCCTGCCTGTCGTTAAGCATAGATTATTAAGTGACACTTGATAGTAACGCATGCACTATGTTTGGTACTTGTCTATTAATTTGGTCATATACTCGACATGACTTAACATATCAGTCACGTCAATAAACAGCTCAAAAGCATTCCCT
Organism: Melaleuca alternifolia; assembly: GCA_019926035.1. Taxonomy (NCBI): domain Eukaryota; kingdom Viridiplantae; phylum Streptophyta; class Magnoliopsida; order Myrtales; family Myrtaceae; genus Melaleuca; species Melaleuca alternifolia. The sequence goes on along the minus strand of JAGKPW010000431.1, from coordinate 1,305,283 downwards.
CTTAATCTTTTGTACCCGTTTCCGGTCATTATGTCCATCAGCACTGTCACTAATGATCTTTGGCTTTTCACCTCAAAAATTGGACTGAGATTATGCACTGTGATTATAGTTGTTTAACTGAGTAAATCGAGGCACAAGTAGATTGTCCAGCATTCGTTGTGTTGTGGTATAACGTGAAATCAAATCAATGTAAGAATATTAAAGAAATCAATGATGAATGATTAAAGACATTACATATTATACGTGATTTAATATGAGTATCATTCTAAGATTTATATAAAAAAAGTAAGCAATAAATAACTCATTATCGAGTTAAAAAGTTAGAGTTACAATTGCTTATACGCTCAAACGTTTTCTGTATCTAAATTAAGTCCAAAGCAAAACCCATTCTCTCACAAAGAAGTTAGGGCCCGTTTGGTTCGGCTTTCGGAATGCCCATTTGGCCTTGAAAACCTATTTGGCCAAAGTTTTGCTGTTTGGTTCAGCATTTGGATGGCTTTTTGGAGATGCAATTACATCTTCAATGCAGGCCAAAGGCTTTTGGGCCAAAGGAGCTCCCAAAGTGCATTCGAAATTAGCATTCTCGGGATGCAACTTGCCTGTTTAATGAAAATTACCACGGAGTTCCCATTTTACCCTCATTTATTGCCAATATTCCATTTTTACCCTTAAGAAACCCTAAACCTGCATTTTTCTATTCTCTTCTCTTTTTTGCACTTCCGTTCGCGTGCTCCTGCTCTGCCTCCCTCTCCCTCTCGGCTGCTTCGCCTCCTGCTCCGTCTCCCTCAGTCGTCCCTCCCTCTCGCCTGCTCCGTGCTCCGCCTCCCTCGGTCGTCCTTCCCTCTCGGCTGCTCCGCCTCCCTCGGTCGTCCCTCCCTCTCGCCTGCTCCGCCTCCTCTCGGTCATCCCTCCCTCTCCCTCTCGCCTCCATCTCCCTCTCGGTCATCCCCTGCACCGCCGAGTCTCGGTCGTCCCTCCCTCTTCCTCTTGCCTCCCTATCCCTCTCGGTCATCCCCTGCTCCGCCTCCCTCTCACCTCCATCTTGCGTTGACTGGCGGGCGGCTAGGGTTTCTACAGGTCTCGCGCATACAAGAGGAAGGAGGAAGAAGATGATGTAGGTGGGCTGGGCTGCTCGCATGGCTGAAGGGAGATGGGCCAAGCCAAGCTCACGCGCAAAGAAGAGGAAAAATAAAAAAAAATGAAGGAAAATGTAATACTTTCCTTTAATAAAATTTCCCAAAAATACTAAAAAATGATCATATATAGAAGGTGACTACATGGAAATAAAATTGAAGGACTCATGTTTATTATGATGAAAATGACTTTTTTCTTTAATTAAAAAGATATCATTTAATGTGAATTTTTTATTTATAAATTTATTAGTATGCCTCTTTTACATTATTCTAAATGTGAAAATAATATTTTCTCTTTAATTCCAAACAAATTAAAGTCAAAGCACTTTCCAAATATATGTTTATCAAACAGCATTTCCTCAAAATTGCATCTCAAGGCAGTTTTCAATTATAATTTACCAAATAGTATTTGCATCTCATCAAACCCCTTTAACCTAAAGGCGTTTATATTTTTTCAATAATTTTTTCCAAAAGCCTTTAAGCTAAAGGCGTTTGAAAAGGTTATATAGAGAAAATCTGGTGCTCCCTTTATTTTGCTTTATGAATGGCTGAACCAGAGCAGCGACTTTTCCTTGTACCGTACATACAGCTTCTCCTTTACCGTGCCGCTTCGTCGCTCTTCCGCACACCACCGACAAAACTCATAGAAGTCCTTCTACTTTTCATTCCTTTTTTCATTTGTGCGGAAACGTATCACGATTAGACCCCTATCGATCATTCAAGGAAGAAGGGACAGTCTATTCTTTCTTTCCTCTTAGGCAAAGACTTGTTTTCTACCCTATAAATATATATAAATATACATAATCTAAATAAGCCCCTTATGTTGTCCTATAGGGGCAGAAAGCGATAGCAGATGCTGGGTCATCCAAGGAAAAGCAGAAAGCAATAGCAGATGGTGTACCCATACAACTTTTGTACTCATGTAGCTGTTTATGCTGATGGAACATGATGGAGGCAATAGATCATTAGAAACCTAAGACCAGATCACAGATAATTAGTCGAACATAGAGATGAACTGGCTTCTGTTCCTTCACTTGGGTTCTCTTCAAACCTTCCAATCCTGAAATGCTCGAGCTCCACCACATCTGCATGCCCAGCAAGCGCGAGGTCCGCCAGTATCTTCCCTACCGCCGGAGCCATCTTGAACCCGTGACCCGAAAACCCACCGCCTATCACCACATCCTCCCCGAACTCCCCTCCCAAGAAATCCATCACATAATCCTCGTCGGGTGTCATCGAGTACATGCAGGATTGCATGGACACGGGTGCGCAGCCATCTACCTGTCCCAGAAATCTCCCTTCGATCCATTCTTTCAGGGCACCCAAGTCCGGCTCGGGCCTCCACTGCCTTTTGTCCGGATCGCACTGGCATCCGTCGTGCAGTACAATCTTGATCAGCCCTGGGAATTCCAAGGATGGAGTCCCATATATGCGCACATCTGCATAGCTCGAGAACGTCGGGAAATCGCCTCCGATGGCATATGTTTTCTCGTGACCTTCCTTGATCTTCCAATAACACACTGTGGTGTCCACGGTTTGAATTGGCAATTCGAGCCCAGCAACTGAGCGAACCAGCTTCCTGGTCCAAGCCCCAGCAGTGACCACACATTTCCTGCTCCAGAACTTGTCGCCCTTGGTGGTACAAACCACTATACCTCCTCTCACTTCATCTTTCCTAATATCCTTCACTTCCATGTTGTCCTTCAACACAGCTCCCTTTTGAAATGCGAGTGCTTGGAACATGGAAACCGCTTTAGTTGGCTTAATAACACCGCCAAGCTCGGTATACACCGCAATCCAATCCTCCGGTATGCTGAGCCTTCCAGAGAACTTGTCAGCGAATTGGCCGTGGTCGAGAATCTGATATGGGAAGGAGTTCTTTTCACAGCTTGCTACGACTGCCTTGAGACTAGCACTAACCGCCGGCCCCATGTTAAGATGATCGGTGCCGGTATAGACGCAGTAGCCAGCCTCCGACTCAACCTCTCTCCACAGTTTCGAAGACTCTATGGCCATCTTGGTGTAGTAGTCCTTCTCATACGTGGCGCGCATGGTGCGAGACTCACCGTGCGAAGAGCCACGGAGGTGCAAAAAGTCGAACTGCTCGAGCAAGAGCGTCTTGTGACCTCTTTTGGCAGTTTGGTAAGCAGTGGAACTTCCCATGATGCCTCCACCGATCACTATTACATCGAACTCATTGCTCCGAGAAGAACCCATAACTCTGTACTGTGTAGGAGCCTCTCTCTCTCTCTCTCTCTCCCTCTCTCTCTCTCTCTCTGTGCGAAACTGATCGAGCTACACTTGCTGTATTTGAACCTGTAAGCAAAGCAAGACCGACCAGTCCTGGTCCCCTGTATTGACGTAACAATTCAAAAGGCAACAATTCAGAAGGATACAAATCAGAAGGGAACAAATCAAAAAGGATCTTCAAATAATCAACCCGCGGATACTTCCCTTTATTTGTATCCGCGGGTTGATTATTTGAAGATCCTTTTTGATTTGTTGCCTTCTGATTCGTTACGTCAATACCCTGGACACTAAGCGCCATATTTGATTCTTTCAGTACCAACGACAGCTAGACGAAGTTTCTCATTGCACCATCGTCGGATTCTTGCGACATATCAAACAATCCGCAACAAAACAAAAGCCAACTAATGACATTCGCATTCCTTTAGACAATGTGTAGTACTTTTAAAAATCGAATTTGGCTCGAATGCTCTGTTGCCAAGACATAATCGACTTTACAATTTTTTTTTCCCATCGAAGGTGAGTTGCGAGGACAAGTGCTTGTGCATCTAAACATGGGCTCCTCTTGAATTGACATAGGTTTTCTTTTTGTTATTTGTAGGGTACATTTGTTTCGCGGAGAATTAATGATATTTTTCAAATTATTTATTTTCCACAAAAAAAGATTAAACTCACGTATACTATACCTGATTAATCACACTTGCTCATGTCAAGTAGGTTGCCTTGTGGACGATCTTGACAACATGATCAATTATGTCGAAAAACCACGGCACAAACTTGAACGTACATACACAATTTTTAATCTACTCAAGAGCAGCAAAGAGGGTTTTTTTTCTTCTGCCCCGAAACTCTGGTATTTGTGAAAGTTTAGTGCTACCTAATCTAATCAGTAACAATCAACCACTTCATCATACTCTTTCAAAGAAAGATTAGGAGATGATCTTATGATTGACTGAGGACAGATAGTGACATCTTGCTCTGGGAACAACAAAATATTCCTCCAGCTCGCCCGCAATGAGCTTTCACATTGCTATTACTTATGCAAAGATGGCTTCTCTACATGAAGTCACGCCCTTTCTTATTATATCTTAGACTAGTACTACCATCGGATGATGATGATGATACCTTACTTAATTATTGAGATTAATCTATAAAACCAATGATCACGACCATTCATAAATTATCTCAAATTCGCTTGCAATGTGATTTATTAGAACCTTGTATCGTTTTAATTCCTCACCTAGTAAATTGGTATGCTTTTCGATGGATTCTTTAATGCGGTAGCTACTACTCTTATGTCTCATTATACATCTACTTTTGTTGAAAGTCGTTGACAGACCATTTTTGTGAAGAAGTTTAATATTGCCTTAAAAGAATCAATAAGCAGGCTGAGCCTTATGTACTGGACCTAAAAAAATTTACCCAGATCAGCCCATGATTAAATTTCTCCCAGCATGGGTGAGTCGACCATCAAAAGGAAATTATTTCTTCGTACTTTCATTTTGCTTTTAAGATCAATCGGGCTTAATCAGGCCCGATGGGCTGCCGAGCGAATGATCGCCTTTATAGTGGTCCATTGCGCTTGATACCTCCTTTACCTAACAAGTTTTAACTTTAGATAAGTTCATCCACCAACCAAAAATTCATGATCATAGTTTAGGAAGATTTCGGATCTACAGTCACCAATTTGTAAGAGTTAGTAACTTTCATACCTAGAAGTTACCAATTATAATAGTTGATACTTAATCAAAGTATTATACAGGTATGTATCAATGCTCATTTGGATCCTTTTTCAAGTGTCATTATTAAGATTTGTACGTCTTTTTGAGTGCAATCGTGGCATACCATCAATTTTGACTTTCCTCTATCATATAGTTAGTTCCTAGCCTTTTTGTGAAAGTAATGGGATGTGACGCTACAATATCATCGAAACACAATTTGTTCTAATGTTATCGGCTTCACTAAATTCTATCTTGGCTTGTAACATGATCTACTTGATTAGTTTAATGCATTGATTTGTTGACTTGTAAGTAAATACTTTGCAAATTGAATGTCTTTACTAAGTACTCTAAACGAGTGTCTCTAAGCACCATCCCGTGATCACTTATTAACATAACTTAAAATCCCATTTTTATATTTTATTTCCATTAAATCATAGCCATCGCTCGGAGCAACAGAATCAGTATCTTCTACCTTCCACTAAACAGGCGTAATCATTCAGTTCCATATATCTGTTTTTGCTTTTACTAGTCCATTTAATCTTGTCAAGAGCACACCGAGCGACGTGAATTAGTCCATGAACCCCATTGGTGCGGTTCAAAAACAGCAGCCACTACTTGTGGCAGTGTATGAAGAACTTAGGGGCGGCAGTGGCGCTTGTAGCCAGTACTTACCACGACGAACTCGAACGATTCGAATCCATGCATCGGAAGCGGGTCGGCGGTGGCGAAGCTTGTGGACGTTAGCCCACTCAGCTCGTGTCGGGGGAACTATTGATATGACGCTAGAAGCATTCAATCAATAGCACGTCCTAGAAATCTGCCGATTAGTATCATCATACAGTACCAACAGTATGTACATTTTGAATTTTTTGGGATTTTAACTTCGCAATTGTGATTTAAATCGTGGTTATGCATGTGACAGACCAAAAATCGTGGAACCACAAATGATTGGAATGTAGAGGTGAATGCCTTGAGATAGGAATCACCTTCGTGAAATCGAGACCACTTAATTGCTGAAGCAATGGACGCGAGGAGGGATAGTGGCAATTTTCCAATGAAGAATGTTGGAGTTTAGTCATTTGTTTACGACCTCAGGTTAGCATAACCATTCAAAGTAGACTACCATTGCTCCAGTTCGACACAACTAGTCTTTTCTATTGTCGACCATCAGCAAGGATCGTCGACCCATGGCCGGCATGGCCAGGGGCTAGCGACCCTCCTCACCCTCACCAATGAGGGTGGGGCGGTGGCGGCAAGGGCTTGCCGCCCTCCCCATTAGACCTCTTTTTTTATTATTTTCAATAATGATTGGACTTCTGACAAATCATGTCAATCAGAGTTGGCACTGAAGTGATCTTTTTTTTTCTTTTTCTTTTCTTAAACTAGCAATTAAGTGATTTGGATGAAACTTTTGACACTAAAATGAGTATCGTATACAACTTATGACACTTGTAGTATTCTTATCCCAAGAAGAAAGAAGAGACAATCCATTCTTTCTTCCTCCACTCTTAGGCAAAGACTTCTTTTCTATCTTATAAGTATATAAGGAAATAAGCTTATCTTGTCCAATAGGGGCAGAAAGTTCTTCCCTTTTGCTCTTAACAGAAATAAGCTTCCTTTCATGAATCTCTTTGTGGGCTCACACTTGGATATTTATCGTTCAAATTTGAGACAAAATCTGATAAATTGTACCGAAAACTCAATCTCACTTGGCTGGGTGAAGGTGCTCGGTCGTCCAAGAAAAAGTAGAAAGCAATAGAAGATGGTGTACACATACAACTATCGTACTCATGTAGCTGTTTATGCTGATGGAACATGATGGAGGCAATAAATAATTAGAAACCTAAGACCGGATCACAGATTATTAGTCGAACATAGAGATGAACTGGCTTCTGTTCTTTCACTTGGGATTCTTTTCAAACCTACCAATCCTAAAATGCTCGAGCTCCACCCCATCTGCATGCCCAGCAAGCGCGAGGTCCGCCAGTATCTTCCCTACCACCGGAGCCATCTTGAACCCGTGACCCGAAAACCCACCACCCACCACCACATCCTCCCCGAACTCCCCTCCCAAGAAATCCATCACATAATCCTTGTCGGGTGTCATCGAGTACATGCAGGATTGCATGGACACGGGTGCGCAGCCATCCACCAGTCCCAGAAACCTCCCTTCGATCCATTCTTTCAGGGCACCCAAGTCCGGCTCGGGCCTCCACTGCCTTTTCTCCGGATCGCACTGGCATCCGTGGTCCAGTATAATCTTGATCAGCCCTGGGAATTCCAAGGATGGCGTCCCATATATGTGCACATCTCCATAGCTCGAGAACGTTGGGAAATCGCCTCCGATGGCATATGTTTTCTCGTGACCTTCCTTGATCTTCCAATAACACGCTGTGATGTCCACGGGTTGAATTGGCAATTCCAGCCCAGCAACTGAGCGAACCAGCTTCCTGGTCCAAGCCCCGGCTGTGACCACACATTTCCTGCACCAGAACTTGTCGCCCTTGGTGGTACAGACCACCATGCCTCCTCTCACTTCATCTTTCCTAATATCCTTCACTTCAGTGTTGTCCCTCAACACAGCTCCCTTTTGAAATGCGAGTGCTTGGAACATGGAAACCGCTTTAGTTGGCTTAATAACACCGCCAAGCTCGGTATACACCGCAATCCAATCCTCCGGTATGCTGAGCCTTCCAGAGAACTTGTCGGCGAATTGGCCGTGGTCGAGAATCTGATATGGGAAGGAATTCTTTTCACAGCTTGCTACGACTGCCTTGAGACTAGCACTAACCGCTGGCCCCATGTTAAGATGATCGGTGCCGGTATAGACGCAGTAGCCAGCCTCCGACTCAGCCTCTCTCCACAGTTTCGAAGACTCTATGGCCATCTTGGTGTAGCAGTCCTTCTCATACGTGGCGCGCATGGTGCGAGACTCACCGTGCGAAGAGCCACGGAGGTGCAAAAAGTCGAACTGCTCGAGCAAGAGGGTCTTGTGACCTCTTTTGGCAGTTTGGTAAGCAGTGGAACTGCCCATGATGCCTCCACCGATCACTATCACGTCGAACTCATTGCTACGAGAAGAATCCATAGCTCTGTACTGTGTATGCGCCTCTGTCTATCTCTCTGAAACTGATCGAGCTAAGTTACATTTGCTGTGTTTGAACTTATTAGCAAAGCGAGACTGACTAATACTGGTCCCCTGGACTCCAAGCACCAGAATTGATTCATTCACTCACCCAGGAAAGCCAGACGAAATTTCTCGTTGCACCATCGTCGGATTAACAATTCGCAATAAAACAAAAGCAAACTAATGACATCTGCAATCTTTTAGACAATGTCTGATACTTTTAAAAATTGAATTTGACTCGAGTGATTCGTCGCCATTGCCAAGACGTAATCGACTTTACAACTTCTTTTTTCCGCCATCGAAGGTGAGTTGCGAGGTCAGTTGCCTGTGCACCTAAACATGGGCCCCACTTGAATTGACATAGGTTTTCCAAGGAGAATTAATTAGTGATTTAAATGATATTAATAATCAAAAAAATGAATGAGCGAAGAGACATTTTTATCATTCCCGAAAATAATTAAATATAAATCGTTGTTGATCATGAAAATATCTTACATCGATTAATCATTTCAAACAACACAATAATTATTTTGATAACATAAACTATACCTACCTAGTTAATCATACTTGTTCATGCGAAGTAGGCTGCCCTATGGACAATCTTGATAACGTGATCAATTACGACACGGACTTGGACATACATAGACAATTTTTAATATACTCAAGAGTAGCAAAGAGGGCTTTTTCTTCTGCCCCGAAACTCTGGTCTTTGCGAAAGTTTAGTGCTGCTTGATCTAATCAGTGAATAATCAACCACTCCATCATACACTTTCAAAGAAAGATTAGGAGATGATTTGATGATTGACTGAGGACAGATAGTGACATCCTGCTCTGGGAACAGCAAGATATTCCTCCAGCCCACCCGCAATGAGCTTTCACATTGCTATTACTTTTGCAAAGGTGGCTTCTCTACATGAAGTCACGCCCTTTCTTATTATACTTAGAACTAGTATTCCCATTGGATGATGATGATGATGATGATGCCTTACTTATTTATTGAGATTAATTTCCAAATCCAATGATCATGACCATTCATAAATTATCTCGAATTTGCTTGCTTGTGTGATTTATCAGAACCTTGTATAGTTTTAATTCATCACCTAGTAATTCTGTATGCTTTTCAATGGAATTCTTTAATGAGGTAGCTACTTCTTTTATGTCCCATTATACATGTCCTTTTGTTAAATGTCATTGACAGACCATCTCTCTCTCTCTCTTTTTAGAAGTTTAATATTGCCTTAAAGCAATCAATGAGCAGTCTGGCCTAATGTACTGGACCTAAAAATCACCGAGATTAGCCCATGATGAAATTTTCCCTAGTATGGGTGAGTCGACCACCAGAAGGAAATTATCTCTTCGTACATGTCCATTTTGCTCTTCAGATCAATCGGGCTTAATCAAGCCCAATGGGCTAACGGGCGAATGATCACCTTTATTGTGGTCCAATGCGCTTGATACCTCCTTTACCTAACAATTTTTAACTTTAGATAAGTTCATCTGCCTACCAAAAATTCATGATCACAGTTTAGGAAGATTTCGGATATACATTCACTAATTTGTAAGAGTTAGTAACTTCAATACCTAGAAGTTACCAATTATAATAGTTGATACTTAATCAAATTCTTATACATGCGTGTATCAATACTCATTTGAATCATGTTCCAGGTGCCATTACCAAGATTTGTACATCTTTTTTAGAGTAATCGTGGCATAACATCAATTTTGACTTTCCTCTATCATATACTTAGTTGCTAGCCCTTTTGTGGGAGTGGCCGGTTGTGACGCTACGATATCATCGAAATACAATTTGCTCCGATGTTGCCGGTTTCACTAAATTCTATCTTGGCTAGTAATATGACCTACTTAATTAGTTTAATGTATCGATTTGTTGATTTGCAAGTGAATAATTTGCAAACTGAATGTCTCTTACTAAGTACTCTCAACAAGTGTCTCTAAGCGCCATCGCATGGACATTGTCAACATAACTTAAAATTCCATTTTTATTTTTTATTTCCTTTAGCTTTACCGCTCGAAGCGACGGGATTAGTATCTTCTACCTTCGACCAAACAAACAAGCGTAAGCAATTTAGTTCCATGCATTCTTTTTTGCTTTTACTTGTTCATTTAATCTTGTAAAGAGCATACCAAGCGACGTGAACTAGTCCGTGCACCTCATGTGTGCGGTTCGAGAACAGCAGCAACTACCAACGGCAGCGGATGAAGAACTTAGGGACGGCCTAGAAATCTGTCGCTTAGCATCATCATACTGTATCAGCAGTCTGTACATTTTTAATCCTTGGGAGTTTACCTTTACAGTTGTGATCTAAATCGTGGTCATGGTCCATTGAAGGTCTAAATTCAACTGGTAGAAGATCCGTGGCTCGTCTTAGGGAACTGATGTTTTGGATCCACTTTCATAATTGTAGCAATGATGAAGTCTCCAAATTCTCAAGTTCTGACATCTCTTCATTTGCTTTCCACCCTGCTTCTACTTGATTGCACTAGTTAATTAACTGTCGGGAGTTAGAAATGATAAGATGCAGTATGTTTCATGCATTAATCCCCATAAAATATTGTGTATACACTACCAATTTAACCGTCATACGTTCGGATTCGCATCATGCGAAAATTATCTTCGTCTCAACGAATTTAACAGTTTAAACATTGACGTTTCATATTGAATAAAAGTTCCATGATCTAATTTATTCGTAAAGCTAGAACGACACTGATCCCTTATTATTATCAGTGCGGAAGTCATATTCAACTGAATCATCAACGCCCATCTTAATTTATTCGTGAATTTTTTACGGGACTGTCGATTAATTTTAGTCTAATCATAAGCCTGAGCGAGGTGTCGAGCGATTATCAACACGGCGCTGAGTTAGCCACCTCACCATGATAGTGATTTGTAGAGGGAAATTCGAATTTGACACGAGACGACACGACTAATCCATAATCGATACATAAGTAAGAAAATAGTAAAAGAAAGAAGAAGAAGAAGAAGAAGAAGAAGAGAGAGATGAAAAATGAAAAGAGAAAATGAGGTGCATTGAGATTTTCTACGAGTGGGACTGTTAGGAAGGGAAGATACGACTCGCTTTTGACAGGAGCGTGTGCTTCGCTCACTCATCGTCACGCCAAATTCGTTCAGTCTCTCCTCTCCTCCTCTGCTGCAGAGTCGCTCCAGATCTTCTCTCTCGTTCCTCGTACTTCTTCTCCCTCAGTCCTTCGCATCGGTTGGTGCTTTCTTCTTCTTCTTCTTCTTCTTCTTCCATCGTTGATGATTTCCTCCCCTCGATTTCTTCTCGACCCCCATCGATCCTGCATTTTCCTCGAATTCGCTGCCGTGTTTCTGCTCCTGTAGTTCGTGAGATTGCCGAGATCCTTGAATCTGCAGGTGCATGTTCGGTGCGGGTTTTCATGGGGAATCTGCCGTAATCGAGGCGCCGACGTTTTGATTTGTTCTCAAGATTAGCGCGCGTTGCGCGCTTTTCCACCTCGGTCCCCGCCATGGATAATCGCGGCGACGCCGACGCAACTCCATTTTTGAGGTCTCTCTCTCGCTCTCTCTCTCTCTCTCTCTCTCTCTCTCTCTCTCTCTCTCTCTCTCTCTTGCGGAATGAATCGAGCAATGCCTTGGACCTCCGGATCTTCTTCGCATCAGTTAAGAATTTCCTCCATCATGAAATCGCCTATTCAATTCGCCCAATGCTGCTTCTGTTGTGGTTTTGTTTTTGTGCTGTTGCCTTTTCACGGGGTTTTACAGAATTGAGCTGTCTTGGCGCTTCGAAAACTCCTGGCTGTGTTAGTTTTGTTTTATGATGATGATGTCGCCTATTCGATTGCATGAATGATGCTTCCTTCGTCATCGTGCTCGTTTTACACTTGGAGTTTTGGCCGTGATAGAGATGATTTTCCCTATCAAGTTTCTGCCTGCATGTCCTTGTAAATTTTGTAAGTTGGAGCGACTGATCTTCCGTAACCTAAAATCGTTTCCTGAGTTTGGGAAACGAGTATTTCAGTATTTTTATCAGCTGTCTTGAGTTTTGATACCTTTGAGCAATGTCTAACGTTAACTCCTTGTGAATATGTCAATGCAGTATATTTGCTGCGGTCTCTTATGGGATTGCTTCGATGGCCATGGTCTTCATCAATAAGGCAGTTATAATGCAGTATACGCATTCAATGACCCTTCTTACTTTACAGGTAATTCTTAAACAGGGAGTTTGAGCACATTTGTAATTTCCTTCGTGATGGACAATATTGTAACTTTCTAACTCATGGTGCCTCAGCAATTGGCCACGACATTGCTTATTCACTTCGGAAGAGTCACAGGATACACAAAAGCACGAGCAGTGACCTTGGAAACTGCAAAAAAGCTCCTTCTGGTTTCATTATTTTACAATGCAAATGTTGCATTTGCTCTGGCAAGTTTGAAAGGAGTTAATATCCCCATGTATATTGCAATAAAGAGACTCACACCACTTGCTGTACTGATAGCTGGATTTTTTCGAGGAAAGGGAACACCTACTACACAGGTGTGGCTTTTGAGTTTTGCCTTGAACATTACGGCATTGGCCTTTTCAATCAATATTGAAGTGATTTAATGCTTTAACATGGCCTCTTGTTTCATTATTCAGGTTACTCTCTCCGTTCTTTTGATTGCTGCCGGATGTCTCATTGCAGCCATCGGAGACTTTTCTTTTGATATTTATGGATATAGCATGGCTTTTACTTCTGTGTTTTTTCAGGTTTGAGCTTGAGTTTCCATTGGCTATTTCGATACTCTTGTATTGCTTTAAATCTCAGAATCAGAAAAAGGATAATGTTCAATATTGTGGAGAAGTGTTTGAATACATCCATTTAAGATTTTGAGACCATTAATAACATCTTAAATTTAGTGCAGACTATGTACCTTGTGTTGGTGGAGAGGTCTGGTGCAGAAGACGGGCTTTCATCTGTCGAAATAATGTTTTACAACAGTTTTCTCTCTCTTCCAGTCCTCCTTTTTCTTATCATTGCCACTGGGGAGTTTCCAAATTCCCTTTCATTGTTGATTGCAAAGGTTAGGATCTTCCGCATTTCTTTCTCTTTGCTTTTTCATTGCCTCGCTCTTTTATCCATTTACAATTTGGATGGTTAAATTAACTTTATTTTAGCAGAATATGGCTGTATTTTTATATGGTTTTGCTACACTTCGAGTCAGACAGATTGGAAGTAATCAAGGTTCTAGACACTGACTAGATGTCTGATGTGCATAGTTCACGAGACTTTAATGTGCATAGTTCACGAGACTTGAATGTTTACATTCAATCTCCTTTGTCATGCAATGTTTTGAATTCTGAAACTTTGAATATTCTCTATCCACATTTATTTTTCGCACACACACGCATGTGCTCTTTGGCTAGACCTGAGAAAACCAACATGTGTAATGATGACATTATGTGAAGCAAGATTCAAATAACACATGGAAGGAAAATGAGGAACAACTCTCTGAAAGATTTCCAACGAAAATGAAAAGTGAAATCTTCTCCAGTGTATTCTGGACAGGTATCTTTCAGTATATCTACTCGATTGCTTTGACTAATGGAACTATTTGTCTCACAAACAGAGTAATTCGCTATCCTTTTTGATGCTGCTCGTTCTTTCACTTATCATGGGGATTGTTCTCAACTTCACCATGTTCTTGTGTACAATTGTCAACTCTGCCCTCACAACAACAATAGTTGGAGTCCTCAAAGGTGTCGGTTCCACGGTATGTAGAACACCTTTAGTTCCAATGCTGTTATTTGATGAAAAGAGATGGTTCATTTTTTCACTTTCTTCCTGCCAATCTAATAGAATGCCTCCTCCTGAGATAAGTACACTTAAAAGAATTTGCTTTATCATGCAGACTCTTGGTTTTGTTTTGCTGGGTGGTGTGCAAGTACATGCCTTGAATGTGACTGGCTTGATAATTAACACTGCTGGGGGTGTGTGGTACTCCTACGCAAAATATCAGCAAAAGAAGAGCAAGCAACTGAAGATGATGACAGATCTTGAGGCCCATAAAAAATGAAAATGAAGAAAAAAGAGATGTCGAGTCTGGAAGCCTGCAGCCAGACATCAACTTCTACCTCCAGGGTCAACCTATGGATCCTTTTTCATGGTGTGCTTTAGTATAAGAAGTCCAACTAGCAATTGAATGCATTTGTCACCGTGCGCTTCCTTTGCAGAATCAAGTGGGGAGCTTGAACACAATGCGGTTAGTGGCATCTATTATGCACCGTCATTTTGCTTAGGTTCAACTCCGGAGCACCCATGTGAGTTAGTCTAGGCTGCTGATTATCGATTTTTTTCTGTTTTAATTTTCTTGATTTGCAGTGGTCTTGCATTTGTAGTTCAATTATCATGTCTTGAAGCATCAATTTCATAGGAAATCGGTTAGGGTACCCTAAGTTGAACAAACCCTTTAGATAATCAGTTGGCTAGTGTAACTGGGTGTGACCATTTTCCTTGGAGAAGGCGTCCGTTACACGAGGCATGGCATGTAGCCTGTTTGTGCTTATTGGGACCGATCAAGCTTAATCTGAAGATCAAGGATTCTGGTCTGAGTGGAATGAAGCTCATCAGTCAGTTTTGCTCGAGGCGGATAATGAGCTCCTCATTTGCTTGATGCTTAACGCCACAAAGTATGTAAATGCAATGTTTGACATGTTTTAGTACGGAATATTAGGAAGGGTTGAGGTTAATGATGCACATGCTTTAATTCTTCTTTTAATTGTATGAATAGAACGCTGTAGCCGTTGGGGGGAAAATAGTCGGAAAAAACACATTGACTGGACGGTAGAATATTTGTAATAATAATAATAATAAGTTGGCACTGTTGAGAGACGATACAGAAAATGAGGTGTCCCAAAGTGCACCCCGCAGACCCTTTAAGCAAAGACGAGCCAGCTTGCTCAAAAGAGGAGTTAGCTCGGCTTCTGGGCTGCAAATGGGACATTTCATTTTCATTTAGCCCAAGGGCGTGCAATCAAACTCATCTAAATAAGGCATGGTTGGGCCCGAGATGGCACAGATTGGCCCAATATGCCCAAAAGATATAAAGGCCCAGCTTAACCATGCCCAAAAGCATCATCTGCCTCAGAAATGGGGACACTCAGGTCCGCTACGCCCAATATAAATAGGCCCAAATGATATTTGGGCGCCAAATTGGCTCAGGAAGGCCCAATAAGCTTCAGAAGAACGTTGGCCAAGACCACTAATTCTAAGATAACGATTTTGGGCCGAAGTGGGCCCCAAAGAACAGAGTTGGGCTTATGGGCCCCACATCCCAGCCACCTTTGGCTCAGTTTGGGCTTGTCAAGGCCCAGATTGATTTGATCTGGGCCCAAACTTGGGCCTTTTGTCCGGTTTGATATGAGGCCACAAATGGGCCTCGATTTGGGTCCAAACTTAGGCTTTTCTGGGCCGGATGTTGGGTTGTATTCGCCAAGGATGGGCCTCAAATGGGCTCTAATATGGGCCTCCGTTTGGGCTTACATGGACCTAATGTTTGGCTATGAAAATGGGCTGTATCCGGGCTTCTGTTCGGGCCCTTTACCAGAAATATGTGCCTAATGTAGATTTGCTATACCATGTCTGAGCCTCAATGGGCCCGTTTTGGGCTTATCTAGGCCCAAGTTGCGATTGAACTGAGCTAGATGTTGAACCTTTTCCGGAATTTGGAAATGCGCCTCACCTGGGTGGGCCCATTTTTGTCCAGCAATTTGGGCCTAAGGTCGAGTTTTCAATATTACGACTGGGCCTCAAATGGACCCTATTCTGGACTCAGGTTTGGGCTTATCTAGGATTAGGCAAGGGTTGATCTGGATAAAATGTTGGGCCTTTACAAGTTTGGGAAATGGGCTTTACTGGGTCGGTTTCGGCTGATCTAGCCCTAGCACACCAATTTATAGCCCAATATGTGGGCAGAAGGTTGCACTTTCGTTTTTTCCATTGCTGTACTCAATTGGTCCCAAGTATGGGCCTCGGTTTAAGCATATTTTGGCCCAGTTTGGAGCTCCGTCAGGCCCAAATGTAGAAAGAGTCAAAAGGGGTCATCCAGGCCCACTAAGACCAAGCTATCGTAGCCCAATTATGAGATATTTGGGGCCACGATGGGACTATTGTGAACCCACTAAGACGAACAGATGCCGACCCCCCACCAAGGCCGAGAAGTAGTGAGAGTACCAAAACTGAGAACATGTAGGCCCACCAAGCCAGAAGACAGCAAAGCCGAACCAACAAGGCCCAAGAAACAGCAAGTTGGGCTTGAACGGGGGCATTCGCCTCTTAGGAATGGGGCCCAACGACAGAAATCTAATTACAGGAACAGATCGAAACATCGACTCACGACAGAATCAGTGAACCGCAGCTACCACTCCACCATGACACCAGGAAGTGAAGAATGAATTGCCTGTGATTGTCAAGCCACTAGACGACATTCACTTCCATGAGTGAACTAAAAATGACAGTAAAGACCCGAGATTTTCGAAAATAATTAAATCCCGGAAAAAAAGAAGGAAAAAAACCCAACTTCCCTTTTACCATGAAGTTGAGGAGACATAACTAGCTTACAAGAGGGAACAACAAAACCTGCTTTCGCAACCATCGGCAATTTATTTAATTTTTTTCTTCCAATACTCCAGGACTTGACTCAAGCCATTTTGCCATTGCTCGTATGGTCCGCTTGGTATCTACTTATACCGATAGAACATTCACCACCTGTCAGATTGCTGTCAAGATCAGCAGCAGCAGCAGAAACTACTCGTAAATCCTTATGTCCATTGCAATAAACTGCAGTACCCTTCGCAATGGAAGGCCCTGACTCCAGATTTACCATATCCACGTCTCCACTTTCTCCCGTAGCATTAGAATTGTTTGCAGTGGATGGCCCGTTCTCAGAACAGGAGATCTTCGGGCTGCATAAAGGTATCTTAAGACTAATCTCGTCTGGATCCTCCACATCCCCATGTCTCATGCCACTCACCTTCTGGCCAACACATGATTCTATCTCACCATTAGGAATTTTCTTTGACACAGAACTCATCTCAACATCGATATCCATCAGCTCTGCTCCATTATCCTGAGAACCCGTTCTAATGGATAGCGCTTCACAACTAGAATGTCCAGAAACTGAATCGCTATCTGCAGATGTCAAACCATCAGATTGATCTTGAGAGCAACATGCTATTTCCGTTGCTGCCTTCTGATTATTCTCCTCTGCTGAGATTTCAGCACTCATCAGACATGAGGGTCGGGGAGAAACCCTGCCGTGCAGACAAGACATGCAACCCAATTTAGAGAGTCATATACTTAAGTAATAGAAGATACTGCACCTCAATTTGCACGCATGAACAGGTACGAACACAATCAGTTATGAAGGCTAACCATAGAGTTTGTTTCTACATGGATGACTTAATTACTGCATGTAGAAGATAAAGTTTTCTAGCGTCGCATAGAAGAGCTTGAACGTGGACATGTGACTTAACTTCTGGAAACTATAAAACAAAGAACACAGCAAGGAAATAATCCACATGAAATTATTACAGTTAATAGACCTATATTCCACCACTCTCATTAATCACTTAATAAATAGATGCAAGAAAGATCTCCTCAATTGCAGCTTCAATTATGCTCTTTCTCATAAAGAGTGCTGGCCATTAGCCTAGCAAGAACATCTACAGGATGATAATAGCTACTCGGGAACAACTTATCAGCCCTAAACAAGCCTCTTATCTGGATGTTACTATTCCATTCTAACATCTGACCTTATAACTGCAGGATATGCTGCTCTATTAGGGTATCTGATCAATCTAGAATAATCAACCCCACCAGATAGCAGTTATCGCTCTAATGACCACAAAATGATTTGCAATGTGATTTTGCTAAAGAGAGACCTACCGACTGTAAAAGAGCATATATGCACCCTGTGAAAGCACCTCGTCGAATCCGACACTAGTAACCTGCCAAAGTTGCAGAGTTAAAACAAAACTTAATTTGAATATATTATCGGTAGGGGAACATGTCAACAATTTTGCTAATACATCCTCTACATGATTATATCAAGAAAGCCCAATTCATTGACCAGTATTTCACCAAGTAAATGTGTAGCAGAAGAACAACAATAATGAATCCATCATCTTATCAATCCTTTAGCCATATATTAGAACCCAAAAGTCAGTGAAAATTGAAACTAATATCACATCTTTGTCCAGAAAGACTTGTTGTTTGAATGATGAGATGATTTGAGCAGTGACCCAAAGATTCTTCCTGTAAAATTTCTAAGCATAACAGAGAGAGAGAGAGAGAGAGAGAGAGAGAGGGGTTCCGACCTTGCAGTCGTCAATTCTATACCAGTTTCCAGAAAAATCCTTTGTGTAGCAAATATAGTGACCAAAGAAGGACGCATTCAGCATATCCACATGGACAACAACCGCATAAAGCTTGTAGACATCAGTGCCATCTCCTCCTTCACTCATGTAAGGGGTAAGATCTAGAGTCTCAGGGAAGTTAACTTTCTTATTGAGTTTTCCAAACCTACCACTCTGCAAAATTTCACCAACAGCTTTAATATCACAGGCAAGGCTTGCTAATCTATCAAAAAAGCTGAAAAGAATAAGTTCTCAACAAGCTTCTCAATAAAACTCCTAAAGATAAATATCCAGAAACATCTAATATCTAGTCCACGTAAAATTTTTAAAAACACTAAAGGGGAGCACCAAGAGAGGAGGCCTGGATGTGCACCAGAATTCGTCACATGTTTGTGATAGGTCCATTTGGTCCTACATGGACCATGTTTATAAGATTGCGATATTAAAAGGAAAAAAAGAAGCTTGGTCACGTTTATAAGATGGAATCAGCAGGTTTAAATCTTCTTGGCCCCAATGTCATTTTTCTTTGTTCTTTTTTCATTTTTTAATAAATAATATTGCCAGAAGTGCCTCCAGCCTTTTTTCAGTTTTTCTTTAATATCTTTTTTGCCTTTCCATTTCCTTGCACAATCTTGCCCATTTCGTGTTTTTCTCAACAAACATAAGATAATGTGACCAGAAAACAAGAAGGTAATCCACTATTTCCTTCTTTCATTATTTTTTCTTCTCCTCTTCATTTATAATTTTTACAATCTATTGAAAGGAAAAATTATCTTTCCTTTTTTATCATCCCAAGTTCTCTTTTGGCCTATGATTGTACTTTTGATTTTATATATTTCCAAATTAAAACTCAAGGATATTAAGATTGTCGTACTTTTCTCAAAACTTAGATTAAAAAAGAAGAAGAATTTCACTACTTAAATGCTTATAAAATTGATTTTTCCATAATCAATCATCTATCTCCATCCAATGATAACCTAAAATTGCATTGCGTACGTTATTTTTTTATTATAAATTATGATTTAGCTGACCTTGCTTACTATGTACAAAAATGTTAAAAACATTAAGAAATCAAAACTATGATGAGAGATGAAATGTCATTTGTCTATTTTCAAGCAGTCATTCTATTATTTGAGGTAAGATGAAACATATGTTCAATTTTTCTTTTCTATTAATTGATATAGCACTTTGGTTAATTCGGTCCTGCTACATAGCACGGGTATTTTTCTAGTAAAAAGATAAAACCCAAGCCTCTGTCAATGTGAAATGAGCAAGCACAACCGATAAAAGTGCTCTTAAAGTCCTTCGGACACAATTTTCAACCACATAAATCCATGAAATTTTCTATATTTTAGAAAATAAAATGGAGACAGTGGCCACTAAGTTCAATGTATCTCACTTAGGTACTTCCTTAAAATTTGTCAATGGCTAAGATGAAGTTACTGGACTTTAAGTTGTGCATTTTGATATCAGCACAAAGTTTTTTACTCCCAGTAGTTACAATATATAAATACCCCTCGACAGAACTATTGAAAAATTGAAAATATTGTATTTTCAAATTTCTCAATATATCATTATATAGATTAATAGGTGGACGCAAATTATACGAGTCTTCAAAAATTTTCAACAAGTTGGATGATTACCTATTATAGGCGATTGCATATTTTCATTTTGTACTTCACTAGATTCTTTGAACTCCTTTTTTATTTGGATTTCAAACCTCAAAGCTTAAGATAAAATTTTGGTTGATTAAAAGTGTTGCCTATCTATAACTGTCATCATTTATTCACCTATACTGATAAATATAATTTTACAATAAGGGAACATATGCATTCTCAAACAAGCATGCAAAAAGGATGATTCGTATTTGAAATTTTATACAATCCATTTCCAATGTTAGAACAAATCGACTTATAGGAGAATAAAATCTTTACTTAGCATTATGGAAAAAAATATAGACAAGAGCATGTATAAAGCAGGGTTAAGCAACAGAACTTTAGATGCTTGACATTAAACTTTCAACAGATATACTGAGCCAAGAGCCATAGGAAACCATTTGAAAGTAGGAATGTGTTAGTGACATCCCAGATGGCACGTTTCTAAGAGACTATTTGAATGCCGCATGTAAGTATGACCCTTTAAATTTTGCATTAAGTGCAGCAAGACATGCAGAAATGTAATCTCTCTCCTCAGCTAGCCGGAAAAGAAAACTTTGGGTGTAAATTATGAGGAAAGAAACAATGGTAAACTAAAAATCTGGGGAAAAGAACTATGACAACCACTTAATATCTTATTTGAAAGAAGATAAAGTTAAAAGTAACATCCCCTGTTCCCCATAGCTTCTGATTAAAATTTGTCAAGATTCAAAAGTATAAACAAGGTGGAAAAATTGATATTAGCAACCTTCCATGACCCATGCAAAACATTCATTATAACCTGAATGTGTAATGCCCAAGAAAATCATGTAAATAGGTTACAAATTCAGCTAAGATGTCCATGCTAAACCATCTAAACATTATATACTCAGACCTGCATAATTGAACAAGAAGAAACGACACAGACCTGAAATCTTTTTAAGGCAATTGTTAGAATGTTTGGAGCATGTCGTACAGTTAGACGCTTCCACGCCTTCACATAGTCATTACATCTGCAAAATGGAGAATAATCAACCAAGGACAAGCCTCAACAGGTTACCATAGAGACAAGAATAGCCAGTAAAAGCCATTAATCTTCTCCTCTTAGTTCATTTGGGACACAAACTTAAATTGAAATAACTAGCAGAACATAAACTATTAAGAAGACAGAAACAATCATACCCGTCACATTTATACATATTATCCCCATGGAGCCATTCTTTGGCAGTAAATTGCTCTAGGCATTCTTCCAATGACCCAGCATCACCGTGAATTTCAACAGTTAAATCCATCATATTCTCATACTGGTTCGAGACTTTATTGCAGTTTGCGCAGATAACCTGGAGATAAGCAATGACAACCCAAGTTAAACAATCAAAAGAAAATGAGAATAATAACCAAAACAAAGGTCAAGGTAGATTTCATGAAAGCATCTTCAGGAGAAAAGAGTATGCCAGATAGACAGTAAATCTTCCTTTCCTCATAGCCCAAAAAAAAGAGTCTCACAACATATGCTGACGACATTTACTCTTATAAGGAGCCATTTCCAGAAAACTAACCAGAATAAAAATGGTTTCTCCTGGTTATTACTAGACACCATCACCTATGCACGGAACTGATTCAATCTTTCTGAAGAAACAATAACCATACCAAAGTTATACATCGGTCTCATTTTAAGAAACATAAAAGGATTAAGTTATGTGCTTAGTTTGTACCCATTGTATGGGCTTTGTGCTTAGTTTTCTTTGTAAGCTTGGTACCCTTCCACTCAAAGGTGTTACACAAACACTTTGAGTGTAAGTTTTGTGGTACCGAGACCTTTTCTAACATTGTACTTCATATTTGGTAAAGTCAATACAAATCTTAACTTACCAAAAAAAAAAAAAAGTTATGTGTAAGTCAGGTAGCAGGAATAAAAGCATCAGCATGCTTGGGAGTGGATGGCACTAAGATACACATCTTTTGCAATTAAATGGCAACACCTTAGCATGAACAAAAATATCAGCTTACTTAATGACTGGACCAAACTAAAATATATTTAAAGTATCAAGCAATAAGAAAGAAAGCTTCCTGGATTGGATTTAAATGCATTACCTGAGATTGCAAGTGACCGCCAAATATATGCTGGATAATGGTTGTTTCTTGAGCACTTGGATGGACAGCTCTTTCACCACCAAATTCATCTAGGCAGACTGACTGCATTGTATCAATGGCAAACCTGCATAAAGAGGGTAACCTTTTACCTTAGCTAAGAATCAGATGTACCAATGATGCTGAGACCAAATGCATCTCTCATGTTCTCATTGGTTTAAACCATAAAATTAAATTAAATTAAATCAAATCAAGATAACATAGCAGGAAACCTCATAAATTCGTGAGCATCCTCCTGCCTTCCATAACCAAGATTACCACCAATGTTTGGCAACCGTGACAAAATGTTGATTGGTGAAAAAGGAAGAGGACTCTGGCTGGCTCTTTCAAGATGGTTCTGCAATTCGCATAGGAAGCACCAATCATTACGTCGGCCTGACAAGTACCAGCAATCGTGAGATCAACAATTGACCTCGGCCAAGATACTGTAAACAGAGAATACACCACCAATCAAATTCAGGAACCTACATTCTTTCCTGTGACCCTTATTCAAAAGGTAGGCAACAAGTGGCCGTGTGGATGCAAGACATTGTAGAACCACATTAGCAAAGCAACTGCGCAAGGATAGTTTGAGGATAATTAGTATGACACAGACACAGATTAATTTTTTGTTATACAGATGCTGGATGGTGAAATTAATATCTTGGATTTGAAGCTCTAACAAAATGAAATCACATGCCATATGTGAACCTGTTTCCACAATTGATCAGTCCACATGGAGGAAAGCCTGATTTTTCGGAGTTGAAAAGATCCACAAATTCCTCATAGGGGAAGAGAATCTGAAATTAAAGAGCCAATCACAACTATTTGGTCAGAAAGGAATAATGTTTATTGCAGAGGCATAGATTAAAAAGAGTTCACCAACAATTCACCTTTTTTAACTGTTTAATTGGCTTGGCAGTTCCATTCTGGGTCACCAGCGAAGCTTCTGCAGAAACAACCTTAGATAATGGCTGGAAAGCCTTGCACTTTAATTTATGCTCACTTTTCCAATGAGCTGATTGGCATGTTGCGGAGCTGCATAAAGAATGAAATCTAAACTGTTTGAATCATCTCAACGTCATTAGTATCAAAGCCCACCCAACCTAGCACTAACAAGTTTAGCAATGATTGACTATAAGGAATAGGCATCACAATGAACATCCATTTTAAACCTATATACACAAAGGCCCGCCAATAATAATATACGAATCATGGAACAAAAGCTCGGAGCACACCAGATATAGGTATTCAATGATTGGCTTCACCATGAACAGACTTAATGTATTTGTAAGTCCCCCCCATTAATCTCTTTACGATGGCAATATTGATAAAGCTCAATATAGTCACCAAAGACCTAAAACTAGGATGACAATTTCGAGTAAACAGGGCTGATATCTTCATCAACAATAAATGACCAGATTCTGACCACTCTGACTTCTTATATATGCCTCATAAACCAAGAGCACCCATCATCCGGCACACTCCCTCACAAGACTAAAAGTTACTAGGTCTCAGAATTTGTCGGAATAAATAACCCACATATAGATACACCAACTAGCGATCGCACTGTTGTTCTACTCACAATTCCTTGCACTTAGACATTTACGTATGAGGACTGCAGCAACAACCAAAAGAGAAGAAGAAGAAGAAGAAGAAGAAGAAGAAGAAGAAGAAGCAGACAAAACACTTTGCCATTAGTATAGCCAATCCACTCTACTAATCCATCAATACCTAAGAACATGTACGACCTTTCACACGATTTATATGATTATTGCAATATCATAAATGACACAAAAAGAACGATTGAATTTTTACGGACAAAAATCCCTACATAGCGACCTTTGATCCGAATTGCGACCGCTAAATAAGGTGGACAGTATCTGGAAACGAGCAAGACGCCCCAATCAAACGCAAATTGCAACAAGAACAGCGTAAGAACTCACCAATACCGAACGGCCTTGCAGCGGGAGCACATCTTGGGGCCATCGTTGCCGCAAACGACGCAGACGGCGGGCTCGACGGGAGCGCCAGGCATGATCTTCCCCCCGCGGTCGCGGTCGCGGTCGCTGTGGTAGCCCTGCCCGCCCTCGAAACCGGCCTCGACCTCGAAGTACTTGGAGGCGGTGCTCTTCAGGAGCTGGATCACCCCGAGGGAGATCAGGAATGCGGTGAAGATGAGCTGCAGGAACCAGTACAGATCCAGCGTGAATCCCAACACATGCATGCTACGCAACTCTCGCCCCGATTTTAGGGTTTTTCATCGATCACGGGGGAGCGTGTCGGAAGCAGATTCCGGCGCGACGGTATGGGGAGGGGGAGCTTGGATTGGGAACGCCGGGAACCAGCTGCTCCGGACGGTTGCCTCGGAACGGAGTCGAGCTAGACCTTGGACATGGACATGGACATGGAAATGGAAATGGAAATGGAAATGGAAGTTTATTGCAGAGGAAGAGAGGGGTTAGGGTTAATCGGCGATGGATTTGGGGGTTGGGGAAGAAGAAAGGTTTTATTGTTATTTTATTGAGCAAATAACTTGGGAATTTCAATTGCTCTGCACTTTCCCCTTTGCGTTGTGCGACTGCGTCCCTCTCTCTACAAGGCAACAGTGTGTGCGGGCGTTTGTTTATTCGTTTCTTTTCTTCTCTAGGGAAACTCTTTTTTTTCTTACTTTTTAGTAAAATTAGACAGCAATTTTTCTTATTATGATCCCATGGCCAATATTATAATATGTTTCTTAGATTGTAAGTACCAAAAAGATATTACAAGGATGGAAAGTGACATCACTTTACCTCTTATAGAAAACAGCTAGCTATTATCATTAATATCGAAGAAAATGAAAAGTCGTATCGCTTCACGTATTATAAAAATGGCACGCTATTAAAAATAGTCTTGATGTTCTGATACCAACTAGGGTAAGAACACCGTTCATCCCAGATATGCTATCCATGCGGCGAGCCACTCGCTCAAGCCTGAAGGGTCTGCCTTTTAGGGACTTTCACGGATGCCTTACTAGGATAAGAACACCGTTCATCCCAGATATGCTACCCGTGAGGCGAGCCACTCGCTCAAGCCTGAAGGGTCTGCCTTTTAGGGACTTTCACGGATGCCTTAGCCAGCGGAAACCAAGAACTTTAGCCCATGTTAGAACTAGACGAAACTGCATTACCTAGAGGCTTTTACCAGGCTAGGAAGAAGAAAAGAGGTGTTTAGAGAGACATGAGGTAGAGAGAGTTTTTCAAACTTAGATCTCCGAATCTTATTCTTCACGCAACATATCTCGCCTTATATAGACGAGTACAAGTTACTGTTGCTACAGTGACTTGCTACAGTACTTTACTGTTTGCACAGTGCAAAACAGTGTACTTGTAGTACAACCCGTGACTGCTACAGTGCAGTGTTACAGTACACTACAATACTCGGTCCGTGATGTCGGCCGAAAACACACTGAAAGCATAAAACACACTTATCACACTTGTACTGTACACACACTTTCTGGACTAGTCCCTATAGTCTCGGTTAATGGGTTCTTCAGTGTTGTCATGAGAGTCATCCGAGTCTTCTTCAGGACTATCTTGTCTTGTTCCATGATCATCTGTTTGATCTATGGTGGCAGTGCTCATGATTCGTTCCCAGTAGGGTAGATATGCAGGGGAATCTCTAGGTGGTGTTGGCGGAGTCTCTTCACGCGGTATTATTGGCTGGGGCCAATTATCCGGGTTAAGATAAGGTTGCAAATATGTGTTGATCTGTGAGAGAGAGAGAGATAAGCTTCTTCTACTTGCGTAGAGGAAGATTCACCGAGATAGAAGGCTGGGCCGTCTTTCTGTCTTTTGAAGTCTCTGATTAGGGCTTCAATTTCTTCTTCCACTAGGTGAGGTGGCCTTGAGGAACTTGCATGGAATGGGTCAGAAAATGGTCCATAAGCAGCCCATGGGTCTTGGGAGTCTTGAAAAATGGTGCTAGCTGGATCTGGCTGGGTGCCTGATGATGATGGAAATTCTTCAAGATGTCCAAGTCGGTAGAATTCTAGAGCTTCTCGGACTGATTCTTTAGAATTATTAGCATCCCATGAAACATTATCTGAGTGTAATGGCCAGGCTTCTGGAGGGATTGTGCAATTTGTTTGGCACAAAATTTTCTGGAGTTCTCTGTAGGATTGTGGGTCAGAGGCGATGCACCTTGGAAATGTTCCATACACATAATGTGTTTGTAGATGAAGCTAAGGTCTATAGGAACTTGTTCCTATATTTGATGGTCTTCGCCCATGATCTCCTGTTGGGTGAATGAATGTCCATGGACGATGGAAAAGAATAATGGTCGTTCCTGTTGGTTTTCTGTGCCAAAGATAGCACGACAGGCGCCAAGGGGCATAAACCAATTTAACAATGAAAACAAATGTTTCAACCTGTGGCGTCTGTGATCCTGTGCTCTGAGTGTTTGTGTGAGAGCTTGCCAAATTTGCTCAGTGGGAAACTGAACAGCTATGGTGTACAGGTTAAACAAGTACCAAAACATCCATTTTAATCTTTTAGGAAATTCTTGTTCTGGTTTCCAAGTGAGTGGATGGATGAATGGGTAATCTGGATGAAGTCCATCAGGTTTCAAGAGTAGACCTCCATAGTTGGCGAATATGTTGTATTCGCTTGACTGGAGAAAATCGGGAAGTCTTTCGAGTAACATGTTTTCCTCGATAGCAGCTCGTATCTCAAGAGGATACTTGGTTCTAGGGCTATCTCGTATGTCTTGGACCCTGTATGTTTCACCACGGTGGTTTCTTTTTACATACATATTGATTTCCAAGGGGGCCTTGGGTCTGGAAAGAAAATCAGCAAGAGACATTTTTCTTTCCTGCAATGTGTTTGGTTTCAAAAGAATATTTCGAAAACCATTCTGCCCACCTTAAAAGTTGTGGATGAGGGATTTGCTTCTGTTTGAATTTTACCATTTGAGGGAAAGAAGCCATATCCATTTCCACTAAGAAATTATGGCCAATAAGATGGAATTCGAATTTTTTTATTCCATTCTTGACTGCCAATATTTCTTTGAAAGTGGAGTGGTAGTGGGTTTCAGCTGTAGAAAACTTACCACTTTTATATCCGCAAATGTATCGCTTGCCATCAATTTCTTCGTACAGTACAGCTACCCAGTATTCATCACTGGCATCTGTCTGGAGAATTCTTTTCCCTGTTGAAGGGATCTGAAGAGGAGGTAGATGTTGCATGATCTCTTTGAGTTTGGCAAGTGCTTCAGTCTGGTCCTTTCCCCAAGGAGGGGCCTCTTTTTTCAGCATTTTTTGAAGAGGTATAAGGAGCTTAGACAGTTGAGGAACAAAATCTCGGATATAATTGACTATACCAAGAAATATTTGAACCTGTTTAACTGTAAGTTCCTCTTCTGGGAATTTGAGTAATTCTTTTGCAATATGTGGACCTGGCTGGTATGTTCCTTGGTCAAGGTTCATTCCAAGAAACTCAATTCTTTGTTGCGCAATTATCATCTTCTTCTGGGATAACATAATTCCATGCTGTTGAACAATCCGAATGAATTTTTGAAGGAGTTTAGCATGAGATTGCTCATCAGGGCTGTAGAGCAATATGTCATCTATGTAGATGGCAGCACTGTCCAAGATTGGACTAAAATCTGGCACATAACCTTTTGGAAAAGAGATGGGGCAGTTTTGAGCCCGAATGGCAAGACTTTCCATTGGTAGTGCTGATTTGGGATGCAGAATCCAGTTTTGGATCTGTCATCAGGGTGGATTCCAAGTTGCCAAAATCCTGCTTTAAGATCAAATTTTGAATAGATCTTAACTTTGGATAGGCTAGCAAAAAGGGATTTTCTGGATGGTGGAGGAAATTTGTCATCTCTGAGAAAGGTATTGAGAGGTTGGTTATTGATGACCAAACGAAGTTTTCCTCTATTCTGCTCTGCTCGTTTGTTAACATAGAAGGCTTCACAAGCCCACTGGGAATCAGAAGGCTCGATGAGTCATTGCTGTAGGAGTTCAGAACACTCCTTTTGAGCAAGAGCAAGATGCTCAGGATTCATGCCCGAATGGCTAGCTTTTGTCGGGTTGATATCTTCATTCTGTTTGAACGGGAGACGAATAAAAAACTGAGAGTTCTGCCATAGTGGATGTTGGCATTTTTGCAAGAACTTTGAGTGATTATCCGCACAAGAGTCCAAAAGACTTTGCATGATAGGATCAAGGATGTTGATGTCAATGGAAAAGAACCTCTGAATGCTAGTAAATTCTTGGAAAATTCCTTTGAATTTGAGACCTTTTCCACTGATGATTTTGAGCTTAGGAATCTGGGATAAAATATCTCATCCTATGATAAGATCCTTGTCGGAAAGGGGCACCCAAGGACCTTAGTGGTGATAGAACACTGCGGGAAAAATTGTATGATAATGGGTTTTGACCTGACACTAGCAGAAAAAGTGTCTCCAGATGCTGAAGTGAAATACCTAACATGAGGTGTCCAATATTCATCTGGGAGTATTTTGGGTCAAACAAAGATGCATGTGCTCCGGTGTCTATCATGGCTATGACTGTTATGGGTTTTGAGTATTTCGAAAGAAGGATTTTCACAGGAAAATATGGTGGGAGATAATATGAATCTTGTGAAAGTATCTCTGGAGCAAAATGAAAGAGATCTTTCTCACCATATTCTTCTTCTTCTTCTTGTGGAAAATACGGGATGGGACAAATTGTCTCATCTGAAGGCTCGTCATCAATAGAGAATATTGATTCCAAGTCATCATCTTCGAGGGATATGCCGGTTTGTTGTTCTATTTGCATGATGACGTTGATGTTGTTTCGCTTTGCCTGTGGACAGTTTTTGGCAAAGTGTCCTTTTTTTGTTGCAAATGTAACAACGTTTGGACTTGGACTTAGAGAACCTTATTTTCTCAGAGGAATTTGAGCCGAAGGATTTCCTCTTCCTTCTGAGAAACCTTCTTTTCCTGAAGCGTTTGTGCTGAAAGTTATCATCAGAAATATGATACTTACCAAAGTGCTTCTTCTTTTTGTGTTTGCAATGATCACAAACAGCATCTTTTTCTCCAGGACATTTGATTTTCAAATAATCTTTTGAACAGTTTTTGTTCAAATGCGAGCTTTGTTTGAGGAATTGCTAAAAAGAGTTTTTCCTACTACAAAGTTCTTCAAGTCCCATATGGATTTCTTGCTGAAGTTGGCCAATGGTAACATCTGCAATCTTCAGATTTTTTGTGCCAAGGGATTTCTCAATCACTTGGGAGATTTCCTTGGGAATGGAGTTAAGGAAGACTTGCTTCAGACTTTCATCAGCTCCCAAGGCGTAGAAAAGCTTGTGCATGGCTTGGAAATGGCGATCTAAATCTTTTCGCCAAAGAGAACAGCATTTTCTTTCAAAGAATTCTCGCCTTTGGGCTTCTTTAGTATTCTCCATATTTCCGCAAAAGAACTTGTGCATAGCGGAAATATTGTCTTTGAAATTGGTCGAAACCAAGAACTGGACCTGATTGGCTTCAAGGATGCAACTCCACCAATCTTTTAATGAACCGGTGAATTTTGAAGTAAATTCAAGGAAAATGTCATAATTGCTGTCACTGGTCAATTTCTGGGTAATGAGCCATGAATGAAATTCCTGGAATCGATCTGGCCATTTGAAAAAAGGAATGTCATCTAGGGTAAAGAACCCTGTATTTGCATGGGACAAATGTGTTTGGGCTCGATCTGGAAATACAACTTGGGGCTCAGAATGACTATCTTCATACATTGGTTCTGGTGGAGGATCCAGATCAGGATCAGCCATGTAAATGGGAGGAATAGAACCACTGGATGAAGATGATGAAGATGAAAAATCTTTTGGGATGCCATCCTCAGAAGCAGAGTCTTCTGGGATGTTGATGGTCGATATAGAAGGGAAAGATTGTTTAGGTTCTGGGGGTTTGGTAGTCAAATCTTTTAAGTATGTTTCTAAAGGATTAGATACCATCAGCTGCTTGGGCTGTTCTGGATCAGTAGATGAACCTATTTCTCTTTTCCCTATCTTTATGGCCTTTTTCCTTTCCATATCTCAAATGATGTTTCTGAGCCTTATGGGATCAGAACGATCTGGTTCAGATGGCATGAAAAAGGGGTCCGAAGGTAATGATACCTTAGGTTTTTCTGGGGAGATGAAATTAGATATGAAATCCGATGATGATGGAGCAGGAGACATTCGTCCTTCTTGCAGGAATGCTATTTGACGCTTGAGCTTTTCTATCTCCTTCGTTGAATCTTCTAGATAGGAAGAATATACTCTTCCTTCTTCTAGATCTGAGAGTCGCTTTTGGAAATCTTGAAGCATTTTCCGAATAACATCATGGTGAAGCTTGATGCTATGATGAACACCATCAACCTTTGTGTTAATGGTCTTAAGGGCTTCATTCTGGGCCAAAAGAGTTTCAGATTGCCAGTTTAGTACTGCCTCAGCAGGACTATTTCTTCTAGGCCTTCCTTGTTCATCCACTTCCTTAGGCATGTTGATCTTAGGCATATGATGATGCCTACGTTCAGAGTCTGTGAATTCCTGAGTCTCAGGAAAATTAAGACGCACATTTTCCCTGGGTAGAGGGAGAAAATCTTCTTCTTTGAACATGCAGATTTCTAGTAAAGAAGGGGATGGATTGGAACTCTTTTTTCTTTCATCAAAGGCAGTGGGTAGTGTCAGCGAGGGAGCATGTGACTGCCTTTTTACCCACTTCTGGATGGGTTTATAAAATGGAGAGACAATAGATTTGGCTGATTTTTTGGATGGTGGCGGTTTTGGAGGAGGTGACGATGGTGGTATATGGGGTGATGTGGTTGACTCCTGTGTATGGGCAGAAAGAGGAGTAGAGAAGGAGTATGATACCAAAAATTGATATCCCATTTCATCACCGAGAGGACCTACCGTGGGATCTCCTTCAAGATAACTTTGGTAAAGTGGGTCCTTTCTCTTTTTGTTTTTCTGAGGCTTTCTTTTCACCGTCGGATCGACCTCGTCAGGTGAGTTGGTGCAATAGGAACATTGGCACCATGGATCCCAAAAGCAGTGGCCATGGGAATCTTTATAATGATGGACAGGATGTCCATTCGACTGGAAGAACTCAACAAGCTTCTTTGGGTCATCGTCTTCGGGTATTGGATCTGGAACACATGGCTCGATAAGGAAAAATGTTGGGAAGATCGGAGGTGCTTCTTCTTTTCCTTTGTTAAACTTGACCTGAACCAGGCCATCCTTTTTCCGAATAAATTCGGAATCGACAGAGTGAACATGCTTGTTGCTTTGATGGAGCTGTTCATAGTTCGTTATCCAAGTTTCAGGTAGAAGCTTGGTTAACTTTTCTTTCGGAATATGCCGGGGAACATAAATGCAAGAGGCTTGGTCATTCTCAAGGGAGATGAACAGGGCATCTTCATTGCCATAAAAGTTTAGATCGAGTGCATGGTTCTGCACACGATACACCATCTGGTAGTGGAGTGTTGCTGCAACAGAATCTGCAGTCTGTGGTGCTCCTGTAAGCTGAAGTTGAACCTTTAAAAAGGAGATGAGTTGTGGATCTGCAAGAGCAACGTTAAAATTTGGATAAAGTGTGACAAACACTGTGCCAGCGTTCAGGGTAGTTTGGACTGTCCCTATACAGGCGTGTTGATACTCCAAAAATCTTGTGTCCAGAAGTGCCATTCTGGCAACTACAGGGAGACCCTTTCTTCCGTGAAAGGTGAGAGCAAGACGAACTGCACCGTAGTGCATATGGGTATAACCCTGTTGTGCCCATTATCGGGGAAATTCCGGAGGTATTTGAAGAGTGACAAAATATTCTTTGTCGGTGGCAGGAATAGGGTGTTGATCGAACTTGGACGACTGAACATATTCCTTAACTTGAGGGGGAGTATGTCGGATGAGCTGTTTGATGGAGCGGATGGGAGAAAATGATGATGATGGTTTTGCAAAAGCAGAGTAAGGATTCATGAGGGGTAGCTGGGTTTCTGAGATTCTAGTGTTTTCGGTTTGAGTGACTTCATACAAGAAGTCAATCTTTGAAGCATTAGAGATGCGAAACTCAGAAAGGGATGAAGATGAAGGTGAATGAGTAAGGGAAACGGGTGCACTAAGAACTGTTGGAGAATCACTCATACTGTGGATTATCTTCTTCGTCGCACTGGATAGTTCCAACTAGGAACACCTACTAGGCGCATGAATCAACTGCATTCTAACATAGGTAAGTGACCAGTTATACATGAAGCTAGCAAAACAATTAAGAAATTATGCTCATTCGCAATTCATATCGATTTCTGTTGCTTTTCAATTTTATGAAATGGCCGGTATTCCTTCCGAAAATACCCATTTCACAGATCCTATATTCTTTCAGTCACCTAGATCAAGTGAATCTCGAGGAGGGGGGCAATTTGATTCTTCTCGATGTGAGGTTATGTTTAGATGTCTACAAATGGCGCTTGTAAAGACATGGACATGAGAGTAGTTATTAAGTCAACAACAGTAATTAAAAGCAAATTGATGGGGGTATATTGTAAAAGTTTAACGTCACCATATGGAATTTTGACCATGGCTATAAATCAGGAGCTTCGTTAGACATCTAAATGAGCAAGAAGGGCGGTGGAATCGAGCCAGGCACACCAAAAGCCGGCTCGGACGATACTACTTTTGTGAGCTGAAGGGAGGAAGGAAAGGTGGGGGATGCGGTAATGACATGCAAAAGCCCACGAGGGGAACTTTTCATGCGCTGCGAGAAGCCACGAGCGATCTTTCTTTATCTGAAACGTGAAGTAAGATGACCAATAGTGAAAAGACGGATTTGCCAAGTCAAAAAGCATCAAATCTTTTGATGGGTTTCTCCAGAAACAGCGGGACGATTGCTCGTTGTACTGTTGCCGATGATGACGTGCTTCATCATCATGTGATGTTATGATTAAGAAGAGGAGAAGAAGGTTTAGAGACGAAACCAGTAGAATAGAATCTGTTAATTATTTCATCACAGTGGAATTCCACCTTGTTGGTGTTAAGTCTCTCGAACT
Organism: Melaleuca alternifolia; assembly: GCA_019926035.1. Taxonomy (NCBI): domain Eukaryota; kingdom Viridiplantae; phylum Streptophyta; class Magnoliopsida; order Myrtales; family Myrtaceae; genus Melaleuca; species Melaleuca alternifolia. The sequence continues at coordinate 1,271,844 of JAGKPW010000431.1, read as the reverse complement.
CATGATTGTCTCGGGGAATCGAAAGAGTCTCGCGTTGCCGAGTGAGCATGTGTCTGGAATCGTGTGGCTTGGAGCAGCAACGATCAGAGAGAGAGAGAGAGAGGGGAAGATTTAAGGTGAGCGAGCCGGGGAAGGTGTGTGGTGGTGATGATGGGCGGTGGTTGTGGGGTAGAAGGGGAGAATAACGAAGGCATATTATTTGCTTCTAGACTTGTGACTCTAGAAGCCGCGGCCTCCACCCTCTGTTTTCTATGGAGAGTCGCACATTCATCATGGGAACTGTTTGATTCCACGAGTAAATCATCGATCGAAGGAACCAGTGATCGGAAGAATCACACGAGGGCTTTTGACGTAAAAATTCCCATAATCTAAAACGTATCAAGAGAAATAATTTAGGACCGATTCTCACGAAATCGTGTCATTGGATTCAATCACAAGAAAAATATAAATTGAATTGAAATTGAATGAATTAGATAAGAATTGATAGGTTTTGCTGAGTTTCACACCATACTTTGACTAAGTTTGATCTGAAATCAGGTCCATGCGATTTCCATGCACTTTGTTCAAAACAGATTAGTTCAGTTCGGTTCTTACGTCATTTTAGGAATAACAAATGACTTGCCCATAATGCTATCCAAATTCTTAACTGGGCTAAGTCCGTGACCTATTTCCTAAGACCTTTGTTTCCACTAAAATCCGAGAAGAAGAAAACACCGGTGAGAGTTAAAATACGATGATGTGTCCCATTGACAAGAAGACATTGACCTTTGTGGACCAAAAGTAAACATAAAAAGCACACGTCCAAGGGCCGAAGTTAGGAGCTCTTTCTGTTAGCCCAAGCCAAGATGTTAGAATCTGGAGGCCGCTTATTTCCATGGACATCATGGGCCTACATGACAACCACAATTTCTTGCCCAGTTCTTTTCGAGAGAGTTGTCACCCGCTCTCGTCTCCATTCCACGTTCCATCAATAGCCAGGACGTCTCTCAACTTGGATGCCATGAGGCGGGCCTTGCAAAATTCTTATGAAGTGGAAGTCCTTGCCTATTACTTGGTCCGTTGATAGCATGGACCCAATTTTTGAGCCATTTGATTCGGTAGATCCCATAGAAACAACACAATTTATAACTCAAATCACTCGATCCACGATAGATCATGTCTAGGCAAAAACAAGCTATTTACACTGCTTGAGTGATTTCTTTGTTTTAGAGAGATGTGCTATAAACTCGCTCATACACTCACTATGAATTTGCATAGGTGAAACACATCCATTAGAGATTGTTAGACATCGTTAACTTTCATTTACATGATGAATAACTTTGAAATAATCAATAATCAATACAACCTTTCTCATTCCCATGATCATCCGGCACTATTCTTAAGTTGCACGTGTCTTAATGCGGCAAAAAGTATGCCAGGGTGCATAAGGTTGTTGCATCTTTTCAGGTTCAATATTATTTGGTAGTCTTTACCTAATTCTTTCTTTTAGAGGAAAATTCAACATCTTTAGTTCGAGTCCTACTATTGTATTTATGTTCAAAGCAGTTGGAAAGGCAAAAGCGCATCCCACTCTCCCTTCTTTCTTCACATGCTAAGCTCTTACACTACAAGTTCAGACATCATGGTCGTAGTGCTCATTAAAAGCAGCTAATACGCAAAAGCTAACTGTCCATACCCTTCTGTAAAGCGAATTGAAAAGCAATTAGTTCTTCTTCTAGTGGATTCATATGACTTTCTAATGTGGGTGTCGATGGTTCATTAACAAACATCATTACTTCACATTTTTAGGATCATTATTTGTCCCAGGTAAGGAAGAATCTATCGACGAAATGACACATGCTCTCTCTCTCGTTGGATACAAATTCACTCCATGAAGACCACATAGTTTGCTTTATAGTTTCCCTCGATCAGTTCTATTCATTTAGCAAACATTTGATAACCAGAATACAGAAGGCAGGATCGGTTTTCCTTTTCGAGAAGGAAGAAAAGGCTGCCATCAATCATGATTGATTCCGATTAGATATGCCACAGTGGGATGCCATGATTTTAAACAGGATGGCAGTGCTAATAATAGTGAACATGCATGAATCAGCCAATCTCTTAGTGGGATGAGCTGAAGTTTCTGTTGTACCTAGGGAAAGTCGGATTGCTGTCCTTTACGTATTACTAGGAAACGAAAGCGACCCATGAAGTGATGAAAGTGACTTGCATCTTATTTGTCCGGAGCAATAATTAGCGTACCTTATATTATATTAGTACCAACGCGTTTCCAAAATAGAGGAGGCCGAGGTGGCCAAAAGAGGTAGATGGTAATGAGCAAGAAAACCCGGAGTGATGTTACCCACTTCCCTCTTTGTTTATCTTTTCTCCCTCGTCTCTTTCAGAAACGAGAACCGACTCAACCGTTCACTGTTGACCGGATCCACACCTCAAGCAAGGGAAACAACTCTGTGGACTGGTTTTGGCGATTAATGAAACTTGTCAAACCATCTTCAACATATGGGAGTGTCAAAGTGAATAATCAGTGAAATCTATCTTAGGCTGTGAAACAGAACGCTTGTATTAGTGTAAGAGTAATGCTAATGAGATCTTATTCATGGTATACACGAGGCGACGCCCAGGTTCATTTTACTACCATCATGTATGCGGCCACGAGCAGGGTATTAGACACTTAAGATCGAAACACTAGTCCAACTGTCATGTGGTTAAGCCTCGTGATGAAATTTCACAAACATGCATTCCAATCATTGAAGAAGGCAAAGGGAGATTATATTGCTTGGCATGTAGAATGTTGCCGGAAAGTATGGGCGAGAGAGGGTGACGAGGTTCTATAATACCGTGCAAGAACAGGAAGAATCTTCAACGCTAAGGAAATGGGAAAGAGGTGCGAAGTTCGCATAAGAGGAAGTTCAGAAGGCGGCCAATCACTGATTCACTGTGAGGAGGCAAGACGCGACATTAAAATGCACAGTCGAAGGCACTAACTGATTAAAATTACGTTGAGAAGAGAGATGGAGAGGACTCGAGAGGCGATGTTGGGTCCATACACATTTTGTCACCAAGCTGTCCCTTTGGTGCTTCCGGTGTTTCTGGGGACGATGTTGGATCTTTGAATTCGTGGGTTAAATCAATCCTCCGATCCAAGTGTCTCTCTTTAGTGCATCCACGCTTATACGGATGGCACTGCTTGGTTCCACTTTGGCAACAGTATTATCCATCAAAATTAAACGAACTTTTTGCGATGTTCCCCTTAATCAACACTCGGTATATGGTGGCGATATATTCAAAACCTAACTTGAAGGAAAGCTCTAAAGAACATAAACATCATTGGAAAATTCCGTTCTCCAATTGCACCTAGGGTTCTAGTATTATTTCTGATGTAAATATGAAGCTTAAAAAACAAAGGCTATTCTTTCTAAACATGGATTGCTGTCTGTGTGTAAAATGGAGATCTTGATCCTCTACCTGCAATTGCGTCGCCTGCGTAACCTGATGGTGTTCATCATTAACTTTTTTCTGTCAACAGTTAATTAAAAAATTAATAATATATAAGCTTATCTAATACGGGAAGATGTGAGACAAAACGTATGTTTCTGCTTAAGTAGAAGGTTGTGCACAAACATGTCTTAGTGGCCCATCGTCTTATGTAATATAAGTTATATACTCTCTCGATCCCAATTTCCCCCTATAGTTACAGCTTTTGAGAAAGCTAGCACAGATACGAGGAAACTAATCCAACCATGTTACTATCATACTTTTACATTTTGAGAAGTCAATGGATTAATTGCTGATACACACCTGCCTACTAATCAGTATTTACTTCTTTACAAAAGAAAAAAAAAAGTTAGTGTTTACCACACCCTAATATATAAAATTAGCTTATCAATGCATCAAACTGGTCTTTTGAACACTAGATGCTTATAATTCTCCTGTAAGTTATGGTTACTTAACCATCAAGAAAAAAAAAAGAATGAACTGTAGGTTGTTCCATCCACTTCCATCTTGCAAATGGTCACCGGTGTTGGCGAAAAAAGAAAGAGTTTCAATAAAAAAGCCCTAAAACTCAAGGAGAAGCAGCAACAGAGAGCCAATGAAAAAGATCAACTATAATTCCGGACCTGGTCACGCTTTACGCCTCTCTCATCATGAAAGCACGTAGCCCTTTTGCTCACCACATGAAAAATGATGAACAGTACCTCATTACACATACACAAATTCGTTTCGTTGACCTACCTCCGTATATATTAATACGTGTGGATATACGTAGGTTTTGTGTAGCTGTCCATAGAAATAAGGAGATTTCTCTTCTTCTTTTTTCTATTGCATAGTTTTTCTTGTTATGTAGTATCAAGTAGTGGCTCATTTGACATAACCTAAAAACCAAGAATTGAAAAAAAAATTAAACACTGAATTTTAAACATCAGTAGTACAGTAAACAAATTGTTTGATGATAATGGAACAATCTCAATTAAATTTTATGAATTTCCTACCAAAAGTATTATAATAAAAATTATCACAGGTTTAAGTGGTGTTGAAAATCGAAATATTTCTTTTATCGAGCGTACGTGTTTGATAAGTACACATCGTAAGGAACGCTAGCATGATGGCGATAAATCATATTCATCCGTGAAAAGGGAAAGGAGAAAGGAAGTTATTGCAGCATTCCCATGCATGAGTTGGGTTTTGATGATTAGAATGGGCTGTACTAGGAAAGGTGCCAAGCGATAGTGGCGCAATCGGGGACCCGCCATCAAAATTCTGCCCCCACCGACCTAGAAATCTCTTTCTTGTTTGTGCCACGAAGCAAGTGCCTTGGGACGCTCCCCAGCCCAACTTCTTACCTCGTTCTAATGGAGAATACAATTCCAATAGTGAAATGGGTTAGATATTAGCTTGTATAGTTTGACTTACACCAAGTTTCTTCGTCAAGACGGCATGAAAGGATTAATTCATTATCGTTTTAATTATTTTGATAATTCATTAGTTTTGAACACCTGAGAATGATATAAAATTAACTCACAGATTTAGCAATGCATCACGTCGTCTTAACAAATCATTTGATGCCAAGTGTTGGAAACGCATCGGAAACAAGTAATAGAATCGCTAGGTTCATAGTAAACTGGGTACCCTCTTGGAAAAGGGACCACACACACACACAATACGTACTATATTGTTTTGGGCAATTATATGGAGTACATGTGAGAGTACTAGAATAATGGGGCAAGAGGGTTTGGAGATGCAACTGTGCTCGATAGATTCCTCCCACTATACCTTTCGTGTCCTCATCCAACGGAAGCAGAGGGCATACCGATTCCTTGTTTGACACACTGTAAAGGCCAATTTGGGCTAATTTCTTAATGATGTGGGTCAATTCGTAGACTATATAGGAGAGTCCATTGAAGCCGTCCCTGTCGAAAACCTAGTGAAAAAAGGGGGACTGCATCACATTCGCCGATGTAAGCCGTGTATTAGGGAAGCTGTCTACCCAATCAGATCCATCCCTCGCCATCACCACCATTAATCAAAGTTGCCCAAATATCATTTTCTGTCATTCTCTAGATGCCCATCTTTCTGTCTCTTCGACCCAAGTCATTGTTTTTATAGGTAAGAAGGAAAATGTTTGTTTACTTTTTGGTGTGTGGCCACTCGAGGTTTGCTTCATCGACCATGTGTAGGATGCGCAACGTGGGGGATAATCAAGATTTAATAGATTGATTAAAGCAAATGGCTTTCTGGTTATGAGGAATCCCAAGTGCAAAGCCGACGAAAGTGCGTCTTTTAAAAATTGTCTATTTCTGCAAGATAAACCACTGTGTCGAGCCACCTACCCATGGGTAACCCAACTGGTTAGGGCGAACTTGGGCTTCGTTGAGGTCTTAGGTTCGATTCCCCGGAGAAGCGCCTGTATTTAAGTGGGAGGCCATGGCGGTAGATTGCTGTGCTAGTTTCCCTCGAGAAATAGTCGAGGTGCGCGCAAGCTAGTCTAGACATCTGGGTTATAAAAAAAAAAAAACCTACTGTGTCGAGCCAAAAGTTTGATTATCATTAGCAAACCTCTTCTCAGCTATTTAATACTTATGTACTAGCCACAACTTATGTCCACCTAATTAACCATCTGAATTTGAAATTGCGAGCTTTTCCTAATCCTTTGGGTAAAATTATTCAAAAAATTATAAATGTCTAGATGGTGATTAATTCGATCTTAAATCATTTGACAATTTATCAATATAATCTTTTCTTGTCAATTTTGGTTGAAAATCGCTAAGATGGATGCCCACCAATCTACGTGGCATGGTCGGCACTAATGTGAACAATTCTTATAATTTCTTTTTAATTTTTTGAAGATTTCTCTCTCTTTTTTCCCTATTTCTCTCTGATGGTCGTCGGGTCACTGTGAAGGCCAAGACACCATCGCTACCCTTTACCAAAGGCTAGCGAAGGTTGGCAAAGGTCTCCTTCCCCAAATTTGGCGAGGGCCGACCTTGCCAAGCCAGAAGTGAGACTCAATGATCGGTGGAGGGAAATAGGGAAAAAAAGAAAAAAAAGTAGACAAAATCAATTGTGTCACATAGGATGGCTGCTAATGACTAGACAGTTATGTTAGTAATTTTGGAACAAAATTAGCCGGAAGAACTATATTGGTTAATTATTAAAGGATTTATGACTGTATTGGCAAATTATGATTTATGGCTAAGTTGACACAATCAGAAAGTTTAGGATTGAAATGACTATTGTACAATAGGTTTATGACTTTTGAGAAAATTACCCCTCGTGTGTCCATACAAGCTAATTCCAATTTTAAGAAAAACAATTGGAAGAAGAGATAATTTAGAGTAGATGTCAATTTTTGATGAGTCATATGCTTTATCTAAACAAAACATAATTGTATAATTATGATTAGTTGTAGCATTAGAAAAGGCAAAGAGTATAACAAAATCTTAAAACTATTGCATTTGTGCTATTCGATCTTAAATCTTTTAATTATGCCGATTGAGTTCTAAAACTTTTGAGAATTTGTCAATATAATTCATTTAGTCAAATTTTGTTAGAAATTAAATTTTTGACACGAATATTGCGTATCTTACGTGGCATGGCCCCAGTAGCATGACCAATCTAGAAGTGAACAATTTCTTAATTTTTATGAATTTTTTTATGAATTTTTTGTTTTTTTTTTCATCTCGCTAGCTACAGGCAAGGTTTGGGCAAAGCCATTGCTCCCTTGATGGCGACTTTACATGGCCCGGAGTTGTAAAAAGAAAAGAAAAAGAAAGGGAAAAAAATATTAATTCAGGAGAAAATTAAGATTTCTTAAATTTGTGTGATTTAATGTTGATTGTATCACGAAAGATAGGTTAATATTCATAACAGTGAGGTCTGGCCAAAATTGGCATCCCATCCGACCTCTCGCGCAACTCACTTCTGGTTACAGAAGACGCCGTTGCTAACGTGAGATGACATCGTGTGGTCGTGGCTTGACCCTTCGTTTAGCACTAGCAGCATCGACATACACCGTTAGCAAGCATCGATGCACGTACACTCTCCCCTTCCCTTCATTAAACAATAGTTTGCGACAACTCATCCTCGATTGTGTATATATATTTATTAATCTACTCCCCTTCTTTAGAGTTGACCCCAATCATATTGATTGCAGAAGCCTCAGAAAATATTATTGCTTGAGCCAAACGTACCTCCTATTATTAGTAGTTTTACAAGGCCAATTAGAAGCATGGTACACATATATACAAGTTCAGTCTATTTCTCCTCGATGATTATGCTTCTCTATGATTATTGGACCATACATGTCATTGAAAAGGAGTTAAAATTTCATCGAGAATGAGCCGATAAGAGTATAAAATTGGGATTGCTCAAACTCCTACCGCTTTGCCACGTCGCCTTTCGAATGTTTAGCGTGTCTCTTTCACAAGAGCAGGTATTCCATGAAAGTCATAAGTACATTCGAGCTCAATTCACGTGCACCTATCAAATTAGGTGGATCCTATGTGACGCACACCTTGTGTAAAGGAGACACCGAGAGCTGTGGAGAACTTTTCCTCCTCTGTTTCATTGCCTTACAGATTTTTTTTTTCATTAATTGGGCTGTTCAGCCTTCCTAGTTCAATTGTTCAATATGTGAATACAGCAATTAACTAAACCACAATGTGTTTTCTTTACCGGTTAAAGTGCGAATGAATATATAATTCATTTGCCACAATTATATTTGACTTGTAATGTCTCTAATCCCATCCATTTGGGTTTAGTCGGCGAAATCAATGAGGGCCATGCAGCGCGGGCATTTTGACTAGCTTTAGACATGCAATTTGAAAGTGACACGAATCGAGGTATACGGATTGAAAGTACATAATCGATTAGCATGTGCGATATTTTCGCAATAACATGGCTTTGACTCAAATTGTAGTTTGAGTTTGGCAATGAAAATGAATGAGTCGCAACATGCCATGAATAATGGTGAGATTACAAAATGAGGGATTGAAAGCTCTTTAATTTTAGACAAGATGCCCCGTTCCAGCCTTCGGAAAAATTAAGTGCTGGCTAGCTATCGAACTCAAGCTCTTATTTGAGTCTAGTTCGACCACTTCGATGTTTTATTTGAAATAAAGCTACTTTAGACCCTCCTTTAATAAAATGACTCAATTTCAAGCTCTTAATTGAAATTTTCCTTAAATGCTATTGGTTGCATCTTGTATCACTAAATTGCTACTATCATTTTTAATTTAGTTTTCTATTTGAATATATATATACTCATGGAATCTCTTATGGCTTATTATTCTTTTTGTTTTTGGGTAGGACATACTGCCCATAAATTAATCACAAGAGAAGTCAATATAGTCATTTTGTGAATTATATGCGCACCTTTTCTTGGTATGCAAATAGATGGTTGACTCATTGCGATACATTCATGATATATATAAGTTCACAACTCTAGCTTTCAAGCTACTTGCCCGCTAAACTAGCTCAGCTTCGAGTTTCGATGCCAAAGTTAGAGCTTGATTTAGTTGCTCAACCTCACGTTTGCAGATTAGATTTAAATAATCCACTTAGATACGTTCGTGCTTCCATCTAATAGTTTAAGTTTCGAGAATAATTAACTACGATATCACAAATTATAAATCATATTAGAATAAAATGTCCCGAGTTCAGAAATTTTCCAGGTTCTTTACTTGTCTTTCTCTAAATGTAATTTATGCGTTAGTTTTTGTTCAAAGCCCAGCCTAATTGTGAGGAGGGGTGTTAAAACATGTTACGTATTGAACAACCTCTTAATCTAACATATTATATTCTTAAACGGTCGATTGTGGTCCAACATAATTTTACACGAGATCATACGGGTCTGTAGATCATGTGTTGCACATATGTGTGTATGTATAAATATATTCAACTATATTATTACGTGGAACTTAGGTCAATTATTGACTGTTAATAAGTTGTGCCGTCAAGTTTGAGTCTGAATTGTTATTAAACTATAGTCCTAGTACTAATTCAAACAAAGATAAGTTATCAATGATTACTTGGAATGATCGAGTAACCAACACCTAATGAAATGTACGAACGCCCACCACTGAAGTCAAATAGCCCACATCATATTGTTTAGCAAAGGATGAGGAGACGTACAGTTCCATCGCAATTGCGTCTGCTTTTGGTCATTTCCTCTTAACCTTCACTAATAAACTCTCTCTCTCTCTCTCTCTCTCTCTCTCTCTCTCTCTCTCTATGTGTGTGTGTGTATGAATATATATATATATATATATATATATATATATATTTGTTAAGCCTTACTTATGTGAGTTCATATCTTTATCATAATGTACATGCATCTTAACTAATTCAAATAGCATGACGAGTTCTCAAATTGCCCGGGCACGAACGGACTGCAATCAAAGAGAATAATATTATGTTGGCAGCGAGCCTGATTGGAGCCGCGTGCTCTCAATGATATCAGAGGTAAGGTTGATCTGTTGAATTTCATATATATTTCTAATGGCATATTGTCTAAACCTGAACGGATGGCTATGCGGATAGTTTAGTAATGTCACACTATTGTTATTCACCATTCTGCATGATTACATCTTGGTTAACCGGTGATCCATGATGAACTCGAGCTCCCCCATCGGTTGATCTCGTTCATCTAAACTGATTAATCTTCTTCTTTATTTCTTTTTGAGCTACAGGGTCACCTAAGATCCAATTCATGCTTCCTGCTCGCTGCTTATAAATAAGGCTCTTCACCTCTTTTCCGCTGCTTTCCTCAAATGTAGGATTCCACTCCCCCACACGAAACTCCACAGCAGTGTCAAACTCCACTCTTCTGCTCCCAGAAAACCGTCACCTCACCTTGGTAATGGCGGGGACTCCTTTAAAAAACGCCCCTCAATAACTCTCTCTCTCTCTCTTCCTGCGCCTCTGTCGCTCTCTGTGTCTGCCCCAAGGAAATATTTTTTTTTTTTTGAAAAATGAAAGCTGGAGGGACTGGTGTTGGGGTCCTGTTTTCGTTATAGAGATGGAAATCAAGAGACACAGTGGTTGCGAATGAAGGAACGTGGCAAGCTACGTCAACTCGTGTAGGTGAAGGTCGAAGTCTTCCTGTTTCTTTTTCTTCCTTGTTTTTTGTTGGTAACAGAAGAAAGCTGAGACGAAACGAACGAAGACGCCAAGAGATGTAGCAAGGAACATGATTTAAATAAGCTTGACCCTGTTTTTATATGAGAACTTGGTAACAAGAACCGTCCAAGAATTCTCTAATATTTTTTACCTCCAACTGCACATGGCTTCTTGGGCTTCTCCTCTCTTAGCTTTCATTGTTTTCTTCCTCCTCTCTTCTGGTTTTCTTTTTTCCCCTCACATGCTCTCCTTTCATCTCCCCTTCCCCTCTCTCTCTAAAGTTCATTGCTCCACTCGCACTTTTAGTTATTCATTTTCAATGCATTTGATTATTTCTTGAACCGGGCACGTTTCAGATCTAAAGTGCGAGGCTTTTTGCTGATTCCAACCTCAATTCTCACTTGCGAGGCTGCTTCTTTGGCTGAAGGCTCAAAATCCATTGCGGAGAGGTGCGCTTCTTGGTAGGCTCTCCTGCTGCATTCTGTCATTTTCCCTTCTCTGAATTTTGGGAAGCCAAGTCATGAAGTTGAATCAAGCACTGGTGGAGCCTGGGTGGTGAGTAGTGACCCATTTGACTTTTGCCCATCTTTACAATCGTTTGGCAGATCAATGTCAGCTTAATTTCACCCTTTGTTCATCAAACTGCATCATTTGGTTTACGTTCTCCACTTGTCAATGAATTGCTCAGCATATTGCTTCTGTCAGTATCTTCCTTAGTCAGCATAAACAACGGGATCAAAAGATGAGTTCCTTTTCAAGCTGTGTATAACCAAGATTACTTTTCTGCTGGTGCAAAAATTATATATCATGCTTCCTCGTTTATTTTCTCTGCCGCAAGTCTGATTTTCCTTGAAGAGGCCATAATTGAGAATCCGTTCGTCTCATTATTGACATCCGAATAACATCTGTAGCTCTGTCATCTTACAAGTCATACTACACACGGCATCTAATATGGGTGTATTCTTCAACACTCTAGTTCTGGCAAACTTTTTAGATGTAGGCAATATTCATCCCTTGCCTGATAAGCTGCCATGAAGAGAAGAACAGAAGAAAATTGTCAACAGGCTTGCCACTGAAAAATTCTGGATGGGTCTAATTTGATTTTACAGCTTCCTCTGCATCTTGTGAAGCAGTCATACGGCACTGCTTTTCTCAAGGAAATTTGACCGAGTATCAGGAGCTTCAGCATGGATGATCTAACCTGTCAATGCAGGGGTTCTCATTGAAAATGTTTTAGAGAGAAAAGACTATGTAGGGCTCCAAGCTTTTCTAAGTAGGATACCATGACATGCTTTTTATCCCACAATGAGGCAAGAGAAGCTTTTATAGCGTCGACCACCTTGTCAGGCATGAATTTATCTTGGGAACTCGGAGTAGATATATCATGGAGGATAGTAGGACCGGGAGAGAGCCATTGCCAGTTAGGAGATACCAGTTTTGGACTAACGTCAATCCTGCATAATGTTCACGAATTGTATTTCCTCATGAGAATTAAATATAGTTTCCTTTAGTTTTTTGCTATTCTAGAACCAAACCCATACCTCATATGTTTCGACTTATGGTTGTCTTGCAGGTGAATTTGCCTTTCTTTGCCCCTTACCCTGGTTTTATAAGTATTCGACAGTATTGGTCATCATCGACCAAGTAAAATGTAAGAGCTGCATTGAACTGGATGCATAGACGGAAGCAAGGTATTCGAGATCATATTAGTGACATTTTGAACTCACATGTGAAGAGCCACGATGGTATGTGAGATGGAAAAAGATCCTATTGAAGACATGGACATCGAAGCTCTGCCTTCGATGTGGCCTGAAGATATCGGAGATGATGCTGGAAAGCAGTTCAACATAGAAATTCCTGGAGAGGATGAAGATATGCTGAAGGAGGTCACGATTCCAGAGGAGCCGAAGATACTTGATTTTAAGCGGCTTTTAGAGCTAACCAGCTACACAGACCAGGGTGCTTCTCAGTTGGCATACCTTGTAAAGCACTGGGAGTACAGACAGGCCAATGCGGTACGCCTTCTAAAAGAGGAACTTGACATCCTGAGCAAACAAAGACAGGAGGTTGAGCTGAAGAAATTGGAGATACTTGAGGAGCACCGTTTTGAGGAAGAGCAATATGGTTGTGACAAGCGCCCAATATCTATACTTGATGATGCCTATGATATATGGCAAGATGTTCCTCGAAGGAAAAGCGATGTAATTATCCAAAATAAGAGGGTTGAAATTGATGCTGAGTACGATACTGTCATTTACTGGAAGCAGCGCGCCATGCACTTAGAGAAATTGTTGGAGGCGAGCATCCACAGAGAGCAGGCACTCATGGAAAAGTTGCAGGAAAGCATTAACAATCTGGAAAAGCAGTCCTCTCCTGTGGAAGAGCTCTCTCAGATTCTAAAAAGAGCAGACAATTTTTTGCATTTTATACTTCAGAATGCCCCAGTTGTGATTGGACACCAGGTGAGATAATAGTTGCTTCTGCTTCATGACTCACAAAGATGCCTTTACGCTAGAATTGTGCTACATCTTAAGGCTAGAGTTTGTTTCTTTTTGGCTAGGCAAAGAACACAAGCGCCAAGAGTGCATGGTTTATATTTAGGTTATTTTACATCCTCAAGTAGATTGGTCACAGAAACTGATAGTTTTAGCCAAGAGTAATTACAGCTGGCGTAGTAGCTGTACAGTTTTGAACCCTCATTCTTTTACCAGGAATTCAGTACTTATTAGGAATGGACTAAAGCTTGTTTAACTAAATCTAGCATCGAAATATGCATGAGTGAGGAGGAGATATTTTACAGCCACATATATGCAAGGAGAAAGAATATCAAGATCTAAGATTCCAGAAAAACATGAAACTTGTATATCTTTTAAAGATGGGTAAATCTGAAAAGAAGTTTGTTTTGCTTCCATGGAACTTTTGATGCTTTGAATCAGTTGGGTACATAGCAAGGATGTTCCAGGATACTAAACCTCTCTTTCTCTCTCTCTCTCTTCCCTTTCTTTCCAGGATAAAGAGCTGAGATATCGCTTCATCTACAATCCTTATCCTACTTTGCATGAGGAGGTGAGATCATTTCAATCCATTTACTCATTTCATAAAATTGCAGCAAATTTCTCTTTTTCAGTTATCTGGTATCGGTTAGTCTATATGACTGACCAGCCAAGTATTAAGTACCTGTAATATTTTCTGTGCTTCTTATCATTTCAATGATATCCAATGAGCAAAGAAGAAGTCATAATTTGTCAGAATTATTTCAGGACGTTATAGGAAAAACAGATGTCGATATCTTCACTGGTGCTGGTGTGAAGGAGTCTCAAGAATTTAAGAGGGAAGTTCTGGAGAAAGGTTTACCTGCAAAGAGAGAAATTACATTTGATACGGAATTATTTGGTGCAAAAACATTTCTGATACACGTTGCACCTGTCTTTAGCAAGGCTGGTGAAACAATTGGAATTAACTACATGGGAATGGATGTTACTGATCAGGTGAGTTAGATAGGGTTTTCTCATTGATACGTAAAAGGTCTTTCTACAATCAATAGGAAATGGTGATGGTGCTTCTGATTTCTTGTTAGGTAAGAATAAGAGAGAAAATGGCAAAACTCCGAGAGGAGATGGCGGTACGGAATGCCAAGGAAACTGAGATGAATAAAACCATGTATATAACAGGTTGACTTACTCTGTTCACTTCTGATTGTTTCAGGGGGTTTTATATAGCTTCGGCATTATCCATGTTCCAATACGTTTGAACCATTTAATCTTGCAGAGGAGACGATGCGAGCAAAACAAATGCTAGCAACGATGTCACATGAGATAAGGTCTCCCCTCTCTGGGGTTGTTAGCATGGCTGAGATTCTTGCACAAACTAGACTTGATAAAGAGCAGCGACAATTGTTAGAGGTCATGCTTTCTTCGGGAGATTTGGTCCTTCAACTAATAAATGACATTCTTGATCTTTCCAAGGTTGAGTCAGGTTGGCATCAATCTTATATATGTAGAGGAATAGTAGCGTCTTACTTTTACCATTGTCAGACTTTCCTCCTCATAGTTGAAAGAAGCCATACAAACGCATTCCGTTCATTCTTGTATAGGGGTAATGAAGCTGGAAGCTACAAAATTCCGGCCGAGGGAGGTAGTAAAGCATGTGCTGCAGACCGCTGCGGCATCATTACAAAAGATATTAACATTGGAAGGACATGTAGCAGATGACGTTCCTATTGAGGTCAGTCTGTTAAAATCATGATATATTGTCTTTCCCCATTCTGTTTCTCTCTTGCTTATGTTAGGATGCTACATCTCTCCTGAAACTTCACATAAATTGTTTATTTTTTACTTGACCATAATCTGGGTTTTTTTGTCCTATTTAACTTGTTCAATAGGTGAAATCTGTCATATCATTCTTTTAATAGCATATCAACTTGGGTTAGCATTTCCGGATGCTAGATGATCTGTTGGTCAAAGTCTTGATGCGTGGATTATTGTGATGGTTTAGTTGATGGGAAGAGTAGCATTTTGTTTCTTAAGCTAATGTTGCTGAAGAATGGGAACATCACTAATTCAACTTGGCTGCCAAATTGATTAATCCAAGTATTCTCCTACTTTTTCAGGTCATTGGAGATGTTCTAAGAATTAGACAAATTCTCACCAACTTGATCAGGTATCAGTTGTATTGTGTTTAGAATGATATTCTAGATAGGCAGCTCTATTTTTCTGGTAAAGGTGATATTTTCTAAATAGTGTGACGGCCTAGAGAAAATGTAGGCAAGAGAGGTGGATTACCATTCATTCTAGAACACTGCCAAGGCATTCTTTCTTGTTAAGGATTTTCCTGGAGTTCATCTCCTATGACTGCATATCTGAAGAGACTTTTCTAAGGCAGTGAGCTCTTTCAGTTCATTTTTTGTGCTTGACATTTTTTTATCCCTAATATATTTCAGCGCCCATAATAGATTTAATGATTGGGAGACAAGTTTCAGAGAGTAACATGCCAAGTGACACCCATTGCTATGATTCATAAATATTTAGAGCTCAGTCCTGTACATTGTATCTGTAGAAGATTTCAGTTAGCAAGCATTCAAAGAAATAATGAACATAGTTAGAAGGGAGATGCGACTGCCTTTGTGAATAATTGGATGTTCCCAGTATAACTTGGAGATGATGTCAAACACTCTAAGATTAATAAGTGCTGCTTCGATGGTCAGAATAAAATTAACTTACACAATCAATAGTGGCCTTATGTTTTCCATTACTTTCTACAGCAACGCCATCAAATTTACACATGAGGGGAAGGTTGGCATAAATCTGTATGTGGTTCCAGAACCATCTCTCAAGAAAATGGAAGAATGTCCTCAGAAGTCACAAGCAGATCAGCCAACCACATGGGAGAGCAGAATGAAGGAAGAGAAAAGTTCTTTACTCTCTCAAGCAAGTTGTGACCGGCAACCTGCTCAAGTGAACAGTCAGAATGGCCACTTCTGCCAAAATCATGCTCTGCATGATAAGACTCGAATCATGTGCGAAAGTGAAGCATCTGCAGATAGAGATAAGGAGGAAGAGCACAATCCTGAGACAACAGTATGGATCCGCTGTGATGTGTATGACACAGGAATTGGAATCCCAGGTTCCTGTTAAGCCAATTTATATTTCTAGCTTATATTATTATCAAATGCTTCAGGAGTATCATTGATGTTCCTTTTTTTCCTTTAACAAATAATGCTGATCATAGCCTCTATTATCATCTAACAGAGAACGCTTTGCCCACTTTATTTAAAAAGTACATGCAAGTCAGTGCTGATCATGCTCGAAAGTATGGTGGGACGGGACTTGGCCTAGCCATATGCAAACAACTGGTGAATCTCTGAGTTACGCTTTTCTTATTAGCTTTTTGTGAAGATCCACAACTTGTTATGGAACAAAGAAAAAATAGATATCACTGGTTTCCGCTATTAGAAAGTCTATACTGTTCACCTTTCTGTGTAATGGAGAACCTCTAAAGATATTTCAGTCGTTCCTTTTTCATGAATTGCAACCAGTTAGTGAGTAATATTTTCTAGTTAAGTACCGGATTACACTCAAAACTTGATTTCAATCCCTCTTGTTACTGCTAGGTCCATAAGACCTCTCTCACAGGTTTCTTTGCATTGACATAGGTTGAGTTAATGGGAGGCCATCTCACAGTGTCTAGTCGAGAGCATATCGGATCTACATTCACATTTGTGCTACCTTACAAGGTCTCACCAACATGTGATAACTCCGATGATTCCGACGATCTTGCTATTATGGCTAATCATGATTCTACTGTTGACGACATCACGGATGGCTTTTTCCAATTCCAGCCACGCACTCTGGGTTCTCTCTTCTCTTCAAACGGTTCCAGCAGGACACAGAAACTATTATCACATAATGTTGGATATGCTGGTATAAATAAGTTCGACACGGTTGCAGAGGATTCTTATGCATTTCCAACGAACAACCTTAGACTCAAAGATTTAGCTTCACCTGAGGACGCCTGTTCTACTGTTGATGGTGCTGAGACCTTGTCAGAAACAGAATGCTCAGTAAGTCCCAGTTTACATTCTGAGTGCAAGGTTGATGTGAAGGATGGCAAAGTGAATCAACATGGAACAAAATGTAGATCACAAAATTCAAGCTCAAATATTTCTTGTCTTGAAGAGGAAAAAGGACAAGTAGATAAGCTTACCATAAATGAAACCCCTGAGTCACGTCAAGGGTTGGTGAAATGTTGTGCAAGTTCAGAGAGCAAGTCCAGTGCCATTGTGGAAGAACCAAAATCCAAACCAAAGCCTAAGATCCTTCTAGTGGAAGATAATAAGATCAATGTCATGGTGACCCAATCCATGATGAAGCAGCTAGGGCATATTATGGATGTTGTGAACAATGGAGTTGAAGCTGTCTGTGCTGTTCAGCGGCATACTTATGATCTCATTCTGATGGTAATGCACTGATATTTGAACCTACCTTTTCTTCTATGGCCTTAGCTTTCTACTGATGTTTATAACTTCTACTCATTTTCATTTCTATGCGAAGACAAGAATGTCGTCAGCTGACCTGTCGGCATTCTGTACTTTGTCTACATGTGGTTAACATTAGTTTTCTACTGCATCTCAACTTTTCCTGCTTATTCATAAACTGAGTCCATAACATGTCACATGGTACTTGTTTCGCGATTTTGATGATGTCCTGGCAAATTCATACTTCTTTTTCAGGATGTCTGCATGCCTGTCATGGATGGCCTTCAAGCAACCAGAATTATCCGATCCTTTGAGGAGACGGGAAACTGGGATGCTGCAGTAAGGGCTGGGATAGAGCAAATCTCTTCAGACTTATCATGCAACGGTCACAGTTCTACAGAATCAAGAGAACGAGTTCCCATTATTGCGGTTAGCACTTGCATCAGAGTTGCAGATATGCATTTTACTAATGTCCTCTTGCTTTCCCTTCATATGATGCTTAAACAATATTGTATTCAAAGCACATCTAGAAACGCTCTTATAATGGTTTCTGTTAGAGGCAATCGATTTGATTTAACTTCTAAAGCGAGAGTTTGTGAGCCCTCAAAAACCCTTTAATGATTTCTTGTGAAAAACTACCAGAAAGTCTGCTATCTAAAACGACAGATTATATAAGTTAGAAGAATATAACCAGTCCGGTATGAGACAAGTGTATCAAAAATTTTGTGCCATTTGGCTTGATTTTGCTTGCTTTCCTGATTATATAACTTTTTTCACGTTGGCAGATGACAGCGAATGCATTGGCAGAGAGTGCAGACGAATGTTTTGCAAATGGTATGGACTCATTCGTGTCGAAACCTGTCACTTTTCAGAAACTAAAACAGTGTCTTGAGCAGTACTTGATGTAATTTCCCTGTATAGTATCCCTCTGAATGTATGACTCCCATATAGGGAAGTTTTGTAATCAATGTAAAGTATTCCTTGGCCAATTGCAGAGTAGAATCATTCCTTTCCTCTTCTTTTCCCATTCCAAGAACATTGGACAAGGCAACATATAGAACCATAAGTCCCATACTAGTCCATAATGATGTCGGAGCATAGTGATAGAGAGAGAGAGAGAGAGAGAGAGAGAGAGAGAGAGAGAGAGAGAGAGAGAGAGAGAGGACGAAAATTTTTATTGATCATGGTGAACCAATATAATCTTTAGTGGCAGCATTGAGAAACTTTCCTAGAAAAGGGTTTTGTATCCATCTTCCTTGAAGAGCAGATAGGCATGCATTTTCTCCACTGCTTCATCCAATTGCATTTGCACTATGTAGCCAATTAGAGGATGTTCCCACCACAAATACCAAAACCAAAACATGATCATGTTTGAGGAAGTTGACAGAAGTTATCATGTAAATTGGAAGTGAAATTTATCTGTTTCAAATTTCAAGTTACTAGTTATGAATCGGGGATATTAGTGCTAAACAAAGAGAATATCGAAATTTCCACATAAGACGGGATTTCAAGAATATGATGAGACAAAGCTGATCTCTTCTAATTAACTATAAGCTGAAAACAGCTATTCAAGCGGGAGTTACTCCAAGAAACAGTAGCCATATCTGCAATACTCTACAACGCTGCAGACACAGGAAAGGCTTTCAAGTAAAAATTATTTCCTTCTCTTGATCAAGAGATTTTTCTCCCACATGATTATCCTTTATTTATGTCTTAGCGTCTTATCCAGTGACGCATTCCTAGTGCTCCATATTGCAACCATACAGCTCAACCCTGAATACTGTCATCCAGTCTTTCTTCGTTCCTCATTACTTGGAAGGTATAAAATAGACAAAAGAAGAGAAAAGAGATGCTGGAAAAATCACAAGGATGGTGCATATTAAGGAGTTATTAATTTCCGTGTTGGTGAGAAGCCCAGGCATTTCCAGACCCTAGAAGTGAAAATTGTTAGACTTTTTTAGCTAAATGGTATTTCAAACCTTGAACAGCTTAATGCCCTCACGCGCAACCTTAGACAAATCTTCCATCATCACAATTAGCTGTTTATACTAAAATAAGGTGAGATTATAGTCAAACCGAAAGACTTAGATGAACGGCCTGTTTTGCAGTTAATATCTGAACTGCAGTTAATTGTACGGACTTGGATGAACGTTCATTGTGTACTAAAACAGGTTTTGCTGTTAATATCTTAGTCAAACAGATATAAAACAGGTATGCGCAAATATATTAACTGCAAGCGATTGACTAGTGGGGTCTGCGTGCCCCAACTGGTACATCTATGGCTATTCCACAAAAGAGACCTCTATTCTAAGACACGGGTTATTTGGCTCTTGTACGACCTTCTACTGATCGAGAAACCAATACACGCACACTCAGCTTAACTAATTGTGATTGTGTATACCTCAATTGCTACAGTAGTGCAAAAGCTCAAACAAGAATAGGAAAAAGTGCGAGGGAACAGAAGCTCTCTCTTTATATCATCCATTGTGACACAAGATTCCAGCACCCAACTGATTGTTTATTAGAAATGGATTTGGCCAGGCTTGAGTGCTATATCCACTATTACTTCTTTCTCATGTCTCTTCCGTAAACCACCTTGTCTATGATTGAAATGCGTGATGTTGCCATCACATCAAACAATCCCATGATGATGCAATTAAGATATTATTCTCTTCTTTTTTCACACGAACAAAGTGGCTTTCACTTTAATATATCTTGTTCCTCCCTTGTCTCCCCCACCCGGTTGAATGAAGCACAGGGGATCGATTAGAGTGCCCCTTAAACACGGTGTATGGAGGAATGAATGACACGCATTATAAAGGGTCAAGCATATATGCGAGAGGATGATTTACAAAACTCCAATAATCCATATATCTTGTTAAAAAAAGTCGAAATTCAGCCAGGATATCTATTTGATTAGTGTAAAAACGCACCTATCTTTTGATGTTAAAATTCATGGGACGCTGTCATGATTCACGAGGACCAACTCGTCGATGGCGCATCTGGTCATTTTTCTTTTCTTCAGAAATGAAAAAAAAAAAAACTCAACATAGCTGAACTTCGTTTGGCTTATTTTTTTAGAAAATTAGCATTCTAAAGAGTTATAATGACTTGAGAATGATGAGAGGGCCATCACCCGGCAAACAATTTGCGCGGATTGGATATGGATATATGGGGCGAAACCACCATGATCAGATATCTAATTGAAAGAAGATTGATGGGACCTACATAATATCAAGGAGATGAGGGAGAATTTCAGCTCCGAGTGGCTCTAAGGGGCCTACGCATAGCCAAGCAGAACAGTGTTGACACTAGCAAAATTCAATTAGCATCTAAATCTTAAACGGGCGTGATGAAAACCGAAACAAGGTGCGGCACAGTTCTCTTCATGATTGAAGAAATTAAACTTTAGGTGATCATATCTATAAAGCGACAAGCAATGGCATCACGTTCTTTAAGAAAAGTAGGAAGTAAAGTGATTTTATGTATGAGTAAAAAAAAGGATTGATTTGGCGCATATCAGATCGTACATCGAACCCCGGAAGTACGGACCGATGCGTTGAGGAGGATTAAAATAACAAAAGAATTAGAGGAAATCCTAAGAGCAAATGGTCTCAGCTCAAGGGACATATGTCACAAAAATATATCGTATCAGCGAAAAAATTAACCAAGAAAAGTCATCAATTAATTAAATAGTTACCAATTAAGTACTAAAGTTTTCAATTTGACCAATTTAATTATAAATATTTTAATGATTTGTCAATTTAGTCATATTCCGACCAATTTTAATGAGACATTGCGGACGTGGATATTGACAATCCTATTAGCGCCAGCCATAACTTTGGGGTCTAGGATAATTTAAGAAAAGTAATAGCTCCCTTGATAGTGTGATGTCATGACAAGCACAGCGAGATTACTTTGTATCGGATTCATTGATCGATCTTGATTAATTATTGTTATCGATTCAGGTAGTGTGATTACAATGGCTGCGATAGCATCGTACATGGCAGATTAGGAAGCAACAAGTGAAATATCATGTCCCTCCAACCAGAACAAACACCGGTTGGTGCATACATATAAAGCATATGTATTGGAGCATCGAATAATGTCGTTGGCGCAACATAGGAAGGATATGGCGCATTAACGTAAGTGCTTTTCTTAGTCACCACACACGATTGCTTGTTGCGAAAAGCTCTCTCTCTCTCTCTCTCTCTCTCTCTCTCTCTCTCTCTCTCGTGTGGATGGAGGGTGATGAAATGTTTTAAAACTTGTTTTGTGGAGGCACTCTCTATGAAGAGAGAATATCATATTGTTTGGATGCAAACGATATCGGATGATGGTGGGTCTTGTAGAGGTAGAATTGACTATCGCCACCGATTAACTATTGTCTAGATTCATTATCAAGTTAGAAAAAAAATTCTTTCTATTTATTACATCACGTGTGGAACAGTTCATACTTATGTTTTGATGTGTGCTTTCATTTTCAATTACGTGAATTTCCAAAAAAAGGAGGGGGTCCAAGCAGCCCGAATTGTCGCATGTGATGGTGCAAGTATGATAGCAAAAAGGTGGCGGCGAACCGTCGATGTTGAACTCAATTCATTCACTTAACATGAGCTATTGTTAA
Source organism: Melaleuca alternifolia (assembly GCA_019926035.1). Lineage (NCBI taxonomy): Eukaryota > Viridiplantae > Streptophyta > Magnoliopsida > Myrtales > Myrtaceae > Melaleuca > Melaleuca alternifolia. The sequence continues at coordinate 1,249,627 of JAGKPW010000431.1, read as the reverse complement.
AATGTGATTGACTTGTATGTTGATACATGTGAAAGACTCGTGGATTAATACAGCACATTAGGATATAATAATTGACTTCCAAAACATTCCGCAATGAAAGAGGACGAGAGTTATCTAAATAGAAATATATGCTTGTAAGAAGTTAAAGAATGCTTTGGAAGCGAGGTTAAATGTTGCAGCAGTTGGAAAACACGTGCATTGCCTGTGAACATTTGGACCCGAGACTTCTTCACCTAGGCTCAACTGCTTCTTCAGGGTGCACGTATCCGCTTTCATAGCCCTTGCAATTTGTGGGCGAGCTTCAATTCATTTGTAGGTATTCATCCAGATTCACACAAGTTGCAGACAAGCTCCTAATATGTTGGCATCTAACCCTAGTTGCATCAAACCCTATCTTACAGGTAGTGATTGGGCACATATTCTATTATGTATACGTCGTACTTCCTTAAAAAGTTAGTCAGAAGGGAGAGGACAATGGGAATCCTCCAGAACAACGAGTGTAAGAGTCTTTCTTAGCAAGCTCGACCAAAGTCAATATCAGATTCTTGTCCATTTTGGCGATTTGGCTCGGAATAATAATCCGGCTCTTGACATTACGCACCCTGAAAATGACAAGACGAACAGGCTGAGAATTAAAGCTACACCAGAAGGATTCTTGCAAGAGAGTGGTTGCGTGGATTCAAAAGGGTAAGTCAAATTCCTTCTCGGTTCTTGTTCGGTTCCATGACTTGCATGGATGGGTATTAAATCGATGAAGAATCTATATCAACCAAAGTGGGATTCCATCAAGTTAGACAAATTAACCGAAAACGGATGTAAAAGCACAAATCCGCATATTCCTGAGGTTATTATGGGATGACGCAGAAAGGGAACACCACGAGGGTTAAATCAACAGGACAAATGATGAAGTTGCAATGAAAGATGGAACGCGCTGTTCCCACTTTAGCCAAAATGCTATTCCTTTCGCTTTCATGCTTCATTTGCGAATGGCGATGGTGATGATGGTGTCACTCTACTTGAGGGTGCTAGTGCGCCGTAGCTGATAAGCCAAGTGCTGCCTCCCCCAGAATATTTTTTTTTTGCTATCTTGGATAGAGTTTCAACATATGAAGAGAGAGAATCGTTTGCAGATCTTGAAATTCCATGCTTCGATGGATACACTCGTAAGTGCAAGTTTTGGATCACAAAGCACCAAATCCTCCTTTGGGAGATTTTGTCCCACCATTGTGTGTGCATCTCAATTGGGCCAGGCATCAACTCTCTGCTGCTTTTACCTCGGTAGGTCCATATCATCTCAAGCTTCTTCTAGTATGAGAATATCTCACAAATATCTTAAGCAACAAGCTACACCACGATCTAATCTAAATGAGGTCTAAGCATTGTGGCTATATTTAGTAACTGACTGTTTCCCAATCGCCCATTCGGCTTAGATTAGGATATTCTTGATTACCTTGCAATATGTCCCTTGATTCGTGGCCATGAAGTAGTTATATGCAAATTGCATCTCCATCGCTTGCCTATTTTGCAAAGGGAGATGTTTGGGGATGTAATGATCCAACGACCCTCTGCGAACCACTAGAAATTTTATATGGACTTGAATTCAAAAGTAATAGTAAATCATCAACTAGGTGGGACGCGCAGCTGGAAGGAAAAATTGGTGGGTTTGGATGAGTATGCTGCATAGATTAACTTGACTCGTCATCGCTTTGCTTGGACCTAGCGCATTTAGGATTTTATTCCTAACTATCATTGAGGCAGCGAATTTAGGTAGACTATAATCTGAGCTCAATTCTAACTAGTCTAATTGGTAAACCCTAGTGGGTGCTTCAACAAATGGGCAAGGACAAAAAGATCTGGTCAATCTGTTAGATCTTGACACCTTGACTTGTGAATTCTCTAGGCTCTTTAGGCAATCGACAAGCTACAATTGGCCTCTTTAGCTCGTGTGTTTCCAAATCATTTTTGCCTAAGATTTTTTAGGGTCGATATAAGCTCAGTCAGTTTAAATCCAATGACATACTTGATAATGACTTCAAATGTAAAAGATAATCAGAATATTGCAAAATTGTCTAAGCACATCCATGCCTATCGTTCAAAATCTAGTGTTGAATGACCCTAACTGTGGGTTCTCTGGGAGTCACCCAAAGAACTACTGACTTAGGTACTCTAATGTTCATGTAATGTGCATGAGATAGGCGACTACCACATCTATTTGGGATACAATTAGATACCTCCATCGTTATGAGAAAGACAAAGATTTGTATCTCTCTGTTGTCAACGGTATGATTTTGAGGATAAATTCCTAAAACCTCCAGGATTCATGTCTGCATGCTCCACCAGCGCAAAGGGAGCAAAGCAAGGGGTATATGGAGCAATTAAATAAAGCTCCTAGTGCTAATGTCGTCATCGTGTTATACAACTCGCAACCAAACCTGTGACCCCACTGACGTTAAAGCAAATACAGTTGCAGAACGACACCTCTCTCTCTCTCTCTCTCTCTCTCCCCTCCGCCGCTATATATACAATGGGCACACAGGTGGCACTCTGCATTCCTCAAGAGTTCACGTTCCTCACCTCTTCTTCTCCTACCTCACACCCACCGCAAAATCAAAAACTTCAAACCCGAAAGAAACGCAAAGAGATATGAGAATCCTCGTGGACACAGCATACGCACCCCTGTCGGCGGCGACCGTCTCAACCCCGCCTGCAGTGCTGATGGCGTCGCAGCGGTCGCCGTGGCACTCGCCTGTGCCGTACCTGTTCGGAGGCCTGGCGGCGATGCTGGGGCTCATAGGGTTCGCTCTCTTGATCCTGGCCTGTTCCTACTGGAAGCTCTCCGGCGGTTCGAGCAGCCCCCGGGGAGACGAAGAGAACGGGGGGGAAGCAAAGACGGTCGACGGAGAAGGGTACAACAAGGCCGTGAAGGTGTACGAGGAGAAGATAGTGGTGATCATGGCCGGCGACGAGAAGCCCACTTTCCTCGCGACTCCTGTGTGCAGCAGGGGCCCTTCTTTCGGCGATTCCCAAGGCAAGAGTAATGGCGAAGGCGAGAGCTTCGATGCGAAGAAGGACAAGGATGAGAACATTGACAAGGCCAAGAAGGTTAATAACATCAACGATAACAATGACGATGTTGGTGGCCTTGTTGTTCCTGGTCATAGCTCAGCCGCCGATGAAGAACACAGAGAAGCTGCAGAAGATCAAACCCAGCAACAGAATTAGCCAGGAGTCCCTGATTATTTCTGACGAGAGCGAGAAAAACCAAGTTTTGTTTCGATTTTGGCTTTGAAGCTTCTTCATTTTTTTTTTCTTTTTTGCCCCTTTTCTTTCCCTTTTCATGGCTAATCGGGTAATGTATATCATTTTTGGAGAGGAATTGAGATGAGAGTGGCTTCTCTTCATCCCCAGATGATCGATTAAATTAACACCAAGCCCAGAACCACCCATCACACCTAATCAATGTCTCAGCTGAAACCTTGTGGGCACTGAATGGCCCAGGTTGATGAGAATGCAAATTAAAGATGAGGAATCGTTTTCGTTGCTCGAAGATCGAAAGGAAAGTAAAGGACAAAGCAGAATCAAAGCAGGAGTAAGAAGCTCGATGAGTGCGAGTGACCTTTATTGCGCAACAAGACATTGTTAATTCAGATTGAGTGGGAGAATAAAGCAGGGGAAGTTGATGGATCCCGTATGCGCCCCACTCGCGTTTTCCTCCGGCCGCCGCGGCCGGCGAGATTTCGCCGCCGGAGACTGTGCGGTGGGGCCGCTTCATCCACATGCGAGAGGAGAGAGGACCCGCGTGTCAGGGCTACTCGGACTTGGACAGGTTGTCCGGAGCCACGTGTAAGACATCTGCAGTAGGTTTGTCCAACCTCGCGCGGCGACTCGAAACCGCGTTTGCTTTTTTAGTTTATTTTATTTTTTGCCCCTCGTTCTTTATCTTTGGAAAAGAGAGAACAAAGCGGCGGCATGACTCACGTGGGGGGCAGCTTCGTAATTGACGATGATGGCTCCTGTTCCAGAGGAAGTACAATGTCGTACACGCTACCACAATCGCAAGTATAAAAATGTCGTGATCGTGACGATTTCATTAAGTAAAATTACGACAGAATGTCATTACCTTTTGTAAAATTTCTTGTGTCATTGGTTCATGTTGAGAGGTTCCTACCATAACCACCTTCCTTTCGCTCAACATGATTAATCCATGGACCGTCCCAAACTTCAAAAAAATTCGACTCAAGTAATTCGATATCACCTGACTCGTAATTCATTAAATATGTCATGTCGACTTGATTAATGAGTTAATCTAAGTCGATCTACTTAATTTATATTAAGTTATGTCTTATTGCGCGCTAATGACTATGTTATAGGTAGATATCGACAAAACTAGTAACAAGTCCATCATTTTATATTATTTTTCTATTGTTCATGAGTGTAAAAAAACTGTAGAATTATAAGAAAGATGTGTTTGATTTTTATGTTAAGTTGTTCTTGGTGTGCCAGACCGTCGAAATTTTTTATAGTAGTTTAGTTTATAAGTGAGAAAAAAGTGCCTAATTTTGCGGTTTTTTCTTCAAGGTTATGAGGGACTAACATAAACATTTGTAAATTGTCACTACAAATGTAATTTTAATTTTATGACAATTTATTCATAGTAAAGCCAAACCATCGCAAACCTTTGCAAATCGTTTCAAGAAAAAAAATGATACTACGACATTTAATTCTTAATTAGTTACACTAGATTGTCACAAACCTTTGTAAATCATTGTAAGAAAAACAATATGGTTTTACGACATTCTGTTCTTGCTTAGTACAAATCTTGATAAGTCTTTGTAACTCCTCGTAAGAAAAGCATCTCAACAATTTTTTTTTCCTGTGTGCCTCCCTCACCGAGGCGTAAATAATGGGGATTGAGTGTGTACCAAAAAAGTAATGATATCAAGTGCAAACACGATGCCACTTAGTCAAGAAAGGAAAAGTGGCATAAGACACAAAAGCACTCCGCTTGGTATTCTCTTCCTCCTTCGTGATGTAGACGTAACAAGAACTTCTTGTAACCTTCGTTTTCGTCAAATGACACTTACCGATGGTCAATTTGGTCTTATAGTCGTCATTGTACTCTTCTTCTCTTAGGCATTTGCTAAAAGTCTTTTAAGAAAAAGTATACGGAATAGGCACGACACCCGTACACGGTTCATGCCGGACAATGCATGAAGAATCGTCTCCAGCAATAATCCCAAATCTACCCAAAGAACACATCCGATGGAAAGATCTCCGATAGTGATCACGTGGAGCATCGATAAGTATGTCATCAATAGCACTATCTTGACAACCAATTTCACGATGATGTTGATTTCACCCCCCCCCCCTTCTCTCATGCAACCTCACCTGGAAGATCTCTAAGTTGTACACCAATGTGGTCAGCCCTATTTTAATGGAGAAGAAGACCACGTAGGAAAAACAGAGGCCATCGCTCACATGAGCTTCGTGTCGCCATGGTCTATGATGCACCCGATTAAGGAGAAAGGTGGCGATGGGGATGAACATTGTTTTTAGAAGTCGCTGCGATTTTCGCAAGTAGCTTTTTGTTAGATAACATAATGACTGCCTTCTTGAAAATACAAGGGTTATAGAGTAGTATGATGCCGATAGTGAAGGCCTACTGCATGAAGTGGATCTTAGTGACGCAGATGAACAGGTGGCTGAAGGACGAAGTTCAGTGGAAGAGGAGATCCCACTACGCATCCTCCCTAGTGCTCTGGTTGGTGTTATTCTCCTCCTTAGTTTAGACGAAGTAAGAGCTTCCTATAACTTTCATTTTTGCTAAACGGCACTTGACCGTAGTCATTTTAGTAAAATGATGGTCGTTGGACTTCTTTTCTATAAGTCATTTTTCATAAACCTTTCCGGAAAATGAGTACAAAACATGCACGGCACATGCATGTCAATGCATGAAGAATAGTCACAACCAACAGCCCCAAATTCACTTAAAGAAAATGCCACAACATTAAGATTAGTGAGGATGATCGCCTTATACATTGATAAGTATGTCATTGAAAACCACCTATTTCATGGTGATGCCAATTATGTGCCTATGCGCATGCAGCCTCAGCCGGAAGATCTTCAAGTTGTACATCAACGTGATGGGCACCATGCTGATGGAGAAGAAGACCATATAGGGAAGCACATTGCCCACTTGAGCTTTGTGTGGCTGTGGTTGATGATGGTAAGGCATACTTCAAGGGAGGTGAGAGAGAAGATCATCTTGTTTGTTAGGAAATATGATGAGGGTAGATTTGTCATTTACCGTGATAGGGTTGCACACATATATATATTGTATTCTTGTATTTTGTGACTTTCAAGACAATACAATATATTTTTTACTCTCCATCATGGTATCAGAGCCGGGGTAGACCCTACCACCGGCCATCGCCGCCCTTCGCCGCCGCTCGCCGGCGATACCCACCGCCATTCGCCGCCGTCGTTCTCCTTCTCTGTTCACCGCCGTTCCCTTCCCTGCTGTTTCGTTCACAGCGAGACAAACAGGGATTTTGAAGGTGTAGATCTGCGGGGAGCGGCGGCTTGGACCTCGTCCACCTCGTGCGGCTGCTTCGCCGTCGCTGCCGTCGTCGCCTCCTCCATGCCGCCATCGCAGGAACCCGTGCGGCTGCTTCGCCGTCGTTGCCTCCACGCCGCCGTCGCAGGAGCTCTCCACCGTCACAGCCGTCCGTCGCTGTTGCAGGAGCTCCTTCGCCGCCGCCATAGCCACCGCTTCCGCGGTCTTAACCGCCGCCGCTGCCTCCCTCACCGTTTGTTTCGGTGCTCCATCGCCGTTCAAGCCCTGCCGTGCTTGTTTAGATGGTCGCCCGTCGCCGCCGTTGCTGAAGACCTTGGAGCGTTCTCAAACAGAACGAACGAGTTAGGGTTTCAACCCTAAAAAAAAAAAAGAAAAAAAAAAAAAAGAAAAGATATGTCTTACTGCAGTTCGTGAAGATGCTGTCTAGTGTCCTTATTGATTGGTTGCTATCGCAAGTCTGGCTTCATGGACCATCTGTAAGGTCTCTTGATTCTGTCATGTATCAATTGGGCTCCATTTGTGTTTACTATTGTGTGCTTGATTAAGAGAAGCTGCAGGCTTGATTATTGAGGTATTGTTTATTGGATTCAACTTGTTGGATTGGTCTGTTTATTAGACTACAGAGGGGTTTATACTGATGGCATTCGCTTCTGGGTCTAGTTCGACTCATTTTCAATTGACATCTGTTAAGTTGGATGGAACTAATTATCCATCATGGTCTAAAGCTGTTGAGGTTTATCTTACTGCCACTAGACAACTTGATTATCTTAAGAAGGACATTCCCTCGGATGCAAGTAAGCTTGATGATTGGATTGCAGGAGATGCCATGATTCGTACGTTGTTGTGGAATAGTATGGATCCTAGGTTTAGTCCTCACTTTATTCAATGTAACTCTGCTAAGGAAATTTGGGAGAAATGTGCTTTACTTTATTCAGGTCAAAATAATATGACACGAGTGTGTGACACATGGGAGACTTTGTTTGATCTTCAGCGTGGGGATCAGTCTCTATCTGAGTTTTATGCCCGTTTTACTACACTTTGCCGCCAGCTAGATACTTATCTCCCAGCTTCTACTGATCCTAATGTCTTAGTCAAGCGCCAGGAAGACCTTCGAGTCATCTTATTTCTTAAAGCACTTGGATCCGAATACTCTTCTCTTCGTCAGCAGATTACATCCGACAGTTGTCTTCCTACAGTTGATGAGGTCTTCTCTCGAGCGCTTCGTTCAACACCTTCATCTAAGATTTCCACTACAACTTTAGAGACAAGTGCTATGCTTTCTCATGGATCTCGTGGACGTGGAGTTAGTGGTCGTGGTTATCGAGGTCCAGGACGTGGATTTATTCCGAGTGGAAATCGCGGTGGTCGTGACAGAAATATTGGTAGCCGTGGCTCTCGCTATTGTAATCATTATCGGAAGACAGGTCATACAGAAGCAAACTGCTACATGCTTCATCCAGAGCTACGGCCACCTCTTGCGGCATATGCTGATGTGGCAGATTCTTCCTTAACAGCTCCTTCAGACCTTCCTACTGTGCCAAGTGCAAAGGATTCAGTTACCCTGACACGTGCTAAATATGAGGCTTGGCTTCGCACCAAACAGGTGACAGGAACTTCAGCTTCCACTGCTACTCTTGCACATATCTCCCAAGGTAGTTCATCCTGTTTATTTTCTCCTTTGTCAAACTCTTGGGTTATAGATTCAGGCGCTACTCATCATATCACTGGTAACTCTCAGTTGTTGTCTTCGTCATATCCCATGTCTTCTGGAGTGTCCAACTCTGTTACTTTAGCTGATGGTTCCACTTCTCAAGTTACTAGTATTGGAGATGTCCATTTGAGTTCTTCACTTTCTTTATCATCTGTGCTTCATCTTAAATCTCCATATAATTTGCTTTCTGTTAGTTCCTTGACTAAGGAACTAAATTGTCCCATTACCTTTTTTGCCTCTCATTGTATCTTTCAGGATCTGAAGACTGGACAGATGATTGGTGGGGGACATGAGTCAAATGGCCTATACTATCTGGATAAGGAGGTGATGGCAGCCATAGTTATGAAGCACTCGTCGACTGATGTGTATCGGCTACATTGTCGTGTTGGTCATCCGCCACCGCGCATACTTCAAAGCTTGTTTCCTGAATCTGAATCTGTGAGTTCTTTTGAGTGTGAAGCCTGTCAGTTTGGAAAGCATCATAGAGCTTCTTTTCCTTCTCGTTTTCAGAGTCGTGTGTCTAGTCCTTTTGAACTAGTTCATTCTGATGTATGGGGCCCGTGTCGTGTTTCCGACACTTCTGGTTTTCGTTATTTTGTTACCTTTGTGGATGATTTTTCCAGAATGACTTGGTTGTTCTTAATCAAAGATCGCACTGAGGTTTTTCATTGCTTTCGTCACTTTTATTTTGAGGTGTTGAATCAATATCATCGTTCTGTCAAAATTCTACGATCCGATAATGCCAAAGAGTATCTTGCTATTACTTCCGGTTTTCAACCTTTTCTCACTTCTCATGGCATTATTCATCAAACTTCATGTTCGTATACACCACAACAAAACGGTGTCGCTGAACGCAAAAATCGTCACCTTCTTGATGTTGCTCGTTGTCTTATGTTTCACATGCATTTACCTAAAATCTTTTGGGGTCATGCTGTTCTTACAGCTTGTTTTCTAATTAATCGACTTCCCACCTCTACTCTTCAGGGGGAGACACCTTTCTCTATTTTACACCCAACTCGTCCTCTTTTTGCTTTACCCCTACGTGTTTTTGGTTGTGTTTGTTATGTTCATTCTCTGACTCCGGGTCTTGATAAGTTGGCTCCTCGTGCTGAAAAATGTGTCTTTGTTGGGTACTCTAGAACTCAAAAGGGGTATAAGTGCTATAATCCTAGTAGTCGTCGTGTGATTGTATCCGCCGATGTGACCTTTTTTGAAGATCAACCCTACTATACTCCTCCATCGATCCCCATAGTGTCTTCTCATGACGTTGAATGTGTCTTGCCGACTCTTCCACCTGTCCCAATTCCTCAAGCATCGCCCACAGGTTTCAATTTGCTGAGCGTACTTACCATCGGCGAGGAAGAGCTCCGACTACAGATGTACGGCCATCACTTGATTCCTCTGTTCCACCATCAATTGTTGTACCATCTTCCGATCCTGATCCACCTATTGCTACTCGCAAAGGTACGCGTTCTTGTGTTGGATGTCCTCAGGATCGTTACACACTTTACTCTGGTTCTTCTGATTGTTTTAGTACCCGTCATCCTCTTTCAAAATTTATCTCTTATGATCATTTATCTGCTTCCTTCTCCACTTTTATCTCGTCCTTGTCCTCTATTTCTGTGCCGAGCAGTGTTGCTGAAGCTCTTGCCCATCCTGGCTGGTGACAAGCCATGGAAGATGAAATGAAGGCTCTTCTTGAGAATCACACTTGGGAGCTCACCCCCTTACCTGTGGCTAAGCAACCTGTCGGCTACCGTTGGGTCTTCACTGTTAAGGTTCATCCTGATGGAACTGTCGATCGATTGAAGGCGCGGTTGGTTGCCAAAGGGTATACTCAAACATATGGTATTGATTATGACGAGACATTCTCTCCTATTGCGAAAATGCCTTCTGTTCGTGTCTTTATTTCTTTGGCAGCACATTTTGGCTGGCTCCTTCAGTAATTAGATGTCAAAAATGCATTTCTCCATGGTGATTTGGCTGAAGAAGTGTATATGGAACAACCACCCGGGTTTGTTGCTCAGGGGGAGAATCTCGTCTGTCGCTTACATAAAGCTTTGTATGGACTAAAGCAATCTCCTCGAGTGTGGTTTGGCAAGTTTAGTGATGCTGTTATCAAGTTTGGACTAAAGCGATGCCAAGTAGATCATTCAGTATTCAGTTCCATCTCCTCAGCTGGTTGTATTCTTCTAGTGGTATATGTGGATGGCATTATCATTACCGGTAGTGATTCAGATGGTATTCAACGTCTCAAACAGTTTCTACATACACAGTTCAGCACTAAGGATTTGGGACGTTTGCGCTATTTCCTAGGAATTGAAGTTGCCTACTCACATACAGGTATCAATTTGACCCAACGAAAATATGTTCTTGATATCTTGATGAGGTTGGCCTTATTGGAGCAAAACCGGTTGATACTCCTATGGAACCAGGTGTGAAACTTGATGCAGAACTTGGCGAACTGTTACATAACCCAGCAAAGTTTCGGAGAATAGTTGGTAAATTGAATTATCTTACTGTCACGAGACCTAATATATCATTTGCTGTTAGTACTGTGAGCCAATTCATGAATTCCCCTCGAACTACTCATTGGGATACTGTGCTTCGGATTATTAAATACTTAAAAGGGGCACCTGGAAAAGGGTTAATCTTCAAGAACTATGGTCATCTAAATATCACAGGTTTTTCTGATTCTGATTGGGCTGGATGTCACACTAGTAAGAGATCTACATCAAGCTATTGTGTATTTCTTGGAGGTAACTTAGTTGCATGGAAAAGCAAGAAACAGGATGTGGTTTCTCGATCAAGTGCTAAAGCAGAATATAGAGCGATGGCAAATGTGACAAGTGAATTGCTCTGGTTAAGGATGTTATTGTCAGAAATTTGGGCTAGCAACATCAAACCATCACTATTATGTTGTGACAATCAAGCAGCTATTCATATTACAAATAACCCTGTCTTCCATGAGCGAACAAAACATATTGAGGTGGATTGTCACTTTATAAGAGAAAAGGTTCAAAAGGGAGAAATCACTCTTCAACATACAAGAACGGAAGATCAACTTGCAGATATCTTTACCAAGTCCTTATGAGGGAATAGAGTGAATTTTTTGTGTAACAAGTTGGGATTGTTTGATATCTACATCCCAACTTGAGGGGGAGTGTTAGGAAATATGATGAGGGTAGATTTGTCATTTACCGTGATAGGGTTGCACAAATATATATTGTATTATTGTATTTTGTGACTTTCAAGACAATACAATATATTTTTTACTCTCCATCACTGTTGATGCTACTCGGCTACAATGGCTGCCATCTAACCTTGTCAAGGAGCAAGATAACGACGAGGGTGAACATTGTCTTTACAAAGTTGACTTGATGTTCGCGAAATGTCGGCCTTCTCGAAAATGCGAGAGCTATAGATTGGTATGATGTAGTGGCTAGATGTTTATAGGATAAAGTGGATCACTATGACGCAGATGAGCATGTAGCAGATAGATTGGGTTGGCTGGAGAAGGAGATCCTGCCACACAGCCTCGTTAATACTCTTTTTCTATTGAGTCCTTTACCATAAGTTTTTATAGAAAATGGGTATGGAACGGGCAAAGGACGCGGGCATCATTTACACAGTGAATCATGACCGCAGTCATTGTGCCCTCGCGTGGCCTAAAGGCACAGTGGGCTTGGTGGCAAGGCCAGTGATCGAACATGGCCTGATTATGCTGGTGAGGACCACCTAAGATCATTCTTTACCAAAATTACCCAACTACCTCGACTTGAAATTACTTAAAAATTGGCTAATATGCCTACTGGACTTGACATAAAGACTGATACACCTCTAAAGCACTATTTTATGCATGCCAAGTCTACTCGAATGTTGAAACAAGAGGAGATGCATTACCGACAATATGTTTATAGGAATTATATTTCAATTTTGTAAATATGCAATAATGACTTTGGAAGCTTCCTTAATTGTCATCAGAAAAAGATATCAATGTTATGACTTTGTTTAAGGTCACGACGAACAGTCATAAACTATTGTTAAGTAATCGTAAATAAAAAAAAAAATTCCACTTTATTGTCTCAGTGTCCCCTTTTGCAGTGTATTGGATATTGGAAGTCTTCCGGTGTTGGGTAACAGGACGAAACTTTTGCTTGGATTAATTGAAGGATACATGTCGCATGCAACAATGTTTAGCCAAATGTTGGTGATTCGATCACGAGTACCCCGCAATATATTCTTCTGCTCTGGGTTTCTCTTATGCAGAAAGGACTCTAATTTCACGCCATTCCTCAATCAGACAAAGTAAGTTGCCTTGGAATACGGATCAACTAGCGTGCGCTTTAAACGTCTCACTCTTTATCGGCCTAAGATCATACTGAATGCTCAAGCCCAACCCTTTTCGGTTACAAACGAGGATATCGTTCAGAATGAAACTATCGTGCGAAGCAGCAGCAGCTTCTGTCAGAAGCATCTTTGGCTGTTTCACAGGCCTAGCCAACAGTTCTCGTGATTCAGCTTACAAGAACTTAACAATTCTCGTGCCATTACAGATTGTGATGTGATAATAATTTTCAAATCACTCAAATCTGCCACTAAATGCGCTTCCGTTATCCATAGAGACGTGATAGATTTCATGACATTTAGAGAATCCAGAGTCGCAGCCTAGTAAGGAATGCCTCATGAGTATAAAAATGCATCAAGACTTAGATACTCTCACAAACGAACCCTTGAAGATGAAGATGAAGATGAAGACCGTGGCTAGTTCTGCCGTCCTCGCCATTGCTTTGCTGGTATTCTCATGTGGGTATCTAATCTTCATCAACCATTTCATTCTGGGAACTTTCCTTGCGCTTTTGCTTACTATTATCTTAAAGCACTTCACTTCTTTGACGTACAAATTCTCTTTTTGTCTAATGTTTCCATTCTGTGTAAACAAAACTTGTAGGCTTGAGGGTAGGGGAGGCACAGAAATGTGAGTACCCCTCCATTCCAATCCCAAACTGCTCGAAGCAGACGTGTGTGGAAACCTGTGTTGAGAAGTATGGGAAAAGCATTAACGGCGGATGTGTCGACACAAATAGCTGTTGCTGCCATATAATAGGGGCTTCATCTTCGTCCGTGTAACCATTGCCCCATGTGTAGTCCTGTCGATGACTTGAATAATTTACTTTCATCTGTTTCAGTATTCTTTCCCAAACTAATTAACTTGAAATACACTTTCAGTCTTAGAATTCCTCAAGAGTATGAGCAAGAACATGTCCTTAAGCTAATCAAACTTCTCGTCCTTTGGCTGGATGCTCAAATATTAAACCTCGTGCCGGTTTTCATAGAAGTCTTGCGTAGTTATCCAATCCTTTTATTTTTTTTTATAATGCAGAGGTTTGTCAAAACAGATACAGTGGAAACCTAATGCCCGCGTCATCTACATCTCAAATAGAATATTCGAAAGCCTTAGAGAGCAAGACAGAAAGTATGCAGACCACCTTGGCAATTTTAAAATGACCATGATAAGCAATGACTTGGAAGCATGACATTGTTATTTATCATCATAAAGAGGCTCAGGATGAAGCTCAAAAAACTAAAATCATTCAGATTGTTCTTCCGATTGCAGAGAAGGCAACACAAATCCGTCTGTCTCTACTTGCTGAAACTGTGCAAGCATTGAGTTGCCAATTGTGGTCTTCCTTCTCGCACAACTTCATTTTGCTTACTAGTCCGTTTCCTGGTTAATTCAAATTTTGGAGGAAGAGGGCAATGACAACAATGTTTTGTTCGCTCGTCATTCTTATGGCACGATTGCCTTGCCAACAGTGCATCTTCAAATTTGTCTGAGCCCTCTCTGTCTCTCTAATTTGAAATCTGCTTCTGTATTCTCCAGTTTGAACTTGGCTAAAGTTCTGCCTTTCTTTGTTTCTCTGTTTTTTATTTTTATTATTTTTATTTTTATATTTTACTTAGCTAAGTTTATGCTTGAGGTCATAATAAGACTTATCTGTACTTGCCTTTTCTGCCATTGCATTTGAAACAACTCTTCAAACCACACAGAAAACCAGGGATATGCACAGAGACGTTTAGCTGTGTAATGCATTAAAACGTGTCCTTGGGCAACAAATTAGAGGTTTCTTTGGCGTCATCTATCTACTTTAGTCACTGTATTAAAGTAAGCAAATGCCGTACAAGGTCACTAGTTATTTCTAACGCAGAAATTAATCAAATCATGAAATAAGGGGAACCAAAAGAAGAATTAAAGGGGAGGAGATTTGTATCAATTTCAAACTTAATATGGGTTGTCAACCATTTTATGAATTATTCGAGATATACAAATCCAGTAAGTCTCTGGAGCTTTATGACTGAAATGCATAAATATAGCAGACATGTCTAAGATAAATGTATGAAACTTTGGCTTCCATGCCATTCGCAGAAACATGGCCAACCACACTTCTAGGGCCTTATTTACAGCTTGACTGAGAGATGGGAATCCAAGAGCTGCCCTTGCAAGCATACCCTGACCTCGCAAATATAGTTATCAATTATAGGTTAGCCCCTTCACATGAAGACCATACTCGTTCTCTCTCTCCCAGACACTTTCACTTTTCACAAACCTCCAAGTCTGAATTTCTTACAATTCAACCTACTCATATGATGATGTGCACCCCCCTACATGATTCGGTAGGAAGGTATCTGCTTTTTTATCTATGTTGCGAAGGAGGAAAATGCACGTCCTCTGGCCCTTTTTCAAACAGTTTGAATAGCAAAAACTCCTCACTAGCAGCAACAACAGCTTGCATGTCAAAAGATTTTGAGCTCAAATGGTTTGAGCTGTCTCTGGTGCCGTTGGAGTCTTCCGTAGACTCTGATGCCTGTTCAGACACAATCTGAGACGAGAGGCCAAATTTATATCTCAGCAAGGTCCGACAGCAATTAGCAATTGAAGCAAGCGAGGATTCATAATAGCAATAAAACAAGATGACAGAATCAAAGAGTATATAATTGACCCGAACAGATTCGAAAATATCTTGAACATGACGGAGACTGTATGCAGCATATTATCTCAGAAACTAAAACTGATTCACCAGACAAACATTCAATTGCATGCAATATTTTTGGTTCCAAATTGATCGTGAAATTGAAAATAGAGGCAACAATTCTTAAAAGAGGCAGAGAATGCAAAGAACGTGCTTCTGACTATAATACCTTATGTAGGTCCAAAGTTCATGTTCCCAATGGAAAATACGTTAAGTGATACAGATACCAAAGAAATATTTCATATTCAGATACAATTGAAGAAGATAGTATACATTTTCGACAGTATACAGTGATAGTAAGATAAATCTATATATGAACTCTCACGAGCACTCTGTAATGTTTCTTCCGGTGTCTGCATATCTCTTGAAAAACGAATCTTATTACACAATTCGTCAATCAACCAAGTAACGGTGCCTCAGAATGAGGATAAACTGGCTTATATTTTGACCGTCACATTCTTTATTTGGTCAAGATCATACTGAATGCTCAAGCCCCACTTTTTGGGGTTATGATCAGGGATATCATCAAGAGTGAGACTACCATATGAACCAGACTGCTTCTCTCAGAAGTATCTTTGTCATTGTTAAGATATATGTGTAGAGAAGTTAATATATTTTAGTTGACTCATAACTCATTAGCTCAAACTTTTGAGTAAAGGTGGGTTCAATTAGATATGTTAATGGGCTCGGACTTGGGTTCCCTCTTGATGATCTCCCTAGATGAAGTTATCACACTTCTATTTGCGTACTTCCAATAAATGGTATTAGAACTGATGGTACATTTATGGACACCCAACATATTTCAGTGTTTGATATCTCAAGAGAGAAATCTCATGATCAATGCTTGTTTAGGGTGGAAATTGACATGACTGACGAGAAGAGACGATGGATATTTGGTCTGAGGATATGCGAGGTAGAGATCATAGGTGATTTAATCCCAAGTTAGCAGTTGATGATGGTCAGTAGAAGGATACATGGATTAAGAGGGAACCTAGTTCACACGTGAGGCAAAGATTGTGAAGATACAAGTGTGAGTTATGTTAGAGAAATCCACATTGAAGAGAGGTGCTGTGAAGTTAATATATCATAATTGATCCATCACTCATTGGTGAGCTGATAGATACCTCGATTAAGAGGGAGTGGAATTCATACATGAGGGGGAGATTGTTGTGATACACATGTAAGCTGTGTTAAAGAAGTCTCACATCAGAGAATTGATATGATGACTTAAGCTTTTAAATGAAGATAAGTTGAACTGAATATATTTATGGGCTCGGTCTTGGACTCCATCTTGGCGATCTCCCCGGATGAAGGTATCACACTTGTTGCTCGCTCCCAGCAGTCAGTTTCATAGGACGATGAAGCAATTCTCATTATTCAGCCAAAGAACTTCACAATTCTAGTGGGAGCTCCACCTTAGAACTGAGGAGTTTTCGTTCCATGGCCCAAGCAACGCAACGTTATGAGTGCCATTCCAGATACTGACGTGATAATAAACTTTCGAATTACACAAATCTGTCACTAATTACGCTTCCGTTATACATCGAGGTGTCACGCATTCCTTGACATATATGTTGCCACCCTGGAGAATCCAGAGTTACGGTCTTGTAAGGAGTGTCTCATGAGTATAAAATGCATCAAGTCTCAGGTACTCTCACGAACCGACCCTTGAAGCAGAAGATGAAGACGTTGCCTTGTTTTACTCTCCTCCCTGTCCTCACCATTGCTTTGCTGGTATTCTCATGTGAGTATATGATCATCACCCGTCATTGCTTTCTGGGAATTTTCCTTGCGCTTTTGCTTATTATAATCTTTGAGCAGACCATTTCATTAATCTACTAATGCTCATTTTTTTTTCTTTTCGTTAAAATGAAAATCGTAGGGGTGAAGATAGGGGAGGCACAGAAATGTAAGTTCCCCTCCATTCCCATCCCGAGCTTCTCAAGGCTGGCTTGCGTGGAAAGCTGCATGCGGAAGTATAAGGAATTCATTAAAGGCGGATGCATTGACGGAAACAACTGTTGCTGCCATATTTTAGGGACTTGATCTTGATCCATGTTACCATCACTCAATCGACGACTCAAATAATTACTTTCTTATGTCTTAATGTTCTTTCTTAAACATGGACGTTCCTTTCTTCTATTCGTTTCTCGAGCTAAATATGTCTTTTTGCCTCCATCAAGCTCAAAAGTTCGAATTCTGCACTCTTATTTTAGAGTTCTTTAAGAAAATAAGCAAAGAACATGTTTAGATTAAATACATTTTCACAGTGACTTACTAATTCATCCAAAAGGCTTGGAGCATGAGGTGCTAGCACCATCACCTAAAGAAGGATGAATATATGATTATTACCAAACTTTACAAATCTAAATCGGAATTAAAACAGTTAATATCAATATCACATGGAGACAGAGAATCATATTTACTTGTGTGCAATATACCATCAAAGATAGTAGCAAAGAATTAGGAGATACATAAAATTGCAAATTAAAGAGAAAATTCTTGCAATCATTCTAACAATCTCCTAGTTTCACGGAGACCTTTTGAATAAATTTTTTATATTACGGATTGATTGTAAATCATTAAAAGATGTTTTGCAGATAGACGTTCAAAACATTGCTTCAAAACAAATTTTTGCTTGGTGTCATATTTTCGATTAAAAGTGTCATTTGTTACTGAAATGGTTCTTTGAACTTTTTGTTGATGCCTCCTATAAAACCCCCCTCTAATAATGCAAAAGCCAAGGAAGACCCTAAACCACCAAAAAAGAAAAAAGGTTTAACAGATATCAGGACTTGGTTACAGGCATCTCAATAACAAACATTGAATAAGCCCCTTAAAATATATTCTCCCAAGCAGTAACCTGTTTCATCCTCTATACTCCAATGAATATTTCCAGTAGTCCTTCAAAATCAGAATCCCCATCAAATTCAATAACCCCATTTTCAATATCAACCTCTGACATGAAGAAGCCCTGAAGCATCTCGATTGATATCCAGGTAGACGCTTCTCCTTTATAGGTGAAGAAGTCAATTTCTAGTGAAGTGGTAGTCCATTCAATAAAAACCCCTCAAAAATCTTCATTTTTTTCTCAAGATCTAATATAAAAATATTTACATTGCTAAAATGGATTCTATAATACCGTTCAATCTTTACAAAGAATATGTTTCCGAAAACTTTCATTTTGTTCCACATTATTCTCTCAAGATAGTACGTATAACATTATGGAAGAATTTTAACTGAAGCAATCAATAATTTTCAAACATTTTGGAGAATCAAATTTTATAAACTATTCTACCGCCAGAATAAAGAGGGTCATTCACCCATCCATGTAAAAACAAGGATTGAAAAAATCCTTGACCACTCTGGTCAAATTCGATATTAAAGCCAGAGAAGCCGAACCTTCATACGGACCTCTTATTTATATCTTAATTACCAACAAAGTTGATGGAACGTTTTTATAGAATGAATCCAAATAACTCCTACACCTGGTTAATCTTCTTGAAAATTTTGATAGTCGAATGATACCATAATAGTTCATTGGTGGGATGTATTCGGAGCTATCCCTGATGTTCTCCATCCCAAAGCAAAACCTGAATTCAATATTTTCATAAAAGACGACAACCCCTAACCTTATGAGGAGAAATTCTCAAAAGAGATGCTATACTTCATACACATAGAAGTCTCCTGGGTTATGGCATGGTTTTATGACTACAACAGAACCTTAAACCCAGATACTTTCATTTTAATATGAAAATACGAAGTAAAATGGTAATATGGTTTTAAACTATGGCAAAAGATTGAGGAACAACCAGTCTTTAATTGGTTACAGGAAAACAAGAATCCATGAGCAGACACCCCTAAAATCTATTCTCTAGAAGACATTACTCGTTTTCTTCACAATAAGGGGTCCGTTTTTTCAAAGTTTGCCTCAGCCCAATCTTAAGAGCAATTGATGGAACTATTGAGACAAGCTCTTTCTAAATTGGAGGAGTCTAGTCCATCTCATCACAGTGGCAATACCAATGAAGATGATTGCTATGGAATAAACACATCAAAAGATGAGGCTCCATAAAAAAACATATTCCTCAGAAGCGCCACTGATCAATGTTTCAATAATGTGGAAATATCATCATCTTATCTATTGAATATTTTGCAGGCATCATCTTACGTTTTGGATTCTAATTTAATTTGGCGGACACTGTAACACTATATAATTGCACCTATACTCATTATGCACAGTAAACCCAACTTTTTCACTGAATCACCGCTAGACACAATGAATCTTAACTCCTATAAATAGAACCACCCTCTTCGGATGAGGATGGATAGACTTTCGGAAGCAGTTTCTCCTTCTAAAATCTCTCTCGTGTGTGTGTGTGTGTATATATAACATACGTCATTGTTATACTCACCCAAGCTCATGCGGCTCATGGCATTCTTGATAACATTCCAGAAGGGAAATGCGTCACATAGCATCAGATGGCAACGGACACTAAGATAGCATGACGGAAATTGGCGTGTTATGTGCGGAAAATGACATCTGTCACTTCTAAGTGAAAATCCTGTGAATTTCATTAGTGACATCGTACCATGTTAAGAGGAAAGGGGAATCATTCAGCAAGATAAATGAAGTTCCATATTGACCTAACTCTAGTACGACTCCTGTTATGGGGATGACAATATCAACTGAAAACTCTTAAGACTCACTTGAATCCTATAAGTTCGATTTGGCGGAAGATTGTGGGCTCAATTTTGCCCAAGTCTGTATGGCGACCCGCGGCAAAGCATGTCTGAATCCTGTTTATCTCTTAACTAGTAGGTCAAGTGGCCAGAAAACAAGTTATAATCGATGAAGAAAGCAGTGATGACAGAGAAAGAAATTGTAATTTTTATTGGTTAGAAAAGCGTCCAAGGCAGCCCTATTCATGGCCAACCCTTGGTTTCAAACAAATGCATACTATTTTAAGTGCAACTCTGTCCTTAGGCTCTTCAAACTTGTCTTCGTTTGGCTGGATGGTCAAATATTTCATCCTCGCAAGTCTTGCGGAGTTGTCAATCGTCCTTTTTTCCTTTTTCCAAATATATATATATATATTGTGGTTTGTCCCGACAAATGCACGTCGTCGAACTTTAAGATAGAATAATCGAAAGCCTTGGAGAGCAAGGCAGAAAGTATGCTGACGACCATGTCGTTTCCTATTACTCTGACCATGATAATCATTGACTTGGAAGCCTGACATTGATATTCAGCATTATAAAGAGGAGGCTCATCCAACTCGAGAAAAATCATTCAGTCGTCATTTCCAATTGCAGAGAAGGCCCAGGTCATTCTAATTTTTTTGCTGTAAGTCTGCAAGCATTTAGTTTCAACTTTCCAGGGCTAGTTTTGCTTCCTGCACAATATTTCCTTCACTCGTTTGCATTTTAGTACATTTTAGTTCTTTTCATTCATACGAAAGGGGGAGGACGATGACGACAAATCTTTTGTTCGCTCGTCGTTCGTAACGGCGTTATCGCCTTGCCGACGAAACATCAGTATATGTATCCGAGTCCTCTCTCTCACATTCGAGCATCTGCTTCTATATTCTCCTGTTTGAACGTGGCTATGTTTTCTGTTTTCTTTCGTTCTTTCTTTCTTTTTTTGTGGGAGAAGCACTCGGCCAAGTGCCAACACAGCCGATCCCACGCCGCAAGCAATCCAGTTCTCATTACTGGTTTGTGCTCGAGTTAAAGATGAGCCTCATTTACAATTGCATTATCTGTTGTTGCATCCGCAACAATTCCTCAAAGAACACAGGAAACAAGGCATATGCAGAGACATTTTTTAGCTGTTTAATGCATGAAAATGCGGCCTAGGCAACCAATTGGATGTTTCTTTCAGGTAATTTATCTACTTTAGTCACTGTATGAAAGTAGAACAATGTCGTACAAGGTCATAGTTATTCCAGAACCAAATACGACTCCACTGTAGCACATGAATTAGCTCAACGACGAATAGTGAGGAAACCAAAAGAATAACTGGCAAGGAAGAAGTCTTGTTTTAATCTATAATTCAACGAGGGTTGTCTACCACTTTATGAATTAGTCGAGATATAAAAATCCAGTAAGTCTCTGGCGCTTTATGACTCGAATGAATAAATAAAGTAGACAGCATGTCTAAAATAAATTTACGAAACTCTGGCTTCAATACCATTCGAAGAAACATGGCCGACCACACTTCTGGGGCCATATTCACTGCCTGACCAAGGGATCGTAATCCAAGAGCTAGCCTTGCTAGCATAGCCTGAGCCTGCAAATAGAGGTATCGAGATTCGGTAAGCCCCTTCTCATAAAGATCATACTCACCGGTTCTCTCTCTCTCTCTCTCTCTCTCTCTCTCGCTCTCTCTCTCCCAAACACTGAAACAATTTTAACAAACCTCCGTGTCTGAATCTCGTACAGCTTCAACGTTCTCATATGACGATGTGTCTGAATCTCGTACAGCTTCAACGTTCTCATATGACGATGTGCAACCTACTACTTGATTCAGTAGAAAGGTATCTGCTGCTTCAATTATGTCCCGAAGGAGGAAAATTCGCACCCTCAGACCCTTTTCAGATAGGATGAATAGCAAAAGATCCTCAGTAGCAGCAACAACAGCACGTATGTCGAAAGATTTCCATCCCAGAGGGCTTGAGCTTTCGCCCGGGCTCTTGGAGTCCTCCGTAGACTCAGATGCCGGTTCAGATATTGCTACAATCTGAAACAAGAGAAAGAGGCCGTTCATATTTCAGCAATGTTGTAATTACCCATTTATGCAAGCGAGGATTCATAAAGGCAATGACACAAGAAAACAGAATAAAAGAGTATATAATTGACCCAAACAGCTTCAAGAATATCTGATCCATGACAAAGACCGTATGCAGCATATTATCTCACTAAAAACGATTTACCAGCCAAACATTCAATTACAAGTAATATTTTGGGTTCCAAATTGACATAGAATTTCAAGTAGAGGTGCATTAATAAAAGAGGCAAAGAATGCAACAATGTGATTCTCACTATACTAACCAAAAGAATAAGCAACGGCAGCGATACAAATATCACAGAGAAATTTCACGCTCATATGCAAATGGAGAAAAAGTATACATTTCCAACGGTATGTAATTATGTCCTAAATTGATCTCGAAACATAAACAAAGGGACAAGGCAAAATGGCCCACCAGTCGCTCCAACCGACTCCACCTTATAGATCCGTCATTCCGAATGACAAGTTGCCGCAAAATTCTTCTCATATCGGGATTGGGGTCTGCCAGAAGCCTCCCAACGACAAAAGGGTAAGCACTCTCAACAACTTTAAAATCAGGGTCTAAAAGTTTCGCAGTCCCTTCTAGTGATCCTAGAGCTCTTATCACCAAGGCATAGTCTGGAGGGAGTGAAAAATTAAACTCATACATGACATCATACAGCTGATTCATTATTCCCTGCCATCCAAAACAACATCAGTAATTCAGAGTTTAGTTTCATCCATATTATACAGCAAGGTTCCACAATGTTTATGCAATACTTTTGGTTAGATTCCACCAGATTAATGCCAGATACAAGCAAAGGGACTGATCAGCAGCTTCAACATATTTCACTGATCACGTCTCAATCAGAAACTACACTTGACATTAAACATACCCAATTGGGTCTTTCATTATTTCTTCTCACTTCATAAAACACAAAAATGCAGACAAAATACTTCCTCCTGCATCCGCAGAAGCCTGCATGGGCATTCTGCTCCACTTCTTGACACGAGGACATGACCAGAGGGATGTCAATATGGACAGGAAAAGCATCAATCAAATTCTAGTTGGCACATGGGGATCATCAAAGAATCACCCGGTTATCAATGAATGAACCACCACGAGCAATTACATCAGATACTTAGTGGCATTCATCAGTTATGCGCAATTTATCAGCACACTATGTTCTGTTCAGAAGAAGAAAAGATATTCCTTGCTCATGTTCACAAAATTTATGCGCGGGCAACAGTTTCCATTTCATATTTTACGAAAAGGCTGTTTTGCTGCATTTGGTCCTATCCTGCTCTAGGAATATTTAGGTCAGGTACCTAGCGACAAGCTTCTACTGTTTTTTCCCTTGCAGCACTTTTGAGCAAGTTATGAATAACGAAACCTAGTTTGTTTCTCCGGGATGCAGAAACCGATCAAATGACTTGGCTATTTGAAATGACAACATTCATCTATGAAATTGGCTGAACTTGTAAAATGGAAGACTTGGAGCTGCTTATAGAGTAAACCTGAAAATCTTGAGATAGTCTGGTACCCTCACCACCAAAGGATGCTTTTAAAGCATCTGCAACTGCTTGTATATCAACCCATTCAGGAAGGAATCCCAAAGAAAGAAAGTCATTTGCTAGACCCAAAGAGTCACGATTAACAAAGTGGACAAGCTGAAAAGGAGAGAAAGTGATCAACAAGTCAAATCGGCATTATACATATGACAACACTTAGGTAAAATGATCTGGGATGCTCACAACTCTACATGGGCAATTTGTTTACAGGAGAGCATGTGAATATGAAGATCATATGGACAGCCGTGCCACCTGGTTGTAAATTATCTTTATTCCTTTTCTTTTTAACTTATTTTTGCACACGGGCTGTTTTTTTTTTTTTTTGGGAGGGGGTATTTACTGTAAGTTTATGGGATCTACTTTGGGAAAAAAAAAACAGAATTACCATATTCTGGAGGCATTATGTATATTCAAGTCTCGGCCGACAAATCTTTCTGATACTTTCAAGAAAATATAAAGTTGCATTACCTTGATACGAAAACAGCAAATACGGAAAGAGGAAATGCTAAATTGCATGAGCAGTAAAGCAATGCTCGTACCACTTGAATTAGTCCAACGCGATAATGGCGAGGAATGTCTCCCATCATGCCAAAATCAAAATAGGCAAGAGTACCACTGGAAGTTGCAACAAGGTTCCCAGGATGCGGGTCGGCATGGAAAAATCCAACTTCAAGCAACTGTCTTAACGAGCAGTATAATCCCTAGGACAATACAAATGAGCTGTCAGGACACACTCAATGTGCTCAAGTGAAAAGTCTGGTACTGTCTATCCATTCAATGTGAATAACAACAATATCTCGACGACGGCAACAAATAGGCAGGCACAAAAAGTTGTACTATGGCTCTATAAAAAATGACAAGGGATTCGTTTCCACCTGATCAATGAGTTTCCTTCTGTTTAAAGAAGCTTCCTTCAGGCTAACTTCGTCTGTGAGTTTAATTCCATCAATCCATTCCATTGTCAAAACAGCTTTGCGAGTAAAATCCCAATATATTTTTGGAACCTTGACCAAGGTAGTATCTTTGCATTTGGTATCCCTTGTCGCAGCTTTTGATTGCATGTTCTGGTCATCAACTATCATGAAAAAGTTTCTATCAGTGGACCAACAAAAGATTGTCCATAGCTACAACACTTTCCCACATCAGATACATGCATATAGCCATCCATTATTATATATAGAGTGAGAGAGGGTGGGGGGTGGAGAGAGAGAGAGAGAGAGATGTGGAATTGCTTTTCTCAATGGAAAGTGGTAATCATTTTGCAAAAGCCCCAGCAGTTGGGTGAAGGCTACTGCAAAGAATGTTTTGAGCATCGATATTGCACACTTTAGGAATAGATATCCAGAATTTGAAAGAATGGCCTTATTGTAATAGTCAAATTGGTACCATTTTTCAAGAGACGCATTATGAAACTGTAGAAGAATTAAATCGCGTGAATATAAACAATGAAGTTATTGACAGATCCAATCATAATCATCCTGAAACAAGTCATGACTACACTATGGACATTCATGTATCAGAAAAGTATTCTGAGGATACTTCAAACTACATATCCTACAGCTCCAGGAAATTTCTTGCATATTGAATATATGGTATATGAACTCACGTGGGACAGAACCATATAGAGAAGCAAAGCGTTCTGCATTTTTCCCCTCCAGAACATAATCAATTTCATCGAACATGTGTCTAACCTGTCAACAAGTAGAGAGTATACCAAGTCCAAAAATATAACGCAAACCAGAATACATAGGTAGAGAAAAGAAGGGCCAAAATAGTGCATGCTTCCAAATTTCAATTGACATCAATACTTTAGACGCTGTAACATGGCCGAGTGCAAAAATTAACCATATGAGCTGTAAAAGAACCTCATCAGAATAACAGACTGTAATGCCTTAAGTATGATGCTCTTGCGCTTAGAATACATGATGGTACAAGTAAAAATTTTCACTACTTCTAGAAATGCTGCTAAATACATATATTAGGAGCGTCAAATGGGTGGGTCCGTCGGGTCTGGGTCGGGTCAAAAATGGTCCAACCCATATTGACCTATTTAACCCGTTTTGAACCATTTCCATTCAATACAATTTTAGCAACCCATACCCGACTCATATTGTTAAAACACTTCCATATAACCAAGTTCAGAAAAATTTGCTTCATGATTTTAAAAAAAAATATATTGCTAAAATAATTTTATGCAATACAATTATTTTATAATTTTTCTATTTATTTTTAATTTTCTTCTAATTTTAATTATTTAAAAATAATAATTTTTTGCTTTTTCCTCTTCCAGTTGCTGGAGCCTAGTGAGCTCATCCCTCGCCTTTCAGCCGGCGACCAACTTAGAAAGAAGCTTCTGATCCTACAAATTGAGAATTCAGTTTGGTTTCATTAAGTCCAATCCAAATGCTTCCCCCAAGCTCCCACCTTGATAGTTACCCGGTTGTGATGATGCAGGGGTACGAACATGACCCAATGAATTAGTTGGAAGCTCCAAGAAGCCTGGAAAAGAATTTTCTTTTTCCAAGACTACCTCTGCCATTTTCAATCAGCAGATGCTAATCTCAGAGCATCAATAATATTGGTTGCACCCAAAGTAGTTGATGCATAATAATTTCCCCAAGTCTGAATCTCTCGTAAGGATTACCAAAAATAAGGCATGAAGTATTCCACCAAGCATGAAATGCCCGTGTCCACCATGTAAAAGTTTACATATAAAACATGTCGATTGACATATTTTCTTTTTGTCCACTGAATATTCTATCTGGGCAGCTGCTTCTGAAGTTGTAGAAAACTATCAATCTCTTATTCCATGGTTGAATCAATGTGTTGTTTATAAAGAAAGGATATCCTTACCTTCACGGCTTGGGTTGAATGCTATGAGAAATGCTTATCTTTTCATGTCATGGTGTTGTATGAATTAGAATTTGCACTTAACAAAAGAACAAAAAACATTGATCTACCTCAGAATGTCTGAAACAACTAATGCAATAGCAAGTGGGCTCATGAAGAGCAGTAGATATACAACTCAGTCCAAGTAAGCCAAATCCAGAAATTTTGTATAATATAACACTCGCTAGTGTATCAAGGGGAGCAGGGATTGGAATTCAACAGCATAGTCAAACACTAAGATTTCCAACTTGAGACATTCACGCGTAATTTTACTAAGAAGATAATGAAGCTCCTCAACTACAGGCACTCTATTGAATATATAATAATTGTTTCATAGAAAATTTTTTAGTCTGTCCAAGGAGAAGATGCAAACATCTGGGTTCACACCAGTCCATGCAGAAAGAAACTACTCGATGAATATATTTAACCGTGCTTAGAAGTTCTACTCAGTGTAGACGAGCTAAACCAAAAGTCCCACCAAACCTTGAAATTAATATTTGCCTTCCCCACTGACCATGTCCACAGCCCGCCCTTTGCCAATAAACATTAATAGCAAAGAAGCTTGTTATGGACACCAGAGAAAATAAGTCACACGACATTTCAGTGCCAAACAACTGGTGGGAAAATCCAGAAAGTCAGATAATTACATTGCTGCAGAGTTCAATTGCCCATTTCCAGACTAACCTTGAAACTGCATTCTCAAAGATGACCAACTCTCACAATGTTGGACACCCAGCATTAATATGTCCAGTAAAGAAACAGAAACTAGAAAGAAAATCAGAAGGAATTTTTCAGAGGTTTGCATGAAAATACTCACCATTTCATTAACTGCTACTAAAAGATCTTTACGTGCCTTTGCAAACCTCTTCAACTGACCACCAATCATATTGAATAAAAGAGCATCAAGAGTCAATGAAAGCGTCATCCCAGGCCTTTGTACTTTAACAGCAACCAGCTCTCCAGAAGGAAGGTGAGCTGCAGGACTTGGCACAACAAAAATAGACGGAAATGTTAAAGTCCAGTTCAGAGAAAGATCACCAAGCTACAGATGAGCAGATATATAATCTTTCCACTCATATAAGAGATTCTTTGACCTTTGTACACCTGCCCTAAAGATGCTGCTGCAATTGGCTTTGGACTGATGTCAGCAAAGATCTTTGAAATAGGAGCTCCCAATTGGGTCTCAATAGATTTAATAGCAACAGAAGTTGAAAATGGTGGTATTTGATCCTAGCACAAGAGAAAATTTCAGCTGTAGCATGATCAGTTTCTAATGAATCATCAAAATGAAACAGTTTCCTCAGTTAACAGCAAGAAAAAAATTCATGAAAAAACCATATACTTACCTGTAACTTGGCTAGCTCCTGACAATATATTTTGGGCAAAATATCTGGTCTAGTGCTCAGGGCTTGACCAAGCTGTACAAGGATAAATGAAAGACTTCAGCTAATCACATGTCGTGAAATTGTGACTGAGAAGCAATTCTACCCAGACAAGCAGAGAGTTTGGGTGGAACAGACTTGCCTTGATATAAAATGGACCCAAGCGTATAAGAGTTTCACGGAACTGCAGAAATCACAAAAAATTTCCACAAAAATCAGATACAGTAAGGAAGAGAGAGAAAAACTTCAAACAGCATCATTATTATCTTATAGATCCAAAGCTTTGTGAATTACCATGTAAAACCCCAGCTCATGCAAAGTAAACTTACTCTAAGCATGATAGCATCAGAGTAGCAAACATGCAGAAATCTAGTCCAGATTGGCCAAAATAAGGCTTCATAGATTTTAAATTCAATGTGAACAGACCATATTGAACAACAAAAATGCCCAGTTTGCCACATAGTATGGCCTAATCATGGGTGGTAAGTGATGATGACAATACCTTAACGGCTCGTTTCTTCATGTCTTGGACAAAAAACTGCCAAATGGTTAACTGCAACACATAGAATGAAATAATTGCTGCTCTGTAGAAGGCTAAAAAGGGGCCGAACCGATAAATTGTAGAGAAACTTCTGGAGCTATACATTCCAAGAGCATGGCCAAATTCACTTTCTAATGATTCCTTCCTCAATTTTGCGTACTCAGCAGATGGCCTTTCACCATGCACGCTGGTAAATCCTGCAGGGGACCTTTCACAGATATCGTTGCAATAGGTGTGAGTTATACGTTTTGAAGGGCATATGATTATTATCCAATCAAAGCCCAGATACTAGAGATAAGCATTCTACTCACGAATATTGCCGTGACGATGCCTGCAGAAAACGGATCTCTTGTCTTGTTGAAATTTCCACATCCTTTGCGCTACAAATTAATATAAGGTTCCCCACCAGGTTCTCAGTCCCATTATGACGGCATAAACCTGCTAGTTAATTGTCACATTCAAAATGCCAAAAAATATTGTTATTTCCACATAGGATGAGACGATTAATATAAACAGTAATATCCATACATACCAATAATTAACGTCACTACAAGCACCAGAATAATTGTTCTTCCTCTTAAGACAATAGCATATACCAGTGGTAACACACTTGTCATGATGCAAATCCCGTGCAACGAAACCATTTGATTATCTCAATCCCATTAGAATGAGGAACACCAGACCCAGAAGACATCTTGTTCAGGAGCGGTGTGTGCATTGGAATATACATAAACCACTTATAGTCTAACGGTGAACAAGTGAGACATGAACTTCTCCACCCGCAGCCTATCAAACGAATGTCCCGGAACTGAGTCAGTTCAAACTATTTACATTTCCTCCGATGGAAATGGAGGAAAAATCAAGCAACGTCGAGCAAACTAAACGAAGTAATACGAGGACGATCATACATTTTACGAATACGTGTATGCCCTTTCAAAAAACGAAACGCCCCTAGTAATGAAAATCCATAAGACAACAACGGGCTACCGTGATCAAACCACTCCGGCATTATACATGATTTCAATAAGGCGTTCCAAGGGACATGCAGGATAGCTAAAACCACGAAACTCCTGATCCGGAAGGTCCACCATCAGCGCATAAAGGCGAAGAATTAGCATTTATCTACGAAGCATCGGAGACTCCGATTAAGCTTCAGCACGTGTTTGAAAGCGAACAGAGGGAAGTGAGAGCGGGGAGTGGAAGATTACCCCTGGAGAAAAGTGCGACATCACTGCGGCGGCGGCGGCCGATGCGGGCAAAGACAGAGCTCATGAGCTTGATCCGGTATGAGAAGCCATTGGAGTGAGTTTCGTGAGTTCGTTATGTGCGCAACACTTGCTTGATGAATTGCCACAGTACAGTCCAGGCTTTGTAGAGAGAGAGAGAGAGAGAGAGAGAGAGAGAGAGAGAGAGAGATCCGATTGAGAATGATAAAACTGCCACGTCTCCCGAACCATTCCACGTGGCACCTCACGGGGTGACCGAGCCGACTCCCTCGCCGTCGCCGGCGACGTTTTGGTTGCCTCGCAGTGCGCGCGCAGAAAGAAATTCGCGTTTTTCTTATTGATAATTGTTGAAGAATGTAGATATACGGGCGCATAATATTTAACACTGAAATAAATGCACTAAAAATTCTGAAATTTGTTATAAAAGTGTACTTAAATATTGAAATTTTTAAAAATCAAAATCAAATCTCAAAACTTATCGTAAAAATACAATCAAATCCTAAAGATATTCAAAAATACAATCAAATTTTGAATTTTTTAAAAAAATGCAATCAAATAAAGCCCTTCATTAGATCAATTTGAAAATTTTTATAATTTGATTGCACTTTTTGAAAGCTTTATCAATTATACTTTGTGACAAGTTCTGATATTTAATTACACTTTTTTAAGATTTTATGACTCAATTGTACTTTGTGTGCCAAATTTTTTAGATTTTCAATATACTTACTTCTTTAATATTCACAGTTTTTGAAAAATGAAAAATAAAAATGGGAAATTGAGTTCAGACTTGCTTTCAAACTAAGATAATAAGTAGATTGAGATTTTATGAATTAATTTGTAGAGTTTGATTAATTTTCAACACACAGGTTGTGCATGGGAAATTTTCTTGAAAAGTTCAAGAAAGGAAATGAGATTAGTTTCTATTAAGGAATTATTGGGAAATTAAAATATATTCTGAATTGTGTTTTATTTTCTCTCGCATGCAAACTAATTAGATAACATTATATAACTATTTTAATTTGTGATGCATATTGGACGTGGCTATAATAAACTCATAAGACTTTAAAAATTACATGAATATTCAAATAAGTAGGACTCGTCCGCAATATATCTGTTTAAAAAATATAACACAAATGATTCCTAAAATTTGATCCAATGTACAATTTAATCTATACATTCTTAATAAATATTCAATATAATCCGTAAATTATATGAAAATGTTCTTTTTTGAATAATGAA
Organism: Melaleuca alternifolia; assembly: GCA_019926035.1. NCBI lineage: Eukaryota > Viridiplantae > Streptophyta > Magnoliopsida > Myrtales > Myrtaceae > Melaleuca > Melaleuca alternifolia. The sequence continues at coordinate 1,218,690 of JAGKPW010000431.1, read as the reverse complement.
TGAATAATATTTAAAAAAATCTATAGAATTTGTAGACTAACTTGAATATGTACAAAACAATATATAGACTATACTGAATAAATTTAAAAATTAAAAATAATGTTACATATTTAGCTAATTTTTTAAGCTAAAATTTAAGAATTATTTTTGTCGTTGACTCTTTATCAAATAACCTATCTATTCATTTGTTTCTCGTAAAATTTAATTACTACAAAACACTTTATAAAAATTTTAATTGATCATATCTTTTGAAGGTGTTAGTCAATTAAAAATATTTTGATTATCATGAAAATAATTTTATAATTTATCGTTAATTATTTTGGTGGATGATGGATATTTTAATTCACTAATTATATTTATTAAGGATAAAATTCATCATCTTAAAATTTAAATATTTGGTAAAAGAAATGCCCTCAGAATAAAATATATTTTACAACACTGCCACTCTACCATAAAAATGGGTAGAGCCTTTCTTTTTTTCCGTGATACAGTTGGAAAATATGTCGAGCAAAGCTTCGCTTCGGCCAGCGACTCCCCAGCTGTGAGCTCGAACACCGTTCTTCCCGCCGAGGGCAGATCCCGACGACCACACCCACGCTCTTCGCCGGATCGGCAATCCCTCGACCGGCGAAGGCGCTGAAACCTGTGGAAACCCTAAAGCGAATTTGGAGCTCCGATTTTGCCGGAGCAATCGTCTTCTTTCCAATGGCGAACCAGCAAACGTCTTCGAGGCCGTGGATTATCGAAGCAGCGCCGTACTTGGTGGTTCTTCTTATCGCTGCTCACATCCTCGCTTTGGTAGTCTCTCAACTCCACGTCTTTCCTTCTTTTTTAACGTTCTATCGTTTTTTCTTTTTTTCAAATGTTGTAACCTCAACATTCAAGCCTTATTGATGCTGTAGCTCCTGAATTTTCGTCCCTAAGGTATACTGGATATACAAATTGGCTACGGAGAAGCAGCCTCAGAGAAGAAAGGCTCACTGAAGAACTTGTTCATTTGCTTGTGATACCGAAGGTTTGTCGAAAAACCCTGATTTGTCCCGCGGGTTTCTCTACCGTGATCGGAATTATTTTCCTCTTGGTGGTGACGGAACCTATTCTTGTTGCGATTTCGCAGTCGTAGTCCGTGCATTTTGTTGATATTGTTGAAAGTGTCGAAAGGAAGTCCTAATAGGAAGGCTAGCGCATTCATTGTTAGGAGTTGTAAGAAGTTGAGAGAGGAATGTAACCCTGCCATGTTGACAACTGTTTGTTTTCGGTCAATGAAAGTAATCTCTACAACTAGTTCATGTGGACAGACATTTGCTCAGATCAATAAGCTTATCTTGTGAAGAATCTCATTCTGACTGTTGCGAATCTGTGGTAATCTTCCTATTGTGCTATGACACACTAAAAGTGCCTCAGTGCTTTTGAGAAGGCAACTCTGAGGTTCAACATTGTAGGCACGGGAAACATCTGGCAATTGGGGTTACGATATATCATGTGAGTTGCATAAGTGCCTAGGTGCTTTTGAGAAGGCACATCTGAGGGTCGACAACAGAATTATTGGATTATAATCTTTTGTGGAAAACTGAGAGAGTCCCAAAGTTGGTGATTACACTTTTAGAATTTCATTGAACACTTGGAAACAGGGGGGCAGAAAGATCCACCAGCCCTGAGGGTCCACTACACCCTATCTTAGCACGACACCCTATCTTAGTGATACTTTTGGTTTATTTTAAATACATAACAGTAGGAAGGGCAGTTTTTGCAAATTCAATATTATTGGTTGCAGCTTTAGGCAAACCTGTTGATTTTCTTTTTGGTTTGAAGATAAAGTAGAAGATAAGCCTCATGAGGGAAAAGCTCATGTTAATTACCTGCTCTAAAGGCCACAGCATTGCTAGGTATGAGAGGGTATAGTTGTCTAATCTTGTTTGAATTGGTTTGAAGTAGCTTTATCATAGGTGAATGTCAGAGGGGAATACAGTGATTATGGTGGGAAGGAATCTGTCACATGCTAGATTAGTATCCATTAAATATGTTGTAACAAATGCAGTTTGATCTGCTCCTTCTTGGTCTCATTGGCCATTAATGATGCAAAATGCTTAGAGGCCTAGTAGCGTTGCTTTCTTCACAGTCAAGAAATCACCTGCTTGTTCTCAAGGGAGTAGAGAACACTGGGAAAAGCCTCTTTTTTGTAGTCCTTAGTGGTAGTGAAAAGTCTCTTTCCCCTGTTTTTTGGGTGATTATTGGGGACCATGCAAACTGTTTGGGGATTGACTTCAACCACTTTCTCCTTTTCTTGAACACCAATTTGTTGATTCTTGTCTTTTCTCCTCTTGTAATATGATTAGCATAGTCATTCCAGAGGACATTCTCTATGGATTCTTTACACTGGTGAACTGCTTTTGTCATGTTTAACTGCAAAATAATAGATACTTAGAGGGAGAAATGCTTCCCCAGTCTCTTAAATTTAACTGGTCTTTTTCTTGTTCTCCTGTGTTAAGTTCTTTGCCTGATTTGTTTAGCAGTAGTGTCTGCCAGACACTCTAGAAATTTAAATTCCATTGGGCTAGTGACTTCCTGAACTCCTTGATTAATGAATTTGAACCTTTTGGTCGTTAAGGTAGACACAGTGTTTCTCAGAAGAGTGCTTATCTTGTACTATCTGTGCATAATAGACCATTTAGGGGAGTCATTTTCGTTATCTACAGCCTTAGCAGAGTGGAACTTTGCATCACATGCTCGCTATCTTTGTATTGATATGTCTTGCTGCTTTACCTTCATAGTTATCACAGTGGTTAGCGATTCAAGTATACTTAAGTCGTGTCTCTGAGAGGCTTGAAATGAATTTTTAAGATTAATTCTCAGCTTTCTGATCCAAATGGATGCATTGTGGAAGATGATGTTTCCCTCTGTGCTTTTTGAGTCTGCTCACATTAGTGTCTTTTATCATTTACTAAACATATAGAGAGTCTGCTTGCAGTAATGAGGAACCTAACAGTACTCTAATTATATGCAGAAGTTTACAGCTCAAGGATGATCCATCTTGGGAAAATTCAAAAGATGGACTGCTAGATATACGGGGCGAAAACTTTTCATGCATGTTTTCATACATCATACCTTCTCATTATGTTCATCAAAGTAATTGCTCTTACTTTGTACAGCCTACTTTGGACTTCCAGATGTCATGCTTGCATCAGTAGATGGTTAATGAGTGGCGGCTGTATTGGATGCAATTTGCCTGGTCTCATTCTGTTTACCTTTGCAACCAGCCATCCAGTTGACATTGCATACTTTTTCATGAGTGAAGGAAGTTTTCTTTCGGGATACTGACTTTTGCATTAGACTGCCTCAAGCAGTTGATTGGATGTTGAAAATGTTGGCGTTGGTCAAATGCTGACCATTTGAACTATGCTCACTAAAGTGCTTTTGACAAATTGCCTGCACATTTACTTGATCTAAATGAAAGCAGAGAATTGCTATTTCACCTAGCAAGGACATTGCTTCCTTTTTTCTTTTCTTTTTGCTTTTATCCCCCCTTACGATTAAGAGCTGGGAAATACTTTAGTAGTGGAGGAAGACTCGTTGCCGGCAATGCGGTCCACCTTTCCACATTAGCAGAGCGAAAGTGATCTTTTCGTGAAGCTTAATGGTGGGGGAGGGGATGGAAAGTCCATTACTAGGCATGCTTTTCTCCTTCCCCATCCTTATCCTTCAAGAAAAATCAACAGGGTGGCAAATGCTGCGCCTTTTCTCTTGCACTCCATTCCAAGCATGGACTTGGACTTAAGATCTCACCACGTGAAATTGACACAACCCACTAAGAAATTAGAAAAGATGAAGGACCAATGGCATGTAATTTTGGAAAAACAAAACATTTACTTTGGCGTTACTATTTACATTACTTCATATACTGAAAACATCTGCTAATGAACCACGTCTCTAATTCTGGCTAGTCGACGTCATCGTCTCCCTTAGTTGTCTCCTGCGGCGCCGCTTGTGGGGGCTCTCCACAGAACACCACCGCCCAAATCTGGAAAAAGTGGGGCGGGCCGACGCCGACGGATGACGCGATGTGGGCTCTTTCCCGAGGTTTTGGTTAAACAAAAATTGTCGATTCGTTCGTCTATTTATGTATTTATTCTGCTACGTGTCCCCATCTTGATCGTCAACATCGACGGGAAAAAGTTTCGTCATCTTTGTTTCGTTTCCGCTCGACCCCAGCTGGACGGTTTTGCCCCTTCTCCGTTGGAGAATCTACGTAACTCGCCACTCCATTGAGATGCATTACGCATCGATGGATAGAAGAAGCTTTTGCATAGTTAGTGCATCTTTTGTAAGTTTTGGCTTTAGCACGCCATGTACGACTCCCATGGTTGACCTACGGCATTAACGCCCATCGCACATTGTGATGACAAATCCAAGGCCGAAAGAGTTAGTTTTGATCCCACGCTACTATTGCAGAAAGAAGGCGTGGCTGTCGAGGGAAGGGAATATATTTAGTACTGACGTAGGAGCGGCTGCTTCTGTCCTACACGTCTAACGTGTCCTTGATACCTAATTATATATATATATTGATAGATCGTTGCACTTTGAGAGCAATACAGGCACGTTCTCACACAGCTATAGGCAAAATTTTAGGGTCCCTTTTCTCTTTTGCAACAAACCAAAAGACCAGTCTGAATAATAATTCTTACGTTGTTTACGCAAGAAAACAATCAAATCCTTGTAATCAACAAATGGTGAGGTATGATCGGTTCAGTTGAGACTTTGGTTAAAAATAACTCGAAGGACCAATAGCTACTCATCAAGGTAACTGGCAGGAAGTGATATCGTTTAAATATCATAGGAGGAGAGCAAAATTGGCATACTCTTAGTTACATGGCACATTTAGGATCCCTTTTTCTCTTTAACAACAAATAAAACACTAATTGTAATTATGATAATCACGTCTTCTATCCTCTTAAAACTTGAATCGTGCACAGACGAGAGGGTCCTCAATTGCATGTATAACGTGGAGGAGATTTGGTTGGACCTCGGTTATTCATTACAGAAAATAAGAGGGTGAAAGATACGACTTCCGTGCAATTGATGCAAAATCCACTTTAAGCATAAAACCATGTACCGTCTTTTGAATTGATAGGGTGGTGAATGATTAGCAATTGATTTTCCCGACCAACAATTTCTTAAGGATCTTTTCTGCTCTTATTAACTAAGGTTAAAAAAATGGAAAGAAAACGACACAAGTGATCGGCAAATTTTATTCAATATGCAAGATGTAATCCTTAAACTTTTTCTAAACTTTCGAGTAATTCAATGTAGTCTATGGATTTTTTGTACATGTTCAAAAAAATTCATAAAACTATATGAAAATATTCAATACTATCCATGAGTTTGAATATAATGAAAGGGCAATATCTAATATTGTATCAAAATTTATAGGTTAATATTTCATGGACCTTATCGCATATTGAGTGAGTTATAATTGAAGGATCATATTGAACAAATTGATAGTTCATGGATCAAATTATATATTTACTTAAAACTTATAGGTCATTTATGTTATTTAAGTGTCAAAAGGGTTTTTTTTTTTGTTGTTGACCTTTTAAAGGGTATGGGCAATTTCGTAGTTTATGCGAAAAGCGAGGGGTGTCTCCTTGCCGTACCGCGAGGATACATCACCAAACCCCCATTCTCCGTCGCACCTCTGCCCCCGCACCCCCTCACTGCGCACTCCCACTCCGATCCCCACGCCTTCGATCCTCTCTTTATATTACACTACACGCACTTCCACCCCCATTGCTATTTCCTTTCTCTCTCTAGCTTTCGCAGGGGGCAGGGAGAGAGAGAGAGAGAGAGAGAATGTGCACCACCAAGCACCGCCGCCGGAGCTCCGAGCCCGACCCCTCAGCCGAATGCTCCAGATCCGGTTCCCCCGACCCCTCCTGGATCGCCGAGTCCATCCGCGGCGGGGCCCTCCGCCGCGTGGATCTCCAAGCCGGTACCAACGGCTGGGCCTCCCCTCCTGGCGATGTTTTCTCTCTCCGCTCCAAGACCTACTTCCGCAACCGCCTTAAGTCCCCCTCCGGCGACTACCTCCTCTCCCCCGCCGGCGTGGACTGGCTCAGATCCCCCGCCAAGCTGGACAACGTCCTCGCCCGCCCCGACAACCGCGTCGCGCAAGCTCTCCGCAAGGCCCAGGCGCGCGGCCGCTCCCTCAAGTCTTTCATCTTCGCCGTCAACCTCCAGGTCCCCGGCAAGGAGCCTCACAGCGCCATCTTCTACTTCGCCGCCGAGGGGCCCATCCCCGCCGGCTCGCTCCTCTACCGGTTCGTGAACGGGGACGACAGTTTCCGCAACAGCCGGTTCAAGATTGTAAACCGGATCGTCAAGGGCCCGTGGATCGTGAAGAAGGCGGTCGGCAACTACAGCGCGTGCCTGCTGGGCAAGGCGTTAACGTGTAACTACTACCGGGGAGAGAACTACTTCGAGATCGACGTCGACATCGCGAGCTCGAAGATCGCGAGCACTATCCTGCACCTCGCATTGGGGTACGTGACGAGCGTGACCATCGACATGGGCTTCGTGGTGGAGGCCCAGGCGGAGGACGAGCTGCCAGAGAAGCTGATCGGCGCCGTCAGGGTGTGCCAGATGGATATCTCGTCGGCGCACGTGGTTGACGCGCCCCACCCGCCGCCGCAGCCGCAGCCGCACGCGCGCGGGCACGGATTTGCTAGGGTGAACCACCATACTTCCGGGGACGACGGGGAGGACGAGGATTGATGCAGGAGGCGAAGAAGACTGCAGAGGTGAAATTTTTTTCTCGTTCAAGCCCTCAATTGACTTTGCGTTCAAGCGAATCGTCCTTTGCAGCTGATTTAATGCTAAGAAAACAATAAGAAAGAACAGCGAACGATGTGAAACTGGATCGACCCTCCTAATGGTGGGGGGCACTGATAATTTGTAGATAGTTGAATCTCATTCTTATTGAAAAAAAGTTTAACAATGTCCGGCTCTGCTTCTGGAAAAGCTCTCTTGTTCCTGGGATCTCCGTTTTAGATGACGTTACACGTTTTGCTTGGTTTACGCTTGTCATCACTAATCAGGAGAAAACGAGGAAGAACTAGGCGAGAAGTGAGTCCGTCCTTTTGACAAGATTTGATGTTTCGTTTGTGAGTAGTGGGCTTTTTGGGTGAGGTCGGTTGGGTACTTTTTCTGGGATGGGGACGTCCCTGATTTTGGTGCTGGGTTCCTTTCCCTTGGCAATGGAAAATAGCACGACCGATGGTCTTTTCTTGATGTCCCAGAAAGCACCAAACCTGACTTGTAGACGGTGGTTTTCGTGAAACTGGGAACCGGAGCTACTGCGGACTGCAGGCGTTGCAGGTTGTACATTTTGGTGGTGTCCCATGGACCTCCCAATTTTCCTCAAATCATTGTGCTGCTTTTCGAAAATTTCTTGTCTCGTTCTTAGTAGATGGCGTGGGGCATTGCATGATGAGACAATGACCCTCGGTTATCAACTCCACGGTTAGAAACAGTAACTCCTGTTTGAAACAACTGCCTTCCCAGCTTATAGTTACTGTCACATTCCAGTTTCGACTTAAGCATTGGAGGGCAAATCCAGGCGCGAAGCACAGATGCCCTAATCGGTTCATCGAGGTCCAGACTCCGGCTGAGTTCACGGCTCCCATTCCGAGCTTCAACATCTAGATATTGAGGCGTGAGAAAATTAGTAATGTGCTCCGATCATCATATTTGGTGATTTCGGACTTACTAGGATTATTGGGGGGTTTCATTCCTGGAGTATTTTATCTCCTAGGAACGTGGTGGTAGTTCACTGATCACTTGTCGGTCAGTTGATTATTTTAGGGGAAGCAGGTATTTGTGGAACTGTTCCATAACGTTCACTTCTCGGGAGGACTGAACTGTTTCCATGACACGGCTAGTTACCAATTACCAATTCCTTAAAACATTGGTTAAAGTGCAGAAATCATTTCTGGTAAAAAGAGTGTTACCATGTTTCACGTTGATTGATTCGTGAATGCAAAAGAACAGTCGTTAGATGTGCCAACTCGAGGTACCACAGAAGCGGTAGGTTTCATAAGTTGGAGAAGAATTGACTATTGATTGACGGCTCATTCTCGGTTCATGTGCTGTCGAACATGGTACAAATCACAGGCCTCAGATGATTGATCACAACACGACGGCCACTTTGTCTGGGCTCACATGACAAAATCCGTAGGCAAATCCAATATTATACTGATATGACAACCACGTTTGGCATTGCAACATTGATTCGCTTTTCTGGAAATTTCTCCTTGTCATCATGTGGTCTGCAATTTCCAGATGCATATGCACCCGCCCAATCACCGAGCTAAAAGGCTTCGACCAGATTTTGCAAGATTTCCAAGTTCTTTCCCTTTTCTTTCGCCCCCTTACTTTGAATAGGAATCCATAATAAGTTGCACGGAGAGTATTTTTATTCCTCGACAAAGCTGTATTATATTCGTGACAGTCAAGAAGCAGGAGCCGCTAGTGAAGAAAAGAACGAGTCAGAAAGATCGATAGTTGTCCTTTTCCAGATATATAAGAGCGACTTCTGTAGCACCATGTGCTGCTACTGCTGCATTCAGCAAAGAAAGTCATCATGTTTGGTGACCCATGAATCGGCCTAGAAAAGAGTCGGGTTCCAAGCCTTTTATAACCGTGTAATGTTATTACCTGGGCGTTCCCAATGTGTTGATCAAAGAACCGTTTGGAAAGGATTACACTGTGATATTTGGGTTTAGTTCACTGTAATCTGAAACTTTTGTATGGAAAACTACGCATTGTATGTCCACTCAGTCCAGAGTTTGTATTGCATCAACTGTCCGATCGGAACTAGCTAAACATTCCATGCAGTTAGTATCATGACATGAGGAGATACGTTTTCAGGAGTTTGATTTAGTCCCATCTCAACAAGTAATAACTCAAAAAAGCAGGCAGCAAGACGAGGCGAGCTCACCTCAACTTAAAAGCCCACGTGAATGTGAGGTGGAGTTTGCCTCAATAGAGCCGACTTGGGCCATCTGCACGATTCAACAGGTACCGGTCCATTAGCCGACTCTGCAGCTAAAAAGCCACTAGAAGTGGGTGATGAACTGATGAACCGTGGGACCTGCAGGCCATATCAGCACAAGCTGTGGAAGACTAAGAAAGTGGTAGAGCTTCACAATTGCTTGTAGAAACCCAACTAAACTCCAATCCAATCTGCAATGTCGTTGTCAATCAGTGACACTCAATCCTCTTTGCAAAGCAACATTAGATTCTGGCTTTCAGCGAGCACACAAGCACTCACGCACGCATGCATAGAAGTAGCTAGTGGTGACTGGTGGGTCTTACTATCCTAGCCGGCTATGAGTCATCTTCTCGTCATGCTTACGTCCACTCTGAGAAGGCTATTCTATCTACTGCCCGGAACAAGATGTAGTTCAGTAGGAGAGATTTTGCGTTGTTTCAAGTAACTAAATTTGTGCGAAAACTGGGGCTGTTGCTTTGTGACCCGTTCGAAATCTTTAGACTTGCCAGCTAAACTACCGGGAGTCCATCCACCTGAAGTTCCAGGTTTCCACGAAGCCGAGCGGATCTCATTCAAAAACTCCTGTGGGCGATGGTGAATAAATCCTACAACATCAATGATATTATTCGGTAGATTTTAAATCGAGATATGGCAAGGTCGATACAAGATGATGTGTCATCTAACGATTGTCCCCTTGTTTTGACTAGACACATTATATTTTCTTTTCTTTTTTCCACTCCATTCTATATGCTTACTCGTCGTTTTCCACGGAAGGATTCGAATTTAACCGACCGATGCAGACATCCTTTGTCAGCTTTGCCTTTCACATCGATCATGGCCCATTCCCGAGGACGAATGGACAAGAAAAAGGACATCGACATGGCGTCAAAGGCTCACAAAAATGGCAAGACTAGATTCGGCGCCTCCCTTTCTGTTTCGATCACTGATCTTAAAGCAGCTGGTACGCTATCTCTTCGCAATTGCTTTCACGCACGAAACCAACTTGCTCTGAGATTGATCAGTTAGCCCTCTGTTCAGATTGGTAACAAGGACAACTGAGCAGAGAATTCCAAGACACAGCCAAAACAAAATGACCAAGTTCAGAAAAGGTCTTATGCCCCTCTTATGGTTCAAACACCAGTGTGGAGAAATAACATGGGCAGTAATAGCAAAAAGCTTCAGCTTTCTGATTGATGTAAATCTTAAAGCTGTGAGGCTTACCATATTGATGATTAACAGTGTCTTACATAGCAATCAAATTGATTGTAACAGTCTCTTTCTATCACTCATTTTCTTCTATGTGCTTTTACACTAGATAGTCTTAATTGCACCTACATATATGAAAGCCAAACCAGATTTCCAGCTTACAAGGACAATCTGTACACCACATTCTTTGGCGTGCGGATCATTATTCTAAAATCTTACTCCACTACCTTTTTAAGTATCAGTAAACATCAAGAGCTGGTTCAGGGATTTTCCCCATCACTACCTCATTCTCAGGCACAGCCCTTTGGACCGAACCCAAGCTTCAGTCCAGCGACATCGTACACCACCTCGAAACTCTGCTGCTGCACATTCCCATATATTAGAACGTCCGTGTCGTCCCCATTCCCGGCAAATGCCAGGCAGACCTGTGATGCACTCGCAGCATACAATATTCCTGAAGGATCCAAGTCGACATTGGCCCCACCGCTAAAATAGAAGCTGACTTTCGGTATTGCCACCGTGCTATACTTGCTGAGGTCATAGCAGGTGTCTAGGATCGAAAGAGCCGGTGCTGTCGGGTATTTTGTCATCAGTTTCTTGAAAGCGCTGGAGAGTGCACTATATGCTGTGGGGGGCAAGCGAGTGATCACGGTGCCCGAGTCTATGATCCCAGGGGCGTTCGAGAAAATACTCGAAGAGATAGATAGTTTAGTCCCAGCTACGCTTATTCCTTCTATGTTGATACCATAAAAATTATCACCTTGCGGGATTGTAGCCAAGGGTGTGAATTTTACAGAACTAGATGCTCCACTGCCTTTGCCAAAGGTCAAGTGTCCAGTGGAGCTGGATGACGATGGTAGGCAATACGAAAAATACTTGCCATACTTGCTTGCGGTTTGTTGCACCGCAGACAGTTTGTCTCGGCCGAGTCCAAACAGGCCCGCGGCCCCGCCGAAGAGGCCACGGTTGTTCTGGCCACAACCAAATAAGAAATTTTCAAACGCATCTGTAGACGTCAATGTCAATTTCTCTTTTCCAAAGAACCCGACTGAGAACGAGGAGTCGCCATATTGTATGCCGTAGACACATGTCGATGCTGAGCACCCTGGAGTGTTTCCTGCACACAAATATGTAAAAGCAAATTTTTTGAAAACCACCGTAGAAATGCAATCATAAACTTGTTATGACTCTTGTAGAGTTCTGTTAAGATTTTGAGGGCTGGGATCTTTGTCTAAGCTTTTCCTTCAGCGATGCAAGCTCGTTTATTACCACATTCTTGTCTCCTGCTGAAAAGTTTGCTCCTTTTCCAGTTGACTTTCAAGTTAGTTGAATTTTCTCTGATCACCAATTTTCATTAGACTGCAAACAAAGAAAAACTTTACCTGTGGCAGAACTGAGGGAGGAGCAAAGTGAGGAGGTACAAGTGATGTTTGTATAGGATGCGGACAGCGAAGGGTTAAAAGTCGGCTCCTTTTGCTTGTAGCAGTATTTTGCGCAAGGCTCACACTGTGTCCAAGTGAGGTCGCTACCTGTGTCGAAAATGAGGGACAGCTCCTTTTTTGGCGTGCCAAGGCCCACGGTCACTATGTAATTTCCTGCGCCAACCGTGCTGCCTGATTGCACTGGAAGATCAGCCTTTGAGTCCCTCACGCGATTGGTCTCACTGGTACTGGTACTAGTGATTTTGGAGAACCTTGATTGAATTGACTCGACCCTTGATTGATCTCGGAGGAGGATTTGATCATGGGTCGGTGCGTTGGTTTTGTCCTGAACCAGTTGTGAGCATGGGCCATGCTTGTGGACCACTCTTAGTGATGATCTTTTGTCATCAACTGAGGAAAAAAGATGACCACATACAATGAAAAAACACATGGAGTGAGGAAGCTTCCGATTGTGATTGAAGCAAAATGAATGCATTTTTGCCGGATAACCCAAATTCGATGACCTACTGGACTTGTTGCTAGTGGGACACCGATGACGAAGAATCTAACAGAACGTGATTATCTAGAGAAACACTGACCTTTTCAATTCGCATTTCTTTGGGAAGTCATTCATTATCGGATCTCGATAAACAAGTGGGAAGTTTGTGAAGCAATTTTCCCTACACCAACGGTTGGTGAACTCAAACCATGAGAAGTTGCATCACAGAAAAAGAACCAGGCTAGTTCATGGATTTCCATCCCCAGCCTGAAAAACTTTATTTCCTTTCCTAGTCAATTAAATGAACTTAGTCACCCTGGTGAATTCTCCATCTGATCTCTTCCTTGATGATGACAATCTCATTAAAAACAAGTCGGTAAAATTTCTCTGTGATTCGATTGGTCATTTAAGAGTCTCTCTCTTCTTCTTTCTGCTCTTTGTTCATTCGTTTTCAAACTGACAATGAAAGGCCTTTTGGGCTTACAAGGAGGAATATCACATGTGACCTTGTTTTGGAAGACTACTAGCTAACAAGACAACCTATGATTCCTCCAAGAAAGCATTTTAGCTAAAGGGTTTCTGCATCTGTCCAACGAAAGCCACTGTTTACTCACATGAATGTTTTGCCTTATGAAAAGGACAGGTCTTACTCGAATACATACTCGAATACATGGAATGGACTTTTATGTGATAAAAACTCCTTATCTAGATTGCTGGTCTGTGAACGAACCTATCGAATAACATTGAGATTATATTAAACTTGGTCGCTTCTGGAATAAAAGGAACAGAACGAGAACCATACGGGGTCATATCAATACACACAGAAACCATGACCGCTGTAACTACTCATGATGTCTACCGCGCATACCATCAGCAAATTGTCCAAAAGTTAAACATGAGTTCAGTTTCTTCGTACTTGTGATTCGACTTCATAATCAACATGATATCTGCTTGGATCTTATGCATATGAATGTGCAAGTACTGTTTTTGCTCGCTCATTTTGGAGCAACAGAATTGATGTTGAAGGGGGTGGGCATGTTCTAGACCTGCTGACGCGATGCACGTGTCATCTGTGATCTCACTACAAATTTCCTTCGTGTGAATTCAGTGACTAATAATTGCGGCCGTGCGGCCAACATCGAATTTCCCAGCTTGACAAATGAGAAATTGGAAGTGGTAGGCGGTTGACGAGGTCTACGGGCAGCAGACTTCGTTTTTTAAGGCGGACCACAGAAAGTGGGCATCCGAAATATTCCCAACTACACAAGTGCGCAATAAAGACCAATTGGCCAAGAAACATTGGCAAATTACTTAAAAGGTTTGGTAATTGATTTAGCATACTATTTACCCTCCAACCGAGCATTCTATTTATATCTTCCGTAAGATAAAAAGAACTCCGTAATCCACTTTTTGAGCCATGGAGAACCATCTATTTTTAGGGGTGAGTTAAAAAGGCAGTCAAAAGTGTTTTCTTTTTTATCTTCCAATTTAGATGAACAAGGACTATTATTCTTTTGACAAAGTGCTCATTTCTAATTCTCAAAATCGAAAAAGTTCTTAATAAGTAGGCCATCCTGTCCAATCCATCACTCATGACTCCGCTAGCCATGTACTAGATTTTTTGAAACTGATCAAAGGATGATTAAGTTTTAATTCGATGCTTTTAACACTACAAATCATCACAAGTAGCGAACTTCTCATCAAATGATGTAACAAGTATTATCACTCTTAAGAACACATAATGTCCCAAAGATTGCTTGGGCTCGTCTTCCTCCTATGAACTAAGTAAATATATTTGCCGTGGACACTCAAAAGTGATAATAGCTGGTTACTTGGACTGTCACTCAGCACCCTCTCTAAGATCAAATCTGTGGAGCATTATATATCGATCATAAGCACACATAAAGCAAGCAATTCCTAGAATCTCCCATCACCTCGCCCAAGAACAGCTGCAAAAATCTAGTTGCCGTACAGACTCTGAGAGAGAGAGAGAGAGAGAGAGAGAGACCTTGTTGAGGGGTGAGGGAGTGTTTGCAGGAAGACTCTGGCAGTAGAGAACTGACTTGAATGGTGTGATGAGTGTCATCAGGAGAAGAGCCGAGGCAGCCGAGCAGAAGAGAGCTCAGCACGACCACACAGCACAGAAAATTAATGGACCTCGAATGATGCAACACCGCAGTCGCCATCTCTCTTGCTTGCTCTCTCTGCTGTGCTGCTCTCTCGGACCCAGTTCAAAGCACAGATTCTGATGAGATGGGGGTATCTTGGTTTGTCCTTATAAGCTTCATGAGAAAGCCGCATCTCCACACAACCCAACTAATTGCATGGTCAGTATTTTCTCCGTGCACGCGTCACCTCCATCATTGGTAGCTTGTCCAATCTTTCCTTATACATTCCTACTTACTGTAATAATAATAATAGTAACTCGTTCTCGCTAAACCTGCATTTCATCCCTACCATACCGTGTCTATTATATTCTTTCTATGAGTCCATTCTTCGGATCGAGCAGCACTCGACATGCTCGCACTAACTAGGCAAGCGACCCCACCAGGATGATCTTGTTCCATTAGGAACAGGGTTGATGTTATTATATTCCATGCATTACCTAACCCACATAGATAACTTAAGTTTAAGCAACTTAATTCATCTCCGTACTTGGTAGTGCAACAAGCATGATAAACATTAGTGCTCTTAATCTAACACTCCTGTTTTCTTACTTGCTCTCATGTCGTGGACTAATGGTGGTTCCATATGATATTCATTAGGAAACCATAGTGGACTACGAGAAGACATAGCCTTTAGCTTTGTAAAGTGGCTTTTCCCCCGTTCCATAATGCTTCGCTAGCATGATGCAGCTAATGTATATGTCCATGATCTGAGTTGGATTTGGGTCCACTTACATAGTGCAAATTGAAAATAAGCCAAGCGATTAGGAGATAAGCCTCTCTGGAATATGCATGACGTGTAGTAAACGGCACTTGCACCGAACTACCACCCACGACGAGGTAGGATTTTGAGGTTTCATCTGACATTTATAGCTGGCATGGAACCGCCGTGCTCCTTGTTGATGAAGCAAACATAGTCCTGAATAATCTAAGTGCCTAACCGTCGGTATATCGACTGTCTACTATAATCCCTGAAGGTGAGCATAGACCCTTTCTTATTGCCGATGTTACAGCCTTGAAAGGTGATCGTTTAAAAATCACTATTTGCTTAATTGACATGAATTGTTCAAGATAATCTTGTTATGAAGATTCCTCTTCCTATTGATCTTCTCCGTTCATTAATATACAATTACTAGACGTGCCAAGTAATTATATTCTTCCGTAGTTGATGCAAATTTACAATTGACCTTTAGATTAAGTATAGTTACTTTTGCTCATATCCAATGTCATGTGCGTTCAAACTCTGTGGCTGATATCTTATCCCCAACAGAGCTCATTCTAGAGCAGAGATTGGACAACCCACTAATGCCTCCTACCGAAAAGCTGAAACGAGATTTTTCCAATCTCTACAAATCATATTTTACGAGCTCCTAATGGAAATTTGAAGTGACCCAAAGATTTCACATCCTTTGTCCAATCACAAAGAAGATTCTTGCTTAATATGATTTATTGCTGCACATTATTAGACCCGCAATCCAGAGCACTCAAGAATATATTGGCTCCACGCAAGACCACAAGGGAAAAAAAATTATTGGAAGCGGCTGTGGTTTAGAACCGACCACACGCATTTGGTCCACCATTAGGCATGGTTTTCCCACGATGACTTTCCTAGAATTTTGCTCATGCAATACCACCGTACCCACTTAGAAGTCTCTTAAGTGCAAAGCCCAACAAATATATCTTTCTCCATTATATTAGTCTGAAATTGGTTTCTAGGATAAAAACGAAACAAAGGTCATCATTTTTATTGCCGGCTAAAGCCAGCAAGAATTAACTCCTAAGTGGGGCTTATTGGTGGACCTTCCAATCATTTCATGTTGCTCTGGAATCTTGTTTACTTGTGCAGACCCATAGAAGTCGTTTCTATTGGACTTAAAGATGGACAGAACCAAGAATCTATGTTGAGAGAGAGAGAGAGAGAGAGAGAGAGGAATCTTGTTTATCTTTATGGGTAGAGACCTAACTTGTGCGGTTCAATCAAGTGGGATGGTGGAGAAAAGCTGGAAACAATCGAATGGAGGAGATGGGCGAGAATTGATAGGTTAACAGCCCCTCAAATTGATACAAGTCTGTCCCAAATTGACAGGATTTTATGACATATTCACCCTTAAATAAGCATTAAAAAGCGGAAAAAACTGAAAAAGGGGTTCACTTTCTTTTCTCATGGTCCCCAATTTTCATTTTAATTCACTCAATCATGCTTTGATTGAGTGACCTACAAAGATCAATCAAATGGGATTAGGTGGTAGGTTCACATCATAGGAATCGACTATTTTTTTGGTTCTTTCAATAAATGTTCACGAGGCTAATGTAGAAGTGGACTATTCCGACTCTTAAGTACTCAACAACAATCAATACAACTAGAAGGATTACATAGATTTTTCAAAGACCCTCCTAGAATAGAAAACCATTCCTTTGAAAAGGAGAGACAGGTGAAGACACCGTCATTTGGCAGTTATCAAGTTTTCTTTCCTTCTTTTGTTAAAGCTCGTCCGAGTATAGTCACATACTATAGTCTTCTAAAGCCTCATATCTTTTAATTCAGACAGATTTTTCTCCTTGTTCGCACGTTAAGGTCTCTTTCATGCATTATTTTAAGCTCCATTATTAATCCCACGGGATGGAAAACTAATGGAAAGAGACCAGGTCCTGTGAAGCTGTGGATCAGACTACTTCTGTTGAGGCAAGGACATAATTAGGAGATACAGTCACTGTAATTAGTTTCTTTTGTCAAACTGGAGATGAACAGAGCCATCGGATGTCCATGCCCTCATATGGATGGATTCTAACCGGAATGAACTGAACCGTTATTGTCAGTCTGGCTGTTCCCATACTTGTGAAAACGAAACCTCGGCGAATTATAGCAGACGACCTGATTGTGTTTATCAGCTGCACTGTTTCGGTGCGGGCCGCGAGAGCGGTACCAAATCGAGGCAAACTCTGAATACTAGATATGACCTCCAAATAATAAGGGGTTACGCTCGTTGCAGAACTTAACCCAACACCTTACGGCACGAGCTGACGACAGCCATGCACCACCTGTGTCCGCGTTCCCGAAGGCACACCTCTAACCAAGCAATGAAGCCAACTCTAACCTTCGATTGATAGATGAAGAGCCCCGCCAAACCAATGAAAGTTGAGAACCATTTGGCATCTTGAAAGGCAAAGACGAAGAGAAAAGTCTATCTATTTTATAGTTATTCAATTAAACTTAAACCAATGATTCATTATTAAAGCAGATAGCAACAACCATTTCATCCAATATGCGTAGTTTTGATTTTTCAATGGATTTACATTGTTCATTAATGGAAATTTCTTGATGTAGTGAGGGACAGTGGTTCGTAGACACATTGAGCCACAGGCCCCGCCCCGTCCCATCTAGAAAAGATTATGAAAATAGATTGCGGAGACCCAACCTTACTTTCCGGTATACAGACCCTCTGCTTAGTCAAACCTGTCATTCATTTAAAGAAAACTTATTATGTCTTGCTTTAATAGATAGAGCCTACTCTAAGATGAAAATGGAGAGAGACATCATATTTCAAGAGGAACCTTGTCTTTGGGTAGCAGGCAAAAGAAATCGCATAGTCGACTCCATTAAGGATGAATTAGACAACATGACCTTAGAAGAGATTAAAGGTGGTCAACTTGATTTCGGAGGAGAAACTCCATTTTAAGCTTGTATATCTCTTGATTCACGTTTCTCGCCAAGTAAACTTTAGTTGACCTTTGGAGTAGGACTAATTTACAAAAGCACCGAATCTGAAAATGTGCAGTTCAGCATAGTTTGGGAATTTTTCCTCGTCTGATGTTGAAAAGTGACAAGATATGCAACGACTTCTTGGAACCTGAATAAAGCAGTTTGCTCTCTAATCACCACAAGAACCAGATTTTAGGAGGACGAGATGATGATGGTGAAAACTAATGGGATAAGCGAAAGGCAGATTTCTGCCTTAATATGATTGATCTCATGTCAGGGATGCAAGGAACTTTAATTTCTTATTTCTTCTGGGAACTTGATGAGACAAAGAATGCTACTCGTATGTCATTTTGGCAATTATTTGATTCCTTGGAAGAGTCCCAATTGTTATGCTTTATCATGATGTCGTTACAGGATAGATGACCCTCGCCGAGCCCCACCGGCGTCCAGATCTGGGGCCAGTGGGGCTGGGGGCATGGCCGCTGCTCCATCAGTGATGTGCGGCGGCCACAGGTGGAGGGCTGGAGCCCTCCCCTTTTTTAAAATTTTTAAATTTTTTAAAATTTATCCTTTTTTGTGTCACATCGCCACCAAGTCATCGCCGGCAAGGTCCGGTCGTGCCACATCGTTGCCATATAGGCATTTTCCGGCCA